>CM018698.1:61404411-62004411 GCA_009363875.1 Mikania micrantha
CCCTAGACCCTAGACCCTAGACCCTAGACCCTAGACCCTAGACCCTAGACCCTAGACCCTAGACCCTAGACCCTAGACCCTAGACCCTAGACCCTAGACCCTAGACCCTAGACCCTAGACCCTAGACCCTAGACCCTAGACCCTAGACCCTAGACCCTAGACCCTAGACCCTAGACCCTAGACCCTAGACCCTAGACCCTATAACCCTAGACCCTAGACCCTAGACCCTAGACCCCTAGAAGACCCTAGACCCTAGACCCTAGACCCTAGACCCTAGACCCTAGACCCTAGACCCTAGACCCTAGACCCTAGACCCTAGACCCTAGACCAGAACCCTAGACCCTAGACCCTAGACCCTAGACCCTAGACCCTAGACCCTAGACCCTAGACCCTAGACCCTAGACCCTAACCCTAAGCCCTAAGACCCTAGAGCCCTAAGCCTAAGCCCTAAGCCCTAAGCCCTAAGCCCTAAGCCCCCTAAGCCCTAAGCCCTAAGCCTAAGCCCTAAGCCCTAAGCCCTAAGCCCTAAGCCCTAAGCCCTAAGCCCTAAGCCCTAAGCCCTAAGCCTAAGCCCTAAGCCCTAAGCCCTAAGCTAAGCCCTAAGCCCTAAGCCCTAAGCCCTAAGCCCTAAAGCCCTAAGCCCTAAGCCCTAAGCCCTAAGCCCTAAGCCCTAAGCCCTAAGCCCTAAGCCCTAAGCCCTAAGCCCTAAGCCCTAAGCCCTAAGCCCTAAGCCCTAGCCCTAAGCCCTAAGCCCTAAGCCCTAAGCCCTAAGCCCTAAGCCCTAAGCCCTAAGCCCTAAGCCCTAAGCCCTAAGCCCTAAGCCCTAAGCCCTAAGCCCTAAGCCCTAAGCCCTAAGCCCTAAGCCCTAAGCCCTAAGCCCTAAGCAAGCCCTAAGCCCTAAGCCCTAAGCCCTAAGCCCTAAGCCCTAAGCCCTAAGCCAAGCCCTAAGCCCTAAGCCCTAAGCCCTAAGCCCTAAGCCCTAAGCCCTAAGCCTAGCCCTAAGCCCTAAGCCCTAAAGCCCTAAGCCCTAAGCCTAAGCCCTAAGCCTAAGCCCTAAGCCCTAAGCCCTAAGCCCTAAGCCCTAAGCCCTAAGCCCTAAGCCCTAAGCCCTAAGCCCTAAGAAGCCCTAAGCCCTAAGCCCTAAGCCCTAGCCCTAGCCCTAACCCCTAACCCAACCCTAAGCCCTAAGCCCTAAGCCCTAAGCCCTAAGCCCTAAGCCCTAAGCCCTAAGCCCTAAGCCCTAAGCCCTAAGCCCTAAGCCCTAAGCCCTAAGCCCTAAGCCCTAAGCCCTAAACCCTAAACCCTAAACCCTAAACCCTAAACCCTAAACCCTAAACCCTAAACCCTAAACCCTAAACCCTAAACCCTAAACCCTATCTTTCTCTCATTTGTGTTTTTTTGTGTGTGTTTTCCAAGGTGTAAATCCTCTCGGCCGAATCATCCTATTCTTCTTCTTTTTTTCTCTCGGCAATTCGAAATCTATGTGATTTCGAAGATTGATGATAGCTTGCTTGATTCAATCAATCATCATTAAGATTTGATAACATCATAATGATGAAAACCAATCGGCTATAATGGCTGTTACCCGATTTCTATGGATTTCGGTGCTAGGGAACCGAGGAAAAAAGGGAGTTGAATGGGGTGGGGAATACGGGTTGGATAATCACAACAATGATGGATGATGTTTGCTATTTGATTCTTTGTTTGGAAAATCGAATTCACCAATTAGAGATTTTTTGTTTATGAATCTCTAAGAATCATTCATATGGTGTAGGAAATGTTAATCGGTTAGTACAACAAAGAGGATTATGGCTTGTGTTGTTCATTATCAAATCAATTGGGATTTGATGTCAATCGATCTATCTTCATGTTAAGTGTTATCGGCTAAACATGATGTGGATTTTTACCCATTTTCTTTAGTTAGATTATGGTGCTAGACAATTTGGAAAACATTAATCAAAACCATAGATGAGAGATTAGATCCGGTCATACACGTTTATTGCAATTATTTGGATCGTGATTGTTTGCTTTGATTAATGTTTGCTTGTGGTGTTTTGTTTTTCTTCTTGGCCGTGGGTATTTGCTGCTGTTATGATTAGGGTTTTCATGCATGTTGGTTGCTTCATGATGATGCGGTTGCTACATGTTGGGCGTGCATGTTGATTCTTCACATGGGATTACATGTATGATGATATGTGGTTGTGATCGATCATTATATGATGGTGTGGATTCTTGGATATTGCATGTTAGCCGTAGGGTTTGTTGCGGCTGCCAATTTCATATGGGATGCATCTCTATCGGCTATAACCTAATTATTGCCAAGATTGATAAGATTTCTTGTTTATTGATCACCACATAGCTTGATTTGGTTTTTTTGATCTTGCTAGAGAAGAGATAATGGGTGTATTAAATGAAATAAGGAGTTTTTGATTTGTTTTGGTAAATTGGGGTGGTTGGTTCGAGATTCTTCACAAGGTGGTTATTGGTTGGCTGAACAAGTTTTATGGTTATGCATGCATGTTATGGTTTATTGGCTGGTTTTGGTCGATGCATGGGCTACTTGTATTGGGTTTTATTTGATTATGTGGGATGCTATTTGATGGTCTGGGTGGTTTTGGGACTGCATGTTAGCCGTAGGTGTTGGTTTAAATGGTTGCATATTTATGTTTGGAAGCTACAAGTCTTAATGTTGCGGCTACCATTAACCAAATGGTTACACATGCATGTTGATGGTGATGGTTGTGAAGGTTTTATTGTGTTGCATGCTTGTTGGTATTGGCCGTAACATGGGTTTCATGGTTTCGAATTGTTGCGGCTGCTTCTTGGTTTTCTTCCTTCTGTTGAACCATTATCACATGGGGTTGCAATATGTTGTGGTTGCCGTTATTTTTTATGGGTTTGATGTTGGGAGTGGGTATGATTTATATGTTATGTGGTGGTCCTTCTATTTGCTGAAAGACTAATTAAGGATCTCACTTTATGGTGTGGATGCCGATTATCTATTGAGTTTTGGTTAGGAGGATTGCTATCTTGGTTTATGTTTGCATGTTGATTACTGGGTGGTTCTCGGCATTTTTTATCAGTTTTTATGGCAATATATATACATTATTTGATGGTATATGTTGGCCGAATATGGGTTACATGGATGATTTTTTGTTGCCGATTGGATGTTGTGCATGGTTGACTTCTTTTGTCGAAAATGAATATAAGGAATTGCATGGGATGTGCGGATGCCTACTATTTGATTGGGTTTGAATTTTGCTTCTTGGGCAGATGGAAGTTCGACTAAAGAGTTTTTTGGTTTTCATGCATGGTGTTGTTTTTTTGGGCTTTATGGTTGTTCATAATGAGGTTTGATTCTTCCTTTTGGCCGGAATGTCTAAGTGATTTGGTCAATTACCACGATGGTGGTGTTGGTAACTTACAAATCATGGTAGACATTTCCTTTGGTTGGGATGTGAATTGAACTTCATAGGATGGTTTATTTGAGTTATTGGATTGGATTATTTGGATCTATTATTGCATTGGGTTAGATTGATGATCTATACTACCTATGGGTGGTCATGAATTATTTACGGGATTTGAACACTCTTTCAAGATTAATCATTGAGTTAGTATAAATCTTTATTTGTTTTGGGCCTGCGTGCCGTTGATTGTTTAGTTTCTGATTAGGGCCTGTGTGCCTTTTTTAGTTGTTTATTTGTTTATGTCGGTTCCCCCCTCTATGTTAAAATGCACTGGAGGGGGGGATGCGATTTGTTTGTAACATCATTTTATTTTAATAAAATTTGCCAGGGCTTGCCCTTTTTCAAAAAAAAAAAAAAAAAAAAAAAAAAAAAAAAACCCTAAACCCTAAACCCTAAACCCTAAACCCTAAACCCTAAGGATTTTCATTTGGTCAAAATTTTTCTCTCTCTAACTTTCTCTCTCTAGGTATTCTCTCTGGTTTTTGTGGTTTCCGACCATAGCATTCCAGATCAATTTTTTCGTCTTCTACTAGGTTTTCCTTTGCAATGAATCCTTCCACACACTTTATACCCGGTGAGGAGAAGCCTCCTGATCCCAATTCTTTCCCACCGCTAGAGTCGGCTGTAGGAAAACGTGGAGTCTCAAGCCTGGCAGTGAATCCGAAATCTAAGAAAGCAAAAGACTCAAATGGTTCGTCGATTGGAGGCAAGAAAAACCCGAAATTTGTTCCTCTGAATGTAGAGGAGTTTGTTAACGAAGATAATATAGCTCGGGATGGTCAGAATCGAATGTTTAATAGCAGCGAAGCAGATGGGGAGCTAGGACTGATGAATGTCGACATGGGAGTGGAGCAGATCAACCGAAGTCAAAATAGCGATGATGGGACTCAGCAATTCATGCAATCGGAAGCCAGATCAGAAGTTGGAGATGATATGATGTGCAGTTTGAATGGGATAGCTTCGATTCCCCCCTCCCCTGCGCTCATGAATGATGGTCCTCCAATTATTGATGACGACATGGGTGAAAGCAGTGACGAGGAAGAGGATGCTGATGATGATGCTAATGATGAGGAAGACGAAGCCCCAATCCAGATGGGTTCTCAATTTCGATCAGCAGGGAAGGAACCTGTGGGGGTAACGACTGTTGAAGCTCGGGGGGATATCACAAACAATTCAGGGAAAGTGTTTCGTGAAGCACAAAAGATGCACAATGTCTGGAGCAACCATTTGGAAGGTAAGGCTTCATATGCTAGCAAAATCAAGCTGAATAATGCCAATGAGCGCACAAGGCTGGAATTCATTCCGCCAGTTGTTGATACAACAGGAGGTAAAAGGGTTGTGATTTCGGAGGAAGATCTTAGATACTCGGCTTCTGTTTTTTCTCTGCACTTGTACGGGTATTTTTTAGGGATGTCAATGGATTTCAATGTTGTCAATTCAACATTCAAAAGACTATGGAAGGCTTATGATCTAGATAGCATATCCAAAAGCACGGTTGGATACTACTATTTTAAATTTAAAAGTGAGCAAGGGATGAACGATGCTCTGGCAAATGGCCCTTGGATGGTGAATAATGTTCCCATTTTATTGCAAAAATGGGAGCCAGGACTATGCTTACAAAAGATTGAACCTAGGGCCATCCCCCTTTGGGTTACGGTTCACAATGTGCCCTTGGAATTATGGACGGGGAAAGGGTTAAGCAAGATTCTGAGTGGCATTGGAGTCCCCCTGCTAATGGATAGAGTCACAGAGGAAAGATGTGAGAATCAAATGGGTAAAATTGGTTATGCTAGAGTCCTTGTTGAGGTGGCAGCTTCTGGCCCTCTTCCAAATAATGTGGAGATTGAATTCCCAGTGATTAACAACAGGCCCTCTAGAATAGTTAACCTAGATGTTTCTTATCAGTGGAAACCCCCCCAATGTTCTCATTGTGAGGTATTTGGTCATTCTTTTCAGGGCTGTAGGAGTCGGCCTAGAACTGAGAGTGAAGGTGCTGCTAAGGAAGGTAATAGTACTGATGGACCTAGTAAAAAGCAGCAAGGCCATGGTAGAGAAGATCAAAGCAATGATGGGTTTGTAGTTAAACTAAATAGGAAGAATTTGGGGAAACAAAAAGGTATGGGGATACCTGTGAAACAGGTTCGGGTGCAACAAAAAGGTTTTATGCAAAAGGAGGTGACCAATACCACGAGTAACATAGGGACTCAAAAGAAGATGGGGGAGTTACATAGGAAATTTAGTAAGGAGGTGAAGGATAAGAATAGTGGGAAAAAAGATCATGGCCAACACTTAAATTTGGGGAGGAACACTGGGAAGATGACTGGTAAGAGGATGGGGCAACCAGATCCGTCCTCTAGCTGGCAACCAAAAGTTGGCAGTTCTGCCCAAATTACCACGTTAAATCAATTTTCTGTTCTAGGGGATGACACCTTTGCTGTTATGGACATTGAGTCATCCTTAGCTACAGGAAACTTGGTTTCAAATGGTAAGGTTCAAGGAGGGCAGGTTATGCCTCGAAACAACATGGAGGGGGACCAGGATAACATGGAAAATCCTGATAGTGAGGAGGAGGAAGAGGATTTTGGAATCACTGATGCCCAAAAGTGGGCGATCACAAATAGCTTGATTAAGTTTAGAGCGGTTAGGGCAGAGGACCAGGCTAACTGGGAAATAGGGGAGTGGGATTTCTTTAAGTACCAGCTTAGAGTCCTTAAGATTGATCCCACCTATAGTGTTGAGGAAGTTGAGATAGAGGAGAATGGTATGGCCCAGTTGATAGGAAAGAAGGGAAACAGGGGTGGAAGGAAAGCAGGTGGAAGCCAACCTGCTGCAAATCAAATGGTTTAAATGGGTCTGCAAATTTCAGTGTGGAATATTAGGGGCATGTCTACTGCCTCAAAGCAAAATCTTGTTAGGCAGCATATGATAGATGGTAAGATTAGCATTATGAGTGTCATTGAAACCCATTTAGCTAAGGATAAGGTTAAAAAGGTGTGTTATCAGGTTTTTGGTAGGTGGCATTGGGATTCGAATAGTGGGGTCTGTGATAGGACTACCCGTATAGTCATAGGGTGGGACCCTAATGTGGTGAACTTGATGATTCTTGATCGCCACCCTCAAGTTGTCCATTGTCTGGTTCAACCAGTTAATGGCAGCCCTGCGTTCTACTGCTCGTTTGTTTATGCTTTTCATAAACACATTCCCCGCAGGCAGTGTTGGGAGGCTCTTAGAATGCACAAGAGAGTGGTGGGAGGGAATCCGTGGATGCTTCTAGGGGATTTTAATGCCATTGTGGATCCTGAGGAGCGTTCTATAGGACCTTCCTATATTACTAGGAGCATGTTGGACTTGCGTGAGTGCCTGTTTGATATTGATGTGCAGGACCTTAGTATGACAGGTTTGCGATACTCTTGGAACAAAAGTCCTGGTAGGTTACATGGCCTCATGAAAAGACTAGATAGAGTGGTCATCAATGACTCGTTCTTGCAACAATATAGGCAGGCCTTTGGCCAACTTCTCCCATTCTTGACCTCGGACCATAGTCCTATTTTGGTTTCTATCCCAGAGGTTGAACCGCCTGCTCCCAAACCCTTTAAATTTCCCAATTATATTGTGTTTAAGGGAGATTTCATTCCTACGGTTAAGAAAATCTGGGATCAGCAGGTTGTTGGGTTTAGAATGTATGCTTTAGTCACTAAGTTGAAACGTCTCAAGGGCCCAATGCGTAAGCTGAATTTCAAGCAAGGGAATTTATTTAAGAATGTCCAGAGCATAAAACATGAGCTACAGGGTATCCAAAGGGAGATTACGGAGGACCCGAATAACAAGGACCTTAGAGAGGAGGAGTTGGTGTACTTAGAAGCTTATAAGGAAGCGGTTCGAGATGAGGAACGCTTCCTTAGACAAAAGGCTAAGGTTACCTGGTTAAGTGATGGGGATCATAATACCAAGTATTTTCACAGTGTAGTCAAAAGCAATTGCAACCGGAACAGAATTCATGCCATTGAAAATAGTTGTGGCCAGTGGGTGATGGGTGCTCAAATGGCCGACACTTTTGTCCATCATTTTCAGACCTTGCTGGGGACTTCTGCTGTTATCCAGGAGATTGAGGAACCGGACAACCTTTTTACTAGAGGAATTTCGCAACAAGAAGCTGATGCCATGACGAGGGGGGTGACGGATTTAGAAATTAAGGAGGCTGTGTTTGGCATTGAGGATAATAAAGCTCCAGGCCCTGATGGGTACTCGGCTAAATTTTTTAAAGCGGCCTGGGATATCGTTGGGGATGATGTTTCTGCTTCTGTTAAGGAATTTTTTAGGAATGGAAAACTCCTTGGGGAAGTTAATGCTACTGTCATAGCGTTGGTTCCTAAATTGGACCCGCCCAAGAAAGTTTCTGATTTTAGACCGATCTCTTGTTGTAATGTAGTGTATAAGTGCATTACCAAAATTATTGCTAATAGGATCAAGGGCTCCCTTGGTGACATAATTAGTGACTCTCAATGTGCGTTTGTCCCTGGTCGCCAGATTAGTGATAATATTTTATTGACTCAGGAATTGATGAGGAACTATCATAGGCAACGTGGTCCCCCGAGGTGTGCTTTCAAGATTGATATCCAAAAGGCGTATGACACGGTTGAGTGGTCCTTCCTGAATACGTGCCTGATCCATTTTGGCTTTCCTCAGAGAATGATAAAATGGATCATGGCTTGCATTACCACTCCGTCTTTCTCTGTGTCTGTGAATGGGGAGCAGAAGGGGTATTTTAAGGGTAAAAGGGGTCTTCGTCAGGGAGACCCTTTATCTCCTTATTTGTTTACCATGGTTATGGAGGTGTTAAGTTTGATGATTGCTAGGAATACAAAGGATAATCCAAATTTTAGGTTCCACTGGAGATGTGGAGAAGTTGGCCTCACCCACCTTTGCTTTGCAGATGATCTTTTCCTGTTCTGCCATGGGGATGTTTCTTCTGCTGAGATTCTCATGGACACCCTTGAGGAATTTAAGAATGTTTCTGGTCTTACCCCGAGCATCCCTAAGAGTACGGTTTATTTTGGTCATGTTGATACTCAAACCATGAGGGATATTAAGGACCTTATAAATTTCAAGGTGGGTACTCTTCCGGTGAAGTACCTAGGGGTTCCTTTGGTCTCGTCTAGATTAACTGAGAGGGACTGTTCCCCTCTTGTTGAAAAGGTTAAGAAAAGGATCCAGGATTGGAAAGCCAAGGCCCTTTCCTTTGCTGGGAGACTTCTTCTTATTAAGTCGGTGCTTAATTCTATTCAAGTCTACTGGTCTTCTGTTTTCATCCTGCCTGTTGCAGTGACCAAGACCATTGAAAGGCTGATGAGGGGATTCCTATGGTGTAAAGGGGAGCTTAGTAGAGGGAAGGCAAAAGTAAAATGGAAGGATTGTTGCTTGCCCATTCGACATGGGGGCCTTGGTCTGAAGTCCCTAAGGACATGGAATAATGCTTTGATGTCCAAACACACCTGGAACATCATAACTAATAAAAGGTCCTTATGGGTTGACTGGGTAAAAAAATACCACCTTCGACAAAGGAGCTTCTGGGAGGTCATGCCTAAAAAGGAGGCTAGTTGGAGCTGGAGGAAGATTTTGTACCAACGGGATGCCTTGAGGTTGCATATAGTGTCTGTTATTGGCGATGGAAAATCTACGTCTGCTTGGTTTGATAACTGGCACTCTATGGGTCCTCTTGATAGAGTGATCTCCAATAGAAACATGAATGAAGGTAGCCTGAGCCCGAATACAAAGGTAGCTGATGTTGTTGTCAATAACATGTGGAACTGGCCGGAAGGGTGGAATGTCAGGTTTCCTGACCTGGTGGCATCCCAACCATGTATCCTTAGAGAGGGTGTTCCAGATAGAATTGTCTGGAGGTCTAGGGAGGGAAGGGATACTCCTTTTCATGTTTCAGCTGTTTGGAAGGACATCCAGGAAATTGGGGATGCGGTTCCTTGGGTAAACTTGGTGTGGTTCAACCAGAATATTCCCCGACATGCCTTCACCCTTTGGTTAGCCATTAGGAATAAGTTGAGAACCCAGGAGGTGGTTAGCACGTGGGATCATATGGATGGGGTCACTTGTGGCTTTTGCAGTTCCTCTAGAGATAGCATAAGTCATTTGTTTTTTGAGTGTGACTTCCCGGCTAGGGTGTGGAAGATGGTCAGTTCTAGAACTAAGTGGTCCCACGTTGGTGGATCGTGGGAAAACAGATTGACTATATATTCTGAGTCGGTTGCAAACAATTCTATCTGGAGTATTGTGAACAGGCTGGTCCTGGGTGCCTCGGTCTACTATATCTGGCAAGAGAGGAACCTTCGGCAGTTTGAATCCAAAAAACGTACGGTTGAGGATGTTTGCTCTTTGATTTTGGAAGCTGTTAGGCTTAGACTCCTTAGTCTTCCTTATGCTAATTCTAGTGCCTTGCACCAAGTGTGGGCTGATTGGGGTGAGGATAGGCTGGGCCTCATGGATATAGGTATGTGGGAAAAACCGTTGTAATGGATCTCTCTAGTTTTTCTGACTTTTGGATTGATAAGGGTATGAAATGGTTGGAGGGTTGCTTGAATTCTAGGAGTTTTTCTTGGAGTAACAAAAGTTGGTTAGAGACTCATTTGCCAATGAAAATCCTTTCTATTTACTGTATCTCTCTCTCTAATGGTTTGTTTGGCTGGCTTGTTTTTAACCAGCTGAACAGGGAGGGGGTTGGGCTGCTTTTGTGCAGTGATATTTGGGGCTGGGAAAATTGTTGGGTTAGGGGTTGGGATATCATGAGGTATATTTTTGTGAGGGTTGTTGGGGTTGGGCTTATCTGGAAAATTTGGGACCCAGGGGAATGCACTCGGGTTGGGGGGATTTTGGGGCTATATGGGTTAAATGGGTACTGGGACAAGATGTACAACTTGGGTTATCGGGTTTGGGCTGGGGACCTTCTGGCTCTGGTTGGTGATGGTCCCAGTATTAACATCTTCACCCACTTTTCTCAATATATTATTGAGAGCTGGGGCAATTCTGTTTTGTACTATAGGTGTTTCATGGAGGGTTGGACCTGTGCAGAATGTAAAAGAAGCATCTTTTCTCATGACATAATCGGGTGTTATAAAAAAGGGACTGGCTTCTTATGGGATCTGTTAAGGCATTATAAGATGCAAGGCAGATGCTCTAAGCAGGGGTTGATTGATGAGGATATAGCTACTCCTCAGTTGCATATTTGGAGGTTCAATTTTGCTGCAGCTTCTGGAAGTGGCATGTTTAGTCTGCGTATTCATCAGCACTGGTGGGGTATGTGTGCGGCTGGTTTTGTAGGTCCTCTTGTGAAGTTGATTGCCATCCAGGCTACCTGTTGGGCTGCGGATACCTGGTGGTTCACCCAAAGAAGGTTGAGTGCTGTGGCTTTGGATAAGTGTATGTGTTTTAGGGATTCGAACTTCCCCTATTGGACCTATGCTCCTACAGTTGGGTCTACTTTGTGCTTGAAGACCGCTACAGATTTTAGGTTAATACATGGCTGGTTACATCAGGAGGTCACTCTTACTGGCTGCTACAATCCATCTGGGTCAGCTGCGGATGGTCTGGGTTGGGGCCAGGGGCAGATCTGCTTCAGCCTGTTTCAGTGGTTATTTCAATGGTTTGTGATTACCTGGAATGGCCTTTTGGGTTGTCATAACAGATTACTGTTTGGCTGGTTGAAACTGGCAATGGGTTTTCTCAGCAAGCTGAAGGTTCGGGTTTGGCTCTGGTTCATGCTTAATGCTGGTTACAAGCCTGCTGATTCGGGTGCTGATGGTCAATGCTGGGGTGAGAGGTGGACTTGGGTCAGGTTATCTCAGGTTGGGCATGCTGCTCGGACTAAAGGGACCTGCAATGTTCATCTGTTTGTTAGCTTTCACTGGTTCATTTGTGTGGGTTGGGTTGATTTTTTTCGGGGTAATTACTATGGGTTCAGCTTCTGCACTTATCCTACACTTTGGATTGGTATGACTCTTGGTGGTGACCATGGGCACTATCAGGGTATCTGTGTGTTGAATGATTTGGCTTTGAGTAGTATTTCTTTTTGGATGTTGTATTGCTGCACTGCTAACCCAGATATTCAGTGTAAGTGTATGGTTTTGACTACATGGCTTGAGTCACTGTGTAGTAGCCTGAGTATTAACGCTGATGGGGTTACTACGCTCGGTAAATGGGCTGAGTGGCCTGCCATTCGGCTAGCTTGGCTTTCTGTTTGGCTGGCGTGGCCCATGGATTGCCCAGGTGGGCCTGCTACCTGGTTGTTGGGGCTTATCTGGATGGCTGATCAATGGTGCTATAGGCTCACATGGCCTGATGCGGGGTATGTTGGGTGCTCTAAATGGCCCAATTTGGGGGTTGGGTGCTGTTTGGGAGCGGACTGGGTTTGTGGGCACAGGAACATCTTATGGGCTACTGGCAGGGACTTGATATATAACTCAGCTACTTGTTTTAAGGGCTATTGGGACCCTGCTCTTGTGTTCCAAATGGCTGCAAATGTCAATGGGGCTGTTTTTTAAAGCTGGGCTTTTGAGCTTGGTTGCTATCTTGGGTAGTAATGTGTCGGCTGCTGTGGTATACAACTTTGATTCTTCTTGGGTGGCTATTTTAGTTAATATTTTTAGGTACGTCTGGAAGCTTAAAGCCAACTTTGTGAAGATGATGGTCCATGTTCCTCATTATGGCCTCTGGTTGCTTTTGGGCATGACTAGGAACAAGACTCATTATTGTTTTTGGTTGTTTAGTGATATTTATGATTGTATTTGCTCCATTGTAAGTAGTTTAGCTATCATGTATTGTATTTGTACTAACTCTAGGAAGACCCCTCATTTTTTGTATAGTTGGGGTGATGGTTCTAAGTTTATTAGAACCATTTTTTGGGTGCCTAAGTATTATTTAGGCCTTTTGTATTGTATACGGGGGTATGCCCCTAAGAAGTTGTAATTTTTCGTGGGTGTTTATATTTTTCCGGGCAAAAGCCCTTTATCCAAAAAAAAAAAAAAAAAAAAAAAAAAAACCTAAACCCTAAACCCTAAACCCTAAACCCTAAACCCTAAACCCTAAACCCTAAACCCTAAACCCTAATCCCTAAACCCTAAACCCTAATCCCTAATCCCTAAACCCTAAACCCTTAACCCTAAACCCTAAACCCTAAACCCTAAACCCTAAACCCTAAACCCCAAACCCCAAACCCCAAACCCCAAACCCCAAACCCCAAACCCCAAACCCCAAACCCCAAACCCAAAACCCAAAACCCCAAACCCAAAACCCAAAACCCAAAACCCAAAACCCAAAACCCAAAACCCAAAACCCAAAACCCAAAACCCAAAACCCAAAACCCAAAACCCAAAACCCAAAACCCAAAACCCTAAACCCTAAACCCTAAACCCTAAACCCTAAACCCTAAACCCTAAACCCTAAACCCTAAACCCTAAACCCTAAACCCTAAACCCTAAACCCTAAACCCTAAACCCTAAACCCTAAACCCTAAACCCTAAACCCTAAACCCTAAACCCTAAACCCTAAACCCTAAACCCTAAACCCTAAACCCTAAACCCTAAACCCTAAACCCTAAACCCTAAACCCTAAACCCTAGGGAAATCATTTTTCTATTTTTTGCTACACACACTTAAAGGTGTGAGAGAAAGTCTCTCTTTTTTCTTCTAATCGGCCGTTGCATCTTCTTTGCCAAATCCGATCAAACTTCTTGCGATTTAATCCACCACATAGCTTGATTTTGTTTTTTGATTGAGCTAGAGATGATCAAATGGGTGTGCTAAACGAAATCGTGGGTTGTTGGTTTGATTTGGTATAAAAAGGAGTGGCGGTTTTGGAGGAATCACCTACATGGTGTTGTTGTGATTATAGATTTGATTCTCCTTCCGGTTCATTTCATTATTGATACATTAGATGGGGCCGTGAATGTTTGCTTTGGATTACAATTTATGGATGGGTATTGATGCAATCCTTTCGGTTCTTTTGAGTTATGGTTTATGGGTTCTTGATTGTTCTTATTATGTTCGAAAATTCCAAGTGATTTAATCGTTTCATCATGTTGATGGTGGCGGCTTTATTAAATCATGGTGGTTTGTTTGGATTTTGATGAGATAATATCAGGTGGAAGGTTGGCCGAATAGGGTTTATGGGTATCATGATAGTTACTGTTGGATGATGCATGATTGGGTGTGTTTGTAACATGGATGTCCGAAGGTATTTGGAGCTGCATGATTTGCGGCTGCCTCATTTTTTTTTCTATGGCAACATGTTGTGGGTGCTATTGTGGTGGACTTATTTTTGATCATCATGTGTTGGAATCAATCGATCTGGATAGATGGATCCCACATATGGGTGTGGATGCCGATTATCTTCTTGTGTTTTGGATCTTGGGGCTGCTACTGTTTTTTTGTGGAAGGATTACATGGATCTTATGGCCGTATACATGTTTTTCTTTCAAAATGGATCAAATCTTTTGGGTTTATTTCACCCCATAGCTTGATTTGCTTTTGATCTTGCTAGTGATGATCTAATAGGTGTATGAAGGGTAATCGTGAAGTGTTTGATTATATCTTGGATTAAAAAGTGTTGCGGCTACAAGAATTTATGTATGGGGTTTGTCGAGCATGGATGGCCGATGGCTTATGGGGCTGCATATTTTGTGGCTGCCTTATTTCTTTTTTCTATGGCAACATGTTTGGCTGTTATCATGATTAGGGTTTTCTTGTTGACTATTGGTTGCTACATGCTGTTCAAGATGATTTACTTGGTGGCCGTAGGCCATAGTTGCGGCTACGAGGGTTTACATGGGATGGAGGTTGTGTTGGTGACCGATGGTTGATGTTGGAAAGTTTTTGTGGCTGAATAGTAGGTGATTTGATTGGTTTTGATTCAATAACAAGTGTGGGTTACAAGATGTGCTATGCGGCTCTCTTGGAGTTGCATAATATTACGGCTTGCACCAAGTTTTGGTGATGGATGTTGGTTATTGGATTCATCTATTCATCTATTTTTGATCTACGGGTTCTTATTGGTTTTTTCATTATTTCCAATGATCCAAGTGGTTTGATCGCATATCATGTTGATGGTGGCGATAACCTTCTTGGAAACAAATCATGGTGGATATATTGGTTGTAATGAATAATGGTCATAGTTGTCCTTGCTTGGGTAGCTTTTTTGTGGATCTTGTTGAATGTCTTCTGTTGGGATGAATGGTTTAGTTGATTTGGAGTGCATGTGGTGGGGATGGTTGCATGGAGTTGTTTGCATCCTTCACGTGTTGCATGCATGGAAGTTTGATAATGGGTATGGGTTTGTTTATTGTATTATGGGTGTTAAACAAGCTTTCGAGGGAAATATTTTTGGATGCTTAATATGGCCGAAGCTTTGTTTGCCTATTATTGGTTGCATATAAGTTTGGGATGCATATTGTGTGTTGAGGCTGTGTTTGGGTTGCAAATTTGCGGCTACCACTAAATTTGGTGGTAGATGATGGATTTCTTTTGCATGCAACGATTATAGGCGCTGCTTGGTGCTATTTTTTGATGTTTAGGATTATATGGGATTGCATGTTCTATGTAGTTGCCTATTATCTTATCAGGATTGGTTTGGTGGTGTTGGGTTTGATGGATGGTGTGTTTTTTTTGGTAGTTTGTATTTGAGCCATGACTAGTATATATGATGTGCATGAGGAAGGATTGGGTTTAATGACAATGGCTTATTTGGTGCATATTGCATAGGATAAGGTTTGCATTGCCTCATGTATGTTATTGTAGTTGTTATGGTTTTTTGGTTTGGCCCAACCTTCCCTTCTTTATGGTTAATCTTTCATTTATCTTCATCAACATTCAAATGGTAGTTAGTGCTTGTTTTCTTAGTGGCCTGAGAAATGGGGGAGAAAGCACACCTAATATGGGATACGGTGGATAATTATCGGTTTTGGTAATTATTGGATACTATCTTTCATTTGGATGTTAGATCCTCTAAATGTGCCTCAGAAATGGGACGGGGATTGATCCATGTATGGGCATGGTTGATGGAAAGTAATGGAAGCTTTGATCATGAAGATAGGAGTGGGGTTGGATTTGTTTTGATTATTTGGGATTAGAAAACTCTCTACATGTTTATCTTAGAGTTAGTATGATTCCTTGTTTGTTTGGGCCTGCGTGCCTAAGTTTGGTTTGTTTGCTTTGGGCCTGCGTGCCTATATATTGGTTTTGTTCTTGCGGTTTTCCCCCTCTATGCTTAAAATGCGCTGGAGGGGGGGAATGCGTTTTGTTTGTAACAACTATTCTTTTTAATAAAATTTGCTAAGGCGTTGCCTTTTTCCAAAAAAAAAAAAAAAAAAACCCTAAACCCTAAACCCTAAACCCTAAACCCTAAACCCTAAACCCTAAACCCTAAACCCTAAACCCTAAACCCTAAACCCTAAACCCTAAACCCTAAACCCTAAACCCTAAACCCTAAACCCTAAACCCTAAACCCTAAACCCTAAACCCTAAACCCTAAACCCTAAACCCTAAACCCTAAACCCTAAACCCTAAACCCGATCTTGGTTAACCAGAAGGATGATAGGCTGTGCTGGAAATCAAGAAATGGAAAGTCCAACTCGTTTAGTACCAGGCAAGCTTTTGAAGATATGTGTGAAATTAGTCCAGTAGTGAATTGGCACAAAGTAATTTGGTTTAGCCAAAATATTCACAGGCATGCCTTCATCTTTTGGCTTGCTGCCCAAAAGAAACTTCTTACTCAAGACCGCCTTAGGAAATGGGAAATTCAAAATGAATTAAAATGTGCCTTCTGTGAAAACCAGCCTGACAATCATAACCATCTGTTTTTTCAATGTAGCTATCCGAGGAGAATATGGAAAGAGATAAAGGTGAAAGCAAAAATGGGCAGAACCCCGGCTCTCTGGACCGAATGTGTTAACTTTCTAGCAACCTTGCCGAATTCCTCTACCATCGAGAGTATAATTCGAAGACTGCTAGTCAGTGCTACGGTTTATTACATATGGCAGGAAAGGAACATGCGTATGTTCCAAGGAAAAAAAAGGAAATGTGATGAAGTGGTCCAGATTATTGTGGCTGATGTGCGAACTAGGTTGCAAGGATTAAAGATTCGTCCCACCCAACAAGCTATTCAAGCTAGTAAGGAATGGGGCTTCTTGCTTACCTCTGTGATGACCCTAAACCCTAAACCATAAACCCTAAACCCTAAACCCTAAACCCTAAACCCTAAACCCTAAACCCTAAACCCTAAACCCTAACCCCTAACCCCTAACCCCTAACCCCTAACCCCAAACCCCAAACCCCAAACCCCAAACCCCAAACCCCAAACCCCAAAACCCCAAAACCCCAAACCCCAAACCCCAAACCCCAAACCCCAAACCCCAAACCCCAAAACCCCAAAACCCAAACCCCAAACCCCAAAACCCCAAAACCCCAAAACCCCAAACCCCAAACCCCAAACCCCAAACCCAAAACCCGAAAACCCCAAAACCCAAACCCCAAACCCCAAAACCCCAAAACCCCAAACCCCAAACCCCAAACTCCAAAACCCAAACCCCAAACCCCAAACCCCAAACCCCTAACCCCTGAACCCTGAACCCCTGACCCCGAACCCTGAACCCTGAACCCTGAACCCTGAACCCTGAACCCTGAACCCTGAACCCTGAACCCTGAACCCGGAACCCGGAACCCTGAACCCTGAACCCTGAACCCGAACCCCTAACCCCTAACCCCTAACCCCTAACCCCTAAACCCTAAACCCTAACCCCTAAACCCTAAACCCAACCCGATCTTGGTTAACCAGAAGGATGATAGGCTGTGCTGGAAATCAAGAAATGGAAAGTCCAACTCGTTTAGTACCAGGCAAGCTTTTGAAGATATGTGTGAAATTAGTCCAGTAGTGAATTGGCAAGTAATTTGGTTTAGCCAAAATATTCCCAGGCATGCCTTCATCTTTTGGCTTGCTGCCCAAAAGAAACTTCTTACTCAAGACCGCCTTAGGAAATGGGAAATTCAAAATGAATTAAAATGTGCCTTCTGTGAAAACCAGCCTGACAATCATAACCATCTGTTTTTTCAATGCAGCTATCCGAGGAGAATATGGAAAGAGATAAAGGTGAAAGCAAAAATGGGCAGAACCCCGGCTCTCTGGACCGAATGTGTTAACTTTCTTGCAACCTTGCCGAATTCCTCTACCATCGAGAGTATAATTCGAAGACTGCTAGTCAGTGCTACGGTTTATTACATATGGCAGGAAAGGAACATGCGTATGTTCCAAGGAAAAAAAGGAAATGTGATGAAGTGGTCCAGATTATTGTGGCTGATGTGCGAACTAGGTTGCAAGGATTAAAGATTCGTCCCACCCAACAAGCTATTCAAGCTAGTAAGGAATGGGGCTTCTTGCTTACCTCTGTGATGACCCAAAGCTTAAAGACCAAAATTAGAAATTCTGATCGGGAAGAGAATTTGAGAGTTAGTCACCAACACACTATCCCTCAATGAGGCATCCTATGTCAGTAGCAGGCAACATAATTGGAGATGGAAAATGGACGACCTGGCAGAAAGGAATCAAAAGGTGGCTGGGAAGAGGATTGGAACTACTAACACACTGTACTTCTTTATTAACAAACTCGAGGGGCACAATGGAAAGGAGATGGGCAGATCATTACAAGCTGCTGCGGGAATCTATGTGGATCAGATTGGTGGGGATGATTGCTAGCACGGAGCAAAATAAAGGTCAAGGGAATAACATTGATGATCAACCTCAACAGCCACAACAAATGCACTACAGAAGGATAGAGAAAATTCTGGATGTTAGACTCAAGTCCATGTGGCCTGATGATCTGGATGGTTGCAGTAGGTATTTCTGTTTTGGTTATTTTTTTACTAAATTGTTACAGGTGACCCCAGGTTCGAAAATGAAACATTGTGTGAAGTGGGCGGAGAAAATTACTCCCACGGCTTGGTCCCATAGGTGGTGGAGGGTGGACACTTCCTATGTGTGGAAGCTAAACATCCTATCAAAGGTGATAGACCACTGTGAAAATGTGAGTAGACAAGGGGACAACTGGGAAGGGGGGGTTTCAACTAATTTATTTGTGTGTAAGATTTTGCAGATTGCCCTCAATTGGAATCATTTGGCTAAAATTAGGGGGAAAGTGGTAAGGAATCACGTTGGGTGGCACAAGCAACTACAAACCAGCATATTGGTCAATTGGGAAGGGGAAAATGGGTTAAATGAGGACAAACCAAACTTGGTGAGATGGATGGGTTCGGTAGGGTGGGGGGATGGTACACTTAGCACTCACTTCACCACCACCAAGAGAGTTGAGATATATGATACGAAAGAGTGTGAGGTGATACAAATAATCCGGGAAACTTCACAGGGTGGGGATCCGGTTGGTACATATTGCACACTTGGGTTAAATGGGAGCCTGCTTGGGGGGAGGGTTATGCTTTGGAGTTTGCCTTTGAAACACCACTGCGGTGCTACCATCTGCATGGTTATGGGAGGGAATGAAATGGATGGGAAACATTATAATCACATGGTGAGTTTTGGGGTTATGGTAGGGCAGGGGGATGGTACACCTAGCACACGGGGCACCACCTTTCAGAGTGTTGAGAAATATTGCAAGAGTGGTAGAGGGAACAATCAATATTCTTGGGAACCGTTATGGGGAGGGTGCCAGGTTGGTACACTTAGCACACTTACCACACTGCTTTCGAGAGGTCTTTATTCTAATACAACATTTATGGGTCAAGGGAGTCAATGGGTCATGGGCTGTGTTGGTGAGAATTATTTCTGGGATACATTGTGGGGAGGGAAACTGGTTGGTACAATTTTCACATAATGCACCACCATCAAGAGTGAAGGGGTTCATAACTAGAGTGCTAGAGTGCCAATATATCTTTCTGGGAAACATCTTTGGGAGGGGTACAGGTTGGTACTTCATGCACACACAACACTCTGCTTTCGTGAGGTCTTTTCTTTGCAGGGATGTATGGAAAAACTGGATGAGAAAGGAAGTGTGGAAAGTGTTACAAGTTGGAATTGTGTCATCCCTATAACGCATGACTACAATCAAAAACAAGAGGTGTGCATGCATGGTAAAGATAAGACAAGGATTTGTGCCCAAAGAGATTGCAATGGCTCGGTTAAACCTATGGATGGAACTCACGGGTTGTATGTTAGCATAAAGCCAAACCAAGACTACAATCGGTAATGCATGGGGAGGACAAACAAAGGGGATTACAGTTTTATTTTGCAAGTGATTTGTGAATCTGGGAACCTAGCATGGAGGATCATTATTACGTGACCATGCATGGCTTTATCTATTGGGTTGCATGGCTTCTCTTGAAGCCTATTCATGGGAGTATTTTGCATGGTTATATGGAGCAGATCAATTCGGATTTAACAGGGCATTGGACTAAAGTTCTTAGAGATATTGAGGCTTTTCGTGATTACTTTGACCAAGGCTATGAGTCTTAACACCAATATGAGTTGGAATGTTATTTTACTTTTGTTTTTGTTATTGTTTAGCGGATGTTCGTTTGTCATGGACATAACATAGTCGTTTTTTCTCGTTTGGGGTAGGTTACTTTTGCTTCGTGCAGTAACCTATGCCTTTTCCTTGTATTCTTTTATTCTTTCTTAATAAATTTTGCCAAGGCGTAGCCTTTTTCAAAAAAAAAAAAAAAAAAGAAACCCAACCCCTAAACCCTAAACCCTAAACCCTAAGGAAAATCATTTTCTCATTTTCGCTACACACACTTAAAGGTGTGAGAGAAAAAACCTCTCTTCCTCTCTCGGCCGTTTTCCAAATTTCTTGTCATTCTCGACCAAATATCTTTCGGATTATCCCACCCCATAGCTTGATATTGATTTTTAATCTTGCTAGAGATGATATCATGGGTGTATTGAATGAATCCGTAGGCTTTTTGGTTTGGAATTGACAAAAACGAGGTGCGGCTAGATAGGGTTTATACTTGATGGTGTTGTAGTGGATCTAAGAATGGTTCTCCTTCCGGTTCATAAGATTTTAGGATATATTATGAGGGGCCGTGATTGTTTGCTTTGATTGGATTATGTTTTTAAGGGTTTTGTTGATTGTTTTTTATTGTATTCGATTTATCCAAGTGTTTTGTGTCGTATACCATTGTCATGGTATCGACTACCTAATGGGTAACAAATCATGGTGGATGCTTGATTCGAGTATGATGAGAAATGTTCAATGAGGTGGGTTGTTTTTATGATGATTTATCACTCGGCTGAAGCAGTTTGTTTGAGGATGCGAGGATGATGGTAGCAGTATGTTGTTCGATCATTACTTGATGGTGTCGAGTTTTGGAGATTGCATAGTTGCTGTACGGTTGCTTCTATGGTTGCATGTTGATGGTGGTTTGATGTTGCGGCTGCAATTTTTTTGGGTTTGCATCCATATAGGCCGTAACCTAATTTGCCAAGTCCAATTAGATTACTTATTTAATTTCTCACCTCATAACTTGATTTGGTTTTTATCTTGTTAGAGAAGAAATAATGGGTGTATTAAAAGAAAACATGGAGTTTTTTTGATTCGATTTGGTAAAATAGGTGGTGGTTACATTGAGAATGTCTACATGGTGTTGTCGTGGATGATGGGTGCTTATTGTTTAATCCTTTCGGTGCTTCTGACTTGGTTTATGGTTTATGATTAGATGTTTATCATGGTGTTGGTGGTGGCTACATTCTTGGATTTTGGATACTGCCGATGTTATGGCTTTCTTGTTTCATGGTTTATGTTGTTGCCGAAATCAAATTACGGGGCTGCATGCTTGTTGTGGTTGCTGGTTATTTTTCTTGTTCGGCTTTGGATTTGCATGGTGTGGATTGATGATGAGTTCTTGGCCGATTCAATTACATATGAGGGTTACATGGAGTAGTATGCGACTTTCTTGGGGTTGCATTATATTACGGCTATCATCATGTTTGGTGATGGATGTATGGGTTGTGTATTTGCATGATGGTTTTTTAACTCATTGGTTTGGGTTATGGAGTTGCATATCTTGTGGCTACTGTATTATTCGAATGGCATGATTTGCTTGGTTTGGATTGCATGTGGTTGGGGTGTGTTGCATGGATTTGATTTGGATAATTCCCTTCACGTGTTGGAGTTGCTTGCATGGAATTTTTTTATGGTGAAGTGTTACATATTGGCCGAAACAAATTATATGGGGCTGCACTTTGGGTGAGGCTGCCTATATTTTTATTTTGTTTCTTGTTTGATTGCTTTGGATTATGGTTGCATGATTTTTTGCATGGGTTATGGTGTGCATGGTGCATTGGATGTTGGATTCATGACCTCATGTATATGATTGGTTTTTGGCCCAACCTTTCTTCTTTATTGTAAATTCATGCTACATCATCAACATTCAAGTGGAAGATAGTTCTTGGTTTCTTAATGGCCTTAGAAATGGGAGAGAAATCACACCTAAGTATGGGCTAAGGTGGACACTTAACTATAGTTTGTGAAGTGTTTGTTACTAAATTTCATTTGAATGTTAGGTCCCGTAAATGAGCCTTAGAAATGGGTTGGGGATTGAACCAAAATATGGGCTTGGTTGATGATATATTGTGAAGACTTGAATATGAAGATTGGAACGCTTTGGAGCTGTTCTTTGATTATATGGGATTTGAAAACTCTCTACACGATAAATCTTAGAGTTAGTATAATTCCTTGTTTATTTTGGCTTGCGTACCTAAGTTTGATTGTTTTGAATTGGGCCTGCGTGCCTATTTCTTTGTTTTGTTTCATGCGGTTTCCCCCCTCTATGTTATAATGCACTGGAGGGGGGGAATGAGTTTTGTTTGTAACATCTATTTTTTTTTTAATAAAATTTACCAAGGCGTTGCCTTTTTCAAAAAAAAAACCCTAAACCCTAAACCCTAAACCCTAAATCCTAAACCCTAAACCCTAAACCCTAAACCCTAAAAACCCTAATTATTTGGAAGTGATATGAGTTGAGATCAATAGGGTGACCAGATTGTATGGCGATGCTTGATGTCGAGGGTCAATTGCCGAAACAATTACACATGGAGTTGCACACATGATGCGGCTGCCATTTACTTCTTAGGGTTTTGGTATTGATGGTCAACCTAATATGGTGATGAATCACGTCCGGCTTGCTTGGGGTGGTTGGCGGCACATCCTACGGATATGGGAGGTAATGGGTCAGTGGATTATAGTATTCTTTTGGAGTCTGATTGCATTATTTTGTGGCTTATAGTTGTTGTCGGCTATGCATACGTATTGGTTTCAAAACGTGGCAATGATGCATAGCATATGGCAAATATATTGTCGGTTGGGTTTATTGTGGCTCAATATACAAAATGGAGATAATGGGTCGGTGCCATATTCTTAGTTTAGCAAAATTTATGTGAGGCTGCATAAATAAATCTTGTGGCTGCCATTTTTTTGGGTTGGGTACTTCGAGGTTTGGCTGATATATAGCCATAAGGTGGTTGTGATGCATGGTTATTCTCAAGGCTGGACATCGTGGTTTGCATGGCACCATCATTTCATGGATTGCATGGTGGCCAAGTTGTTTACACGTGTGAAGTTTTGTGTTCATGGTGGCAGATTGCTTTGATTTTGTTGCAAATGGATAATGCTTATCATATGCATGTGGATTGAATAGGAATAAATGATAAGATTTGGACATGGTGGCAGATTGTTTTCATTTGGTTTGCATGGGTTTGGTTAGCATGTGGGCCATGACCAGTGTATATGATGTGTATGAGGACTGGATATGGTTAAATGATAATGTCTTGATTTTGGTGCATGGTTGCATTGGATGATGGATTGCATGGCCTCGTGTATGTGATTGTGTTGGTTTATTTCAATGTTTGGTCCAACCTTTCTTTCTTTATCGTTAATAATTTCATTGAACATCATCAACATTTGAATGGAAGATAGTTCTTGTTTTCTTAATGGACATTTACTATCATTGGAAAGTGTTAGTTACTATCTTTCATTTGGGTGTTAGGTCCCCTGAATAAGCCTTAGAAATGGGACGGGGATTGAACCAAAATATGGCTAGGTTGATGACAAGTAGTGAATGAGTTGAACATGAAGAATGGAATGGACTTGGAGTTGCTTTTGGATTATATGCGATTTGAAAACTCCTTACATGATAAATCTTAGAGTTAGTATAATTCCTTGTTTATTTGGGCTTGCGTGCCTTTGTTTGATTTATTTTGAATTGAGCCTGCATGCCTCTTATTTTGTTTGTTTCATTTGTTTATGCGGTTTCCCCCTCTAAGGTTAAAAAGTCCTGGAGGGGGAGAATGCGATTGGTTTGTAACATTCATATATTATTTTTAATAAAATTTACCAGGTCTTGTCCTTTTTCAAAAAAAAAAACCCTAAATCCTAAACCCAATGGTTTTTTATTTTTGCAATTTCTTTCTCTCTCTAAACTCTCTCTCTAAAAAACGATCTGTGAAAAATCATCCTCTCCGGCCAATGAATCCATCAATCAGTGGTCCCTCCCCACTAATTTCCCATCCTGATCGGCCTCTAGACACTCCTAATCTTGTGTTGGAGGATGCGGTCCCCCTAATTTGGCTCCTGTATCGCATAAAATTGGGGAAAATGGGCAAGCTTTGGAAGTTAGTGCCGTTTATGGTAGTGGAGATCGGCCACAGCCTCAAGAGGCTCTATTGTCAAATGAGTCGCTGCCATCTTCTCCTCCCAAGTGCAAGAAAAATGGTAACAGTAGGAAGGTGAATGGATATGGAAACCTTAAAGGATCCGCAGGAGTTAGGGTTCAAAATCTTCAAAGAATTCGAAGAGAAAAGTGAACCTGTAGGTATTCTCCCCTTCTCACTGATTTGAGGGTGATGGAATTCATTCGTAAGACCAGGGAAATGGCGGATGCTCCCCCGATTTCTAGCCAGGTCCCCCAGCTTGCGGCTCTTCCGATTTCTGGCCAGGTCTCCCAGCCTACGGCTTCTCTTCATCCCTCATCGTCCACGGTACAAGGTAATATTATGACTGATACTACTATGGAGGCTGTGACGGGAGTGAACATCGCTCTGATTAACCCTATTGGCAACAGAGATTCCGATGGGGGGCTGATTAAGCAAGTAGTGGTTGGGAATGACACTCAGAGTGTTCGAACTGTCACTGAACCGTCCATACCAGTCGATGGAGGTGTAATCACTGAGGTGGTCATGAATGATGTGGCTGGTCATACTCTTGGGGCTGGAAAGATTGCTGGCCGTTCTTTTGCTGAATAATTCAAGCAGAATACTGATATGTCGGATGCAAAGTTGGATTACATTCCACCGGTTGTCATGGAGGATGGTAAGAGGAGGGTGGTTCTGTCTATTGAAGATGTCAAACAGGCTGCTTCCCAATTTGCGAGCCACCTGTATGGGTATTTCCTTGGATCCTCTATGGATTATCATTATGTAAACACTACTGTGCGTAGACTATGGAAGAATTTTGATTTGGATGAGGTTACTAAAAACACAGCAGGGTATTACTTTTTCAAGTTTAGGAATGAGCAGGGGTTATGTGAAGTTTTGGAGAATGGACCGTGGCTAATCAGGAATATCCCTATTTTTCTGAACAGGTGGGAACCAGGACTTGGGATAACAAAAGCTTATCCTACTTCTATCCCGCTTTGGGTGTCGATCCATGGCATTCCCTTAGATCTATGAACCAAGAATGGAGTCAGCAGATTGATGAGTGCAATTGGCATGCCTCGAGTCATGGATCGTGTTACTAGGGAAAGGTGTACGCAAGGGCGAGGAAAACTTGGGTTTGCTAGAGTTTTGGTAGCTGTTTCGGCTGACCAAAAACTCCCGGAGGTTGTGGAGGTTGAGTATCATGCGACTGCCAGCAGCCCTCTCCGGATTGTTAAACTGGAGGTGTCATACCAATGGAGGCCCCCCATGTGTGACACCTGCAAAGTTTATGGGCATTCTACTCTTCAATGTAGGAAGAAACTTGTGGAAGGAGATGATGGGGTTTGTTCTTTGGAGGGATCGGTCACTGTGCAACAAACTGGAAATAAGGGTAAGGGTCCTATGGCTGAACATAGTAGTGATCAAGCTAATGGAGAAAAGGATAAGACCAATGAGATAGGGCAGGAGCCTTTTATGCAGGTGGGTAGGAAAAACCGACCCCTAGTGGGAAATGGGGCTATGGATAGTGAGGGTAGTCAACAAAAGGGCTCTAAGGGCATGCACGCGGATGATAAACAGCATCCTAAGGCTGCTAAACATAACCCGAACAATTTGAAACAAAAGAGTAAGGGTATGGGATTTGATTTTTCAAAAGCTTTGAATGGAGCAGCCTCTACTCCTTTGCACAGCAAGACAAAGAAAACTGGTCAGTCAATTCCCACCTCGGGGAGGTCTGGTAATGTGGAGGTTCGCAATAGGTTTCAAGGGTTGGAAGATAATGGAATGGCCCTTGATGGCGGCACGGATGGGACGGTGCATACTACCCTTCCTAACAGTCCGTCTGGGCTTCTTGAGGATGGAAAACTATGTACTATTAATATGCAGGTTGACCATCCCATTGGTCGCATTCTTCCGGATTCTTTCTTTGACCCTCCTTCTACCAGTGAGCAGGCTGCTAATGGCCTCTCAGAGTATAAAAGGACTAAAATTACTGATTACATCATGGTTACTAATGATGTCCCTATGATGGTTGCCAATGCTTGGGATAGTGCAGAATGGAATTACTTTGCGGTTCAGTGCCAGTGTCGTGACCTTGACACAGATTTTGTAATGGTTGATGATGACTCCTTCATTGAGAATTACCTTTTAGATGATGTTGATATGCCCCCTTTACCGGAATATAAAAAACAGGCAATTCTCAAGGCTCTCAATTCCAATGCGAAGGCAGTTAAGGCAAAAAACATGTTGGCATGGTCAGTGGCTGAATGGAAATTTTTTAAAGACCAGGTTGCTAGTCTGGGGCTTAATATGGATTATGTCATAGAGGATGTAGAGGAAGAGGTTAATGGTATGGCTGCCTTACTAAGGGGTAGGCCTAAGTCCAGGTGATTGTTAGGACTGTTTCTTCAGCTGAGTTTCTTTTTTTCTTCTGTTTTTATGGATAGTTTTGTTCTTTTTTCCTTGGGTTAGGTTCTGTCCGCTGTTGTGTGGGGTTTGAGTTGCTTTAATGGTGATGCCTTTGGTTCTTGGGTTGGTTGGGAGTCTCCTAAGACCCTCAAGCATCATGTTTCTCTTTTTGCTAAGCTTGGGTGTTTTGCTGGTTGGTTTAGAGCTGCTGTTCTGGTTTTTTTCTCGGTTGTACAGAGGTTGGGTTCATTTAGGGTGGATTGGTAATGGATTAATTAACTAGAGGTTTTTGAATTGGGCAGATTGGGGTCTGGGGGATTCGGCTAGGACCTGCTGGTGGTCGGGGTCTGGTGGCCTTAGTAACAGGAGGTTCCTACGGATACTCTTGGCCTTGCTTGGGCTTCTTTTGGCTGCGCCTAGGGGTATGAGATACAAGTGGGGTGGGGTTGGGAGGATGCATGCTACTGGGCTGTTATGGCCTGCTGTGGAGGTGGCTGGGCCCATGGTTAATTGGCTGCAAGTCATGGATCCCATCTCGCGGGCTGATTACCCCTGCTGGGCTGGCTATGGTTCTTGTCTGATTGCCCCTTGCCACATGCCTTGGCAAGTCTGGAGTGGCCCTTGGCTGACCAGGTGTGGCCTTTGTTTTAAAGTGTGCGGTTGGAACATTCAAGACATGGAGGCCAAAGCTAAGGATGATTTTAGTATGCTGGTGGCTAGATGTCCCTTGGTGTGTAGGCTTGGCTGGATGTGGTGCAACCCTTGGTACTGGTCTCTCTATGTTGGCCTGGTATGGCCTGGTGCTAGCTGCCCGATGGCCAATGATGGTACTTGTCTTGGGTGCCATAGTCCCTTCATGTACAGGCTGCACATCATTTATGCCGGCTGTGGTTTTCGTTGGTGGACTTTGAAGGGTTCCTGGGCCAGATTGGACCTGCTTGTAGTTGTTATGATGTTCTGTTGGGCCTTTGGGAGGAATCCCTTGGGCCTGCGTTCCTGGGCTATTTATAGGTTTTGGATGTGTTTAGTCTCTGTTTTGGGCTTTTTTGAGTTTCTGTTTTCCTTTAGGCCTAGAGGGGTTTTGTATTTGTATCATAGTGGTTGGCCCATTGGGCTTGTCTTATTTTTGATAGCCTCTTCGGGTCTGTCGGAGATGTGCTATTTGGGGGGGGGGGGTATGCCCCCTGGTCTATATGTAATTCTTTTGTCGGGTGGTTATATATTTTTCCGGGCTCTGCCCTTTATCCAAAAAAAAACCCTAGACCCTAGACCCTAAACCCCAACCCCCAACCCCAAACACCATACCCCGACCCCGACCCAGACCCAGACCCAGACCCTGACCCTAGACCCTAGACCCATTGACCCTAAACCCTAGACCCTAGACCCTAAACCCTAACCCCTAACCCCTAACCCTAACTTAAACCCTAAACCCGAAACCGAGACCCGAAACCCGAACCTTGAACCCCGGAACAAGGAACCGCAAACCGCAAACCGTAAACCGTAAACCCTAACCCCTAACCCCGAACCCCTAAGCCCTAACTCCTAAACCTTAAACCCAGCCCCTAACCCCTAATCCCTAAACCCTAAACTATAAACCCTAAACCCTAAACCCTAAACACTAAACACTAAACACTAAACCCTAAACCCTAAACCCTAGGATTCTCATTTGTTCACTTTTTTGTGTGTGTTTTTCATGGTGCGAATCTGAGAGCCTTGATCCTTGCTTTCTACACCAAAAATCGATCAATCTTCTTCCTTACTCAACGTATAGGGTGTTCAACCTTGCTGGAATCGAGTAGAAAGCTGCTAGCCGGTGATTTTCCAATCAAAATCATGGGTAAGTCGAACAAAGTGAGTCGGTCAGGAGGGGGAGAGGGCGAGCCGCCGGATCCGGTAATCAATGGGAAGTTTTGGTCGGAATTTTCTGATGATGAGCAAGTAGACGATACTGAAACAAGCAGAAGCAATCGAACAGGATTGGAGAAATCCTTAGGAGTCAATAACCAAAAGAAAAAACGGGGAGGAAATAAGGTAGGTATGGTTAGTGATAGACAATACTACTTGCGGGACATGGTGGGCAAAGAAAACATTCCGGCTAGAGTGAATGACCAGGGACGGGAGGAAAAAGAGCAAGCTTTGTCGAATAAAGATGCGGAGATCATTGGGCTACACAACGATAAAGGTCATAATGAGAATAATGATGATGGTATTGTAACGATGCAGATGGACCTTACAAAGAAAAGTGGAGACGAGCATACGGATCTCAACGTGGAAGAAGGTAGCATGCATGTGAATGCTGCTCCCATGCAAAGCATGCAGCCGGTTACATGCCCAACACAAAGCGATATTCACATATGCGTGCTTAACAAAAACCCAGTTGAGCAATCTGATACAGAAAATAGTGGTAATATTCCAGGAATACTGAATGTGGATAAGAACCCTACCCCCATTGAAGTGGTGCATCCTACAGAAAAAGAAACTCAAGTGCATGTAGAGCATGATAATAGTAATACGGGTCAAAAGAGGAAGGTTTATGAATGTGAAGAGTTGCAAATACTACAGGCCCAGAACATGATACACTCCGCTAATTTAATGGAAGATAAAGAAAAGAAGAAGAGGAGAGCTGCAATTAATTTAGAACATAATGATGAAGATGACCTTAAGACAAAAGAGAAAGGTAAAAGAATTCACAAGATATGGGCATCGAAAAACCGAAGAGAGGGGAAGAACATGCCAAAGCCGAGATTTAACTCATCTACTATCCCTATCAAAATTATGGAGCACCTTTCGATCCATTTGAGCTACCAACAGGGCCGGGTGACAAGGAGGATCAATAAGCGAAAATCAACAAACAAGAAGTCCATTAAAACTCTTATCAGGGAGGGTATACTTAATAACAATTCAGGTGATTTGCATGATAGGGAAATTCCAAGCTTCCAAATGGATTTTACTCTAAGAAAATCCATGTTGAGCTCTAGTCCGGTCAAGTTGCTTGAATTCAAGGCCCAAAGAACTAGGCAAGCTGATATTAACCCGGAAGTAATACACAACCCATCAGAAAGTACAAGCGCTGCTATTGGGAATATGCACGAGAAAATGGTAGGTATCACATATGCGGACAAGGTGAGTGGAATGGTAAGTGTAGAGCCGTCAGCTAAAATACAATATTACCCTCCAGTAATCTTACAAGATGGCCAGAAAGTGGTAATGCTAGAGCCTAAAGTCATTCAAAAAACCACAAGTAATTTTAAAAACCTCTTGTATGGATATTTTGTGGGTGCAAACCCATCTATAGCTTTTGTGAGGTTCAATCTAAACAAAATGTGGAGGCCCTATGGAATACAAGAAATATCATATAATGGTGCGGGGATATTTTTGTTTAAGTTCGAATTAGAAATCTTGATGAATAAAGTTCTAGATCTGGGTCCGTGGATTGTTGGGAATATACCTCTTTGTTTAAAAAAATGGGAAGGAGGGAAGTGCATGATGAAAGAAAACCCAACTTCTATTCCCATACGGATTCTGTTGAAAAACCTCCCATTAGAATTATGGGATACCGAAAGTTTATGCAAAGCTGCTAGTTGCATAGGTAACCCGCTTACTTTTGATAAGGTGACTACGCTGAAATGTAAGAAAACCGAGGAAATGGGGGATTTGCTAGAATCTTAGTTGAAGCAAATGTTGATTGTACATTCCCAAGATACATTAAGGTTTGCCATCCTATGATTGGGAGTGTACCGGGGAAGACCCTAAACATTGAAGTGGAATACCAAAGCAAACCTCAAAGCTGCCAGATATGTAAGGTGTTTGGTCATGAACAAGACAAATGTCCTAAGCAGCCCAAATTATTAGAAGATAGGCAATCTGGGATGCTGAAAAAGAAAGATGGGGAATCTCCAAACCAGGTGGATGAGGATGGGTTCACAAAGGTCACTTACAGGAGGCATATAGGACGGAAAGAGCATCAACAACCAAGATATCCAGCCCAGCAAAATCTAATTAATCTTAAGCAGCCGCACAGAATGGAGGTGAGAAAGTCTAAAGACAGCAACATCGAGAAACCTGGAATGACTACCAACAGCAAGGATGGGACCAAAGAGAGTGAAATGGAGCAGCGACATAGCATCAAACCTCCAAGAAAAGAGACTCTTCTAAGGGAGAATGGACAGAGCAACTATCAGGAATCATATGGATTGAATGGGAATAAGCCACAAAAGAAAAGATATCAAATCCGGGAGACAAGTAATCTGTTTGTGCTACTAGACCAGGAAGGGGATGAATTGCAACAGGATAAAGAAGAGCCGAGTATAGGGAAGGAGACCCAACAAGAAGAATCTATTCATACCAAATGGCATCAAGAACAAGCCCAGACATTAGGAAAGTATTACTATGATAACTTAAATGCTGGACAGAAGGGGGAGGTGCTGAACTACATCACAGCTAAAGAAATTCCATCTAAACAAGTGTTGAAAGCCTGGTACCTATCACAAATCTACTACTTTCATGATTTATGTAAAATTTATGGGTTTGTGGCAGGAGCAAAAGCTACAAGGAAATACACTAAAACTGCTCTTTCGGATGATGATATGGGAGATCAGGAGAGCCTAAATGCCATGCATGTAGATAAAGATGTTGAATCTGAAACAGATGGGACGGCTCAACTCATGAAAAGTAATAATGATGCTGGTGGTATTGAGGAGGCTGTTGAGATTGAAGAAGGATTGTAAGTGTTTTTGTTTTGGACAGTCAAAAAAGTCCCTAATGGCGATTCAAATCATGTGTTGGAATGTTAGGGGGTGTAATAGTTTGACCAGGCAATCAGAAGTGAGAACTCTTATTCAAGACCATCAACTTAATATGTGTGGTATTCTGGAGACGCATGCTATGGCCTCAAAGGTTGAAGACATATGTCATAGGATCCTAAAAGGGTGGAGTTGGACCTCAAATGCAAGTCAAAGTCCCAATTGGACCAGAATTGTGGTAGGATGGAACCCGAGCTGTATGGAAGTGATGGTGCTGCATAAAACGGACCAGATTGTTCATTGCTTCATCAGACCAAGAGATGGTCAAAAAGAATTCTTTTGCTCTTTTGTATATGGCAATATTCGAGTGTACCAGAGACGCCCATTATGGGAGGAACTTAAAAGGTTTGCTATTCTAGTTTCTGACCGCCCTTGGGTTATTATGGGAGATTTTAATGCGGCTCTGACCCCAAGTGATATAGCTATGGGACATTCACAATGGACGTTGGCTATGGATGATTTCCAAGAAGCTTGTAGACAAGGAGGGCTTAATGATGTTCCCTACACGGGCATTCATTTTACTTGGAATCATGCCCCGGGTAAGACGTCTGGTGTGCAGAAGAAGTTAGATAGAATATTGTCCAACACCTCTTTCATAGATAGCCACCCTAGTTCTATTGCTAAAATTTTACCGCCGTTGTCCTCTGACCACTCACCTGGCCTATTGGTTATCCCGTGTACTCAGAAAAAATGGAAACCACGTCCATTTAAATTTATGAATTACTTGGTTGACAAAGAGGGATTTCGTGAGATTGTCCTTAGGGCATGGAACAAACCTATACAAGGGCATGCAATGTTCCGAGTCACACAGATTCTGAAAGAATTAAAGAGCCCTTACGAAAATTTTCCCAGGACTGGGGCAAACCAGCTCTTAAGGTGAAACAATTAAAGGATGAACTATGTAGAATTCAGAAGGATGTGGATTTGCATGGCCATGATCAATCCCTTCGATTTGAGGAAGCTGCTTACTTGAAAGCCTACAAACAGGCATCCTTAGAGGAAGAACTCCTCCTTAAACAAAGAGCGAAGGTTACATGGTTAAGGGAAGGTGATCAAAACTCAAAGTATTTCCATAATGTTATGAAGATGAGACAGCAGAAAAACAAAATTGTGACGGTTGATGATGACAATGGGAATACCTACCAGGGTGATGAGGTACCTAATCAATTTGTCACATACTATACTGAGTTGCTGGGGACACAAGATGATACCACTCCTATTATGGAACCCCAAAGTTTATTTAAGACCAAACTCTCGCCTATAATGTCTCAACAGATGGTTTGGGAAGTGTCTAGAGAAGAGGTTCGTGTTGCCATGTTCAGTATTGATAATGATAAGGCTCCAGGGCCAGATGGTTACACCTCAAAGTTCTTTAAGGCTACTTGGGACATAATTGGAGATGAAATCACAGAAGCTATACAGGAATTCTTCTTCAATGGCCAACTGCTCAAGCAAATTAACAATTCCACTATATCTTTGGTCCCAAAAGTTCAACAACCTCGATTAGTCAAAGATTATAGGCCAATAGCCTGTTGTAATGTACTATATAAATGTATTAGTAAAATCATTTGTGAGAGGTTGAAGCATTGTCTGGATCAAATTGTTAGCGATTGTCAAAGTGCGTTTGTTCCAGGCTGAATGATAAGTGACAATATTTTACTAACACAAGAATTGGTTCGGAACTATCATAGGAACAGAGGTGCAGCTAAGGTGGCTTTAAAAATTGACATCCAAAAAGCCTACGACACTGTTAACCATAATTTTACAAGGGTTCGGGTTTCATCCGTGCATGATTGCATGGATTATGACATGCATTAGGTCAGCCTCGTACACCATCAATGTGAATGGCAACATGCATGGATTCTTTCAAGGCAAGCGGGGTTTAAGGTAAGGTGACCCGATGTCACCTTATCTTTTTACTCTAGTGATGGAGGTGCTGAATCTAATCCTGAAACGGAAAATTGAGCAGACTACTACCTTCCAGTACCATTGGAGATGTAAAGAGCAGCAAATCACCCACCTTTGTTTTGCAGATGATCTGCTAATGTTTTGTGGGGCTAACATAGAGTCAGTGAAACTTCTTCAAGAAGCCTTATTAGATTTTGGAATGGTTTCTGGGCTGAAACCAAATATGGGGAAAAACACTATTTTCTTTGGTAATGTCCGTCCAACTCAACAGCAACATATCCAAACTATCCTTCCTTTTCGTGTTGGGATCCTTCCAGTTCGGTATTTGGGGTTCCTCTGCTCTCGAAACAATTGTATTCAAAAGATTGTTTTGTTCTCATTAATAAAGTCAAAAACCGCATCAAGGATTGGAATAACAAGTTCCTATCCTTTGCGGGCAGGCTCCAACTGATCAAGTCGGTTCTTTCCTCTATGCAAATATATTGGGCAACGGTCTTCACTCTTCCTGTAAATATCATTGATGAAATTGAGAAAATGGCTAGGAAGTTCCTGTGGACTCAAATGGACCATGTACAAGGCAAAGCTCGGGTGAGTTGGAAAGTAGTATGCAAACCAAAACACCAAGGTGGGTTGGGAATCAAGTCCTTGAAAGATCAGAATCGTGCTTTGATGTCAGAACATGTTTGGAACATTATATCTGATAAAAATTCGATATGGGTCAAATGGATCAAGCTTCATAAGCTGCGAGACCACCACTTTTGGAATTTGAGAGTGGATGACGGAGCCTTATGGAGTTGGCGAAACATATTATAGTATCGGCACAGTCTTCGGCCTCATGTAAACAAAATAATTGGAGATGGATGCAACACTTCGGTCTGGTATGATAACTGGCATACGTTGAGCCCTTTAAGTGAATTTATCACTACTTGTGACATAGCTAGAGTTGACCTATCGTTGCACACTAAAGTCAGTGAGATCATTCGGGAAGGACAATGGAACTGGCCTCATGAGTTGACTACCATATACCCATGCCTGATGGATTTCCCCCCTCCTATCCTGATAAGTCAGAAGGCAGATGAACTCTGTTGGAAATCTAGGACTGGTAAGATAATTCCTTTTTGTACCCGACAAGCTTTTGAAGATATGAGTGAGACTAGCCCAGTAGTGAAATGGCATAAGGTAGTATGGTTTAGCCAAAACATACCTCGACATGCATTCATTCTTTGGCTAGCTATTCAAAAGAAATTACTAACCCAAGACCATCTAAGAAAGTGGGAAGCTACTGATACTTTAAAGTGTGCTTTTTGCAAGAACCAGCTTGATAGCCACAACCATTTATTCTTCCAATGCAACTATCCAAGGAAAATCTGGAAAGAGATTAAAGAGATGGCAAAACTGGGCAGAATTCCAGCTCTTTGGGATGAATGTGTTAATTTCCTAGCCACTCTCCCGAATTCATCCACCATTGGGAGTATTATTAGAAGATTGCTGATTAGTGCTGCGGTATATTATATATGGCAGGAGCGGAACATTCGAATGTTTCAAGGCAAAAAAAGGAAGAGTGAAGAAGTAGTTCGAATCATTGTGGCTGATGTGCGCACAAGGTTACATGGGTTAAAGATTCGGCCAACTCAGCAAGCTATTCTAGCTAGTAAGGAATGGGGGTTTGTACTTGCCCCTGAGAAGACTCGCGTGATACAGAATAAAGCATCCCTTCCTGGTCTAGCAGAGGATTTGAGAAAAAGTCAGCACAAAAACGTTCCTCAATGAAACACTTTACTTTGGCAACTGTTAGCAGAAGGGGGGTAACAACTGGTTGACTCGGCAGGTAGAAAGCTTAATTACAAGGCATAAAAGGCATGGGATAGCAGGGAAGGAAAATGCATGGGATAATAGGAGACGCATGGATACAGCTGGTTTGGTGATTGAGAACAAATTGGGAAGGTACTGGGAACAACTTCTACAAGATCAAAAGGTGAGGCTGCTGGGATTGGGAAGGAGGGGGGCTGGTACACAAAGCACCCGAAGCACCACCATCAAGAGGGCTGAGAGACAACAAATTCTGGACATTAAACTGGGATGGGAAACTGAGAAAATCAGTATGGTCGGGATGATAGGGATATGTCAAGGGTTGGAATTTTGTTTTCTTAATTCGAGTACAGGTAAAGATTGTATGAGGGGGGTTTGGACTAGTTTAGGGAGTATGGCTTGTGTGGGTGTGCATGGGATAATTTTTTTGGGATGGGTCGGGTGGGATTGGATGCTTGGGTACAACAGGAGTTTGAAATGTAAAAAGGGAAGGGGAGGGAACCATGGGATTCGAGATCATCAAGTGAGGTATACGGGAATGGTGGGGTGGGGGGATGGTACACTATGCACACACCGCACCACCTTCAAGAGGGTCGAGAAATATTTAAAGAGGGATGAGTGTAGCTATAAGTTGTCTTGGGAACCTTCTTTGGGTGGTGAACAGGTTGGTACACATCTCACACACTACACTCTGATTTCGCGAGACTATCTATCTGCATAAGGTTTACCCTATTGGGTTACATTGGGATTGGGAAAGCAGGGCTAGAACACAAAAGATGAGCATTGATGGGAAGGTAGGGCGGGGGGATGGTACAAGACGCACACTGAGCACCCCCTTCAAGAGAGTTGAGAAACATCGATTGAGGGATGAGTGTAGGTGTAGGTTGTTTTGGGAACCTTCTGAGGGTGAGGAACATGTTGGTACACATCTCACACACCACACTCTGCTTTCGCGAGGCTCTCTCTATCTGTATAAGGTTTACCTTACTGGGATACATGGGGATTGGGATAACCGGGTTAGTACACAAAAGATGAGCATTGATGGGAAGGTAGGGCGGGGGGATGGTACAATATGCACACAAAGCACCACCTTAAAGAGAGTTGAGATAAATTTACTAAGGGATGAGTGTAATAACTAATTATTCCGGGAACCGTCTTAGGGAGGGGACCAGGTTGGTACAAATGGCACACACATCACCCCGATTTCTAGAGGATATCTTCTCCTTTAGGAGATATTTTGGACACTTGGGGATACGGGTTGGGAATATATCACTTTTGCAGGGGATACGACGAGTGGGGCAAACAATATGGACTTTCATGGAAAAGATGGATACGTGACTTGGCTTGGGAAGAAACCCCATAGTTGGTTTTTCATGGCCACAAAGTATTATTGCATGGCTAGGATGGGCTCAACATGGCAGTACTATAGCCGACTTCGGATTGTCTCTAGATGCATGGCTAAAAGCGACGTGGGAAATTGCATGGGGTGTAATGGCACTAGTACTTGGTTTGGGATCCTGGATCATAGAAGGGATTTGGTTGCTGGGCATATGGACTATAACTCACAAACATTGTCTCTTACTTCTCTATACTATGGATCATCAAAACTACTTCAAGGATAGCAAGGATGGCGATACTCATCTCTACTGGAACTATATGAGAATGGGAATCATTCTAGATTTTGTTATGTTGTTTTCTAAGTTATTTAGATGTGTCTCGTATGTTATGGATATTACCTAACTGTTCTTTCTCTTTCTAGGGAAGGGCTTTTGTTTTAGCCCTTCGCCTTTGTTTGTATTTTTTATTCTTTTTAATAAAATTTGCCAAGGCATAACCTTTTTCAAAAAAAAAAAAAACCCTAAACCCTAAACCTTAAGATGTTGATTATATACGGTGGCCTTCATTTTGTCTTCGAAATGCACCGTTACATATTCTCATTATCCTACAAACTTACATCAACATTAAATATAATGAAAAATAAGATGAACAATATGAAGATAATGGAAAACATACCATGGTAATTTCATCTGCAAAGTTATGGCGAGTTGTTTAAGTTAAAAACTCTAATTCCCCCCCCCCCCCCCATGAAACGAACAAACATATAAGAGATAGAGGAGAGAGAGAGCAAACCTGAACAACAATGAACACTAAAATGCAATACGGATTAGGCGATTACATTATGATGAGTAAGGCAAACAAAAATCATCAAATTCGTTTATCAAAGAGGATGAACAAACAAACCCTAGATCGTATAAATGCGATAGAGAAAGGAGATGAGGGAAAGAAGAATCTAGAAAAATGACTATCTTTACGTTTGTGTTATTAGCCCGAGTAGTACGAATATGGGTGTCTACCCAAGCTCCCATAAATATCCACATATTTTTTTAATTCGAATAAGGATATGGGTGTCTACCCAACCTAACCCATAATTTGACATTTTTTTACTTTTACATACTGTTTATATTTGTATTTATCTTAGAGTAAATTACGTTTTGACACATGTCATTTAAGTGTTTTAATTATTTCAACCTAAAATAAAATATTCTATCAATAGACTCCCTGTTAAGTTTAAACAAATAACGGTTTTAGTCCCCAACCATAACTATATTAACGGTTTTGGCTCATGGTTTTGCATTCTACTTATATATGTTATTTGGTTTCTATTTGATATTTTTCAACCAAATTGTTTACCTTACGATTTGTAGGTTAATTTATTAAATAATTATTGTTTTTTGTTATATTGAAATTTAATAAATTGATACGATTATACCAAAGTACCCGACCATGTGGAACTAATTTGTAACGGGTTGTCATGTTGCCTCCGTATTTGTTTGTTTTGCGTTTGCCCATTCCATTTTCTTTCATGATAGATTGATAGCCCAAATGATTAGTTTTTTCCTGGCCCAAGTTTTTTTCTACAAGCCTTCGGTTATTAACCTCTTGTTTTCACATCTCGAGGGCTGTGGCATTTCCTGGTCGTGAAAAGTCGTCCGAAGTTACAAAGTCAAAACGAGATATATCTGGACAGACATAACTGCCCCTTTGTTTGATCGAATATCCTTTTCATCTCGATGGTGATGATATGGAGTCAAGAAGTATGATCGACGGTGACGGTGGTCGGTCTGCCGTGGCGGTGGCTGTGGTGGTGAAGGCTGGTAACGCTGGAGGAATTGGCGGCAAAGGAAGCAGGAGAGCTGTACGGTGGGCGGTGGAGAATTTGTTTCAGAAAACCGATCGTTTCGTGCTGGTTCATGTCATTCCGCGAATCACTTCAATACCTACTCCCTGTACTCCCATCTCTCTCTCTCTCTCTCTCTCGCATACAAATAACACATTCATATTCCATAAGTTTTGTTAATAAATATTATTTTCATGGATTAACTCATTTTGTTAATCTTGTACTCGAGGATTAATTCAATTTTGTAATAGAGAAAAAGAGTTTCCTTTGTATATACGAATTTGATATAAAAGTGACTATAATTGTTGAAGAAAGACATCATGTTTAGGATATTTGTTTGGATTCTTTACTATATGTGGGATCTACCGGATATAATTGTTGTTGTATATTCATTTGAATCTTCCTGCGGATAGTTGTATTTTGAACATTCAACATATGTGTAGAATTTTTGTTACAAGTTTTTGAAGCAACACTGCACTTTGTAGAATATAAAGAACATGATACGAATTTCCTAGTTACGGGTTTACTGGTGATGCATACTCTAGTTTTTTACTACAAGGAGGAATGCCACCGCTCTCGATTGATGAATTTGAAGTAATTGGTACCGGATCGAAAGTAAAAAACAAACAAGAACTTCACAAACAGAAACACAATATACTGGAATTCCCTTCTCCAATAACACTTTGATTGAAAACTTACAAAGAATAAGAAAAACTATCTCCTATTTAAAAGAAAAACCACAAGAAAATAGGAATAGATAAACTCAATTCCATCTGAGTGAGTTTTATCACTAAATCTACGGACTTAGTCCATTAACTTGATAGACTTTAACTTTAATAAACCAAGTTACATAATAAACCCTTTAAATTAAGATTGACTCAACAATCACCCCCTCAATCTTAAACTCTTGGTCTTCAGTTACTGTCCATCGGTTTTACTCCCAAGACTTACCTCATTTCAGCAAACTTGATCCTAGGCAGAGCTTTTGTTAATATATCAGCTGGTTGTTGATCCCCGCTGACATATTCAACCTTTATTTGGTTCCATTCAACACATTCTCGAATAAAATGATATTTCCTGTCTATATGCTTGCTTCTTCCATGAAAGACATGATTTTTCATTAGATCGATTGCTGACTTATTGCCCACTTGAATGACAATCATCTCTTCACTTCTTCCTGTGACCTCAGCCAACAATCATCGCAACCAGACAGCTTGACATGCTGCCAATGTGGCAGCCATGAACTCTGATTCGCAAGAGGATAAGGAAACAGTTGGCTGCTTTTGGGAACACCAACTGATTGGACCATCATCAAAGTAGAACACCAACCCTGTTGTTCCTTTTCCATCATCACTGTCTGCCAAAAGACTGCTGTCACTGAAGCTTATCAGGCTATTACTTCCATTTCGCTTGTAGTGAATTCCAAAATCTGCAGTTCCTGTAATGTATCGAAGAATCTGCTTTACTGCTTGAGCATGTGTGTTCCTTGGGGCTTGCATATATCTGCTTACATAGTCTACAGGATTTGCAAGGTCTGGCTTGGTGTGAGTTAGGTACCGAAGACATCCCATTGTTCTTCGATATGCAGTTGCATCCACCAAGTCACTGCCATCATCTTTTGCAAGTTTGAGACCGGGTTCCATTGGGTACTTCATGGGGTTGCATTCCTACTTTCTATCTTGCTGTAAGATCTTCTTAGTATAGCTCGATTGTTTGATCTTGATTCCATCATCTTTCTGCAACACCTCTAAACCAAGATAATAAGATAGTGGGCACAGATCACTCATCTCGAATCTTCCTTCCATTTGTCTTTTGAATCTTTCAATCATCTCAGCACTATTTCCCGTCACAATCAGATCGTCTACATAAATACCCACCAGCAACGAACCGTCTCGAGACCTTTTTACATATACCGCCTGCTCCAATTTGCATTTTTGAAACCCACACTCCTTTAGGACACTGTCCAGCTTCGTATTCCAGGCTCGGGGAGCCTGTTTCAGACCGTAGAGGGCCTTGGTCAGCTTGTACACCATTCTTTCTTTGCCTTTCTTGACAAAACCTTCCGGCTGTGACACGAACACCCTCTCCTTTAATTCCCCGTGAAGGAATGCAGTCTTCACGTCTAGATGATGAACATTCCAACCCCTTTGTGCCGCTAGTGCTAGTATGAGCCTTACAGTTTCCAATCTGGCTACAGGCGCTAAAACCTCATCATAATCAACACCGTACTGTTGAATGTAGCCTTTAGCCACTAATCTTGCCTTGTACCGAGTAATATCACCGCTTGCATTCCTCTTGATCTTGTATACCCATTTCAGGCCAATAGGGCGATGTCCTGGGGGTAGATCCTGCGGCTTCCTGGAAATTAGTTGGCTCTCCTTCGGTAAGCAGTAGCTCGTAGATTTCATGTAGGCTCTTCATTCCTTGGGGGGGGGGGGGGGTCATCATAAGTTTCACCTACAACTATAGAGGGGTCTGCGTCACCGTACACTCGTGTTGCAGACTTAGGTAACATGGGTCCGCGTCTAGAAACGGTTGATTCAGGGCTGCTGAGAATGGACCCAGTTGGGCTTGAGGAGTTTTCACTTGTGGAAGGTGGGCTGTTTCTATGGACTGGACTCCCAAATTGTGGTCTTACTGGGCTGCTGGATTCTTCTTCTTCCCTTTCAGGAGTACTTCGGTCTTCCTCATGCGGATCTGAGTGTAGCTCAAAATCAACCTGTTTTGAGTGAGCTTTGAGTTTCATTGAAAATCACATCTCTGCTTACCACTGCTTTTCCTCCTTCGACATCGTACATGCGATAGGCCTTTGTTCCAGGTTCGATTCCCAAGTGAACCATAGCTGAACTTCGGTCATCGAGCTTCTTTGTAAATTGAGAGGGTGTTTTCACAAACCCAACACACCCGAACACCTTTAAATGGTCTACTCTTGTCCTGTTTCCTTTCAAGGCTTCGTAGGGCGTCTGATCTTTAAGTGCTTTTGTGGGCAACCGGTTTAAGACATAGATGGAGTGCCTAACAGCTTCAGCCCAGAATTCTTGAGGCATCTTCATTGCGTTCAGGATGCTCATGGTTGTGCTCATAACAGTTCGGTTCCTCCTCCCAACAATGTCGTTTTGTTGAGGGGTGTATGAGGCGGTTAGTTGCCTTGTGATCCCGGATTGTTCACAGAACGTATTGAAATCTTTGGAGGTGAACTCTCCACCCCAGTGTGTTCTGAGTACCTTTATTTTCCTTCCATACTGATTCTCTACCAATGCCTTGAAGGTCTTGAACTTATCTAGTGCCTCATCCTTTGTTTTCAGCATGTAGGGCCACATAAAACGGCTATGATCATCGACAAACAGTGTACCTGTTCCCAGCACTGGTGGCAGGTGTTATAGGTCCACACAAGTCTGCGTAGACTTGTTTCAGAGGAGTCTTGGATCTGAAGCTGCTTTGGCTTGGGAAGCTTTGTCTGGGGTGCTTTCCTGCTAACCAAGCTTCTAATTGAGAGGGGTGTTCAATGGGAGGCACCCCTTGGACTAAGTTACCTGTTCCTAGCCTTTTGATGGTGTCGAAGTTAACATGCCCAAGCCGAGCATGCCACAGCCAAACCACATCTCTTGCTTTGGCTAGGAGACAGATTGGTGACCCAATCTTCAAATTGATTTGGTAAAGGCAGTTTGGTGATCTGCTAGTCTTCATCAACAGAGTTCCATCTTGTTCAAATATGGCTAGCACCCCATCTTTGATGGAAATCTCACATCCTCCTTCCTCGGCTTGCCCAATACTGAACACATTGGGCTTTAGGTAGGGAATGTACAGAATGTTGGTCAACAGCCTTTGCTCTCCATTCCTGCATTCAAGTAGGATGGATCCCCTACCCTCGATTTCGACACAAGAGTTGTCCCCGAATCGCACTTCTCCTCCAATGCTTGTGTCAAGAACTGAGAACAGCTTCCTGTTTCCAGTCATGTGATTTGTAGCCCCGGTGTCTAGATACCACACAAACTCCCCATTGTTGTGGGACTCGTAATTGGCTGGAAGTACCTTGTCTTCATTCACATAAATCAACTCTCTTTTATTCTGTTTAGCAACTGTCATCAACAGGGCAGGTCCATCTGCATTTGCTTGGGACAGGTTTACCTTCTCTTCGTTTTGTCTTGTTGGGCAGTCGGCTGAATAGTGGCCAAAAGCATCACATCTTTCTTTTCTGGTTCTTGAGCTCCTTCCCTGGAGTTTTGGCCACAACCCATACCTCTGCCATGACCATTTGTGCGCCCACGACCCCGGCCTCTACCCCTTGTTTCTTGGCCAATCCCTCGGCTCCGGCCTAGGTTCTTCGATTGTTTCCTCTTCTGGTCCCATTCTTCATAGGACAACATCAGTTGATCATGGTTTGGCTTTGTGTTCTTGGTTCTTTCTTCGTATGCCTTGAGCCTTCCTATTACCTCCTGGAACGACAGTCTTGAGATCAACAAGCTGCTCGATTGTTGCAGCTATGTTGATGAACTTTTCTGGTAACCCTTCTTTCTTACCAGATTTGTTTCCTCAACGGGCTTCTCGAGTGATGCTGATCTGGAGGCAAAACCTGATAATTTTGTTGCGAAATCATCAATTTTTTCTCCATCCTTCATCTTCGCGGCTGCGAACTCCACATTCAACGTCTGTAATCGGGCCTCCATGACTCGCTCGACTCCAACATGACGAGTCTTGATTGCTTGCCAAATCTCTACTGCTCGTTCACAGTTGGGCACTTGTACTCCGACAGTGCCTGGTACAGCAATGCAATGGCTGCATTGTCTTTCTTTGGATCAACCGTAGTCCCTGGCTCAATGGCCTCCCAGATTCCATGCGCCTTGAAGATTGCCTTAATCCTAAGCGACCGAATTGTGTAATTTGTGTCGGTTAGGATCGGGCACTGGAATGGGATATTGATGCTTCGATCGACAACAGCCAGTTGGGTTGGTGGAGCTTCCTTATCAGCCATCGTCTTCTTGTTGCTTGGTCTCTCGATTCTGGTGCTTGATCTGACCCTTTGGATCGATGTTCGGTCCCTCGAACGCAGCTCTGATACCAATTGAAGTAATTGGTATCAGATCGAAAGTAAAAAACAAACAAGAACTTCACAAACAGAAACACTATATACTGGAATTCCTTTCTCCAACAAAACTTTGATAGAAAACTTACAAAGAATAAGAAAAACTATCTCCTATTTAAAAGAAAAACCACAAGAAAATAGGAATAGATAGTCCATTAACTCGATAGACTTTAACTTTAATAAACCACGTTACATAATAAACCCTTTAATTTAAGATTGACTCAACAGAATTCAGCACATCTTATATTGTTCGATTATTTATCAGATATCGAAGTACAATTTAAGAACGAATCAAAGAAATATAGAAAAGATCCCAAGAATATCACCAATTTACTTTTAATGATAACAAGCCTAAAAATCTTTTAGAAGTCAGATGTTTTTAGTTTTCATTTAACATTTGCAAATAAAATTGTATTTATCTCGGAACAAAATGCAAATTGAAACAACAAAATATGATTTTGGTATTTAAATTCTTGAGCATTTGTCTTCTACAGCAGGAAAACAGATTCCTATTATGGACCTAGATGCTAATGTTGTGGCCATGTATATAGAAGACACGAAATCACGAATTGAAGAATTATTTTTACCATACAAGAAACTGTGCAAAGGCAAAAAGGTGCATTCTTTGTCATGATCAAATTGAGTCAAGATACACTTATTTATATAAAGGGCTTTTCTTTGCATAAAATATCCAAGTACTTTCCCTTTTTATGCTATAGTGAGCATACTTCTTTTTATACAATAGGGTCACTAAAAGATTTTTTTTTGCCCTGACTGGGTTCTTATAGCATTATAGGGTATCTAATTGATGAATCAAACAAGACAAACTTATATAAAAGGCCCACACAGTGACCCAGACAGTACAAAAGTTCATCTTAATGACTCAAATGTGGCAATAAAAACATGTTTTGATGACTCAATGTACAAATGAAGTATAATGATTCTAACATAATAAAGTTAAAAGCACATTAGTATTTTATTCTAAAAATCATCAACTTAATCATTAATTGGTTGTATCTTAATTTTTTTTTTTGCAGATAGAAACCTTGGTGGTGGAAGGTGACAACCCTGCGTCAGGTCTTGTAGGATATGCATTTGAGTCAGGGATCAATAGTTTGGTTATTGGCTCATGCTCCTCCAGTTGGCTCAAGAGGTATATTATCATCATGTCTTTTTTCCCCTTTTATCTTTAACAAGGGAGTTCTAAAAGTAGCTACACATTTTTGAGCGCTTGAATATAGAAAAATGATTGTGGTCATCTCCTTAATTTAGGATGAAATAAGTTGTTTTCAGTTAGCAGTTTTATATTGTTAATTATTCTTGGTGGATTCAAGGCTAAAAGTTTATACGTAATGAATTCATGCAAATTGTTTTTAATAAGTTGATTATCTATTGTTCAAACAACCAAATCCTAAATGCCCCCTATGTATCCCGTATCCGAATAATTAATTTCATCTTCTAATGTTTTTAGGCAGTTATATGGAGTTGGGGTACCCTCGGCTGTGCTAAAACTTGCTCCAAGAACCTGCAATATATATGTTGTGTCTAGAGACGGTCTCATTTCTGATTTAGGTGATTAAAGCTGACTGTAATGTAAACTCTGCGCCTTTATTACTAATAAATAATGATTATGCTTTAGTTGCCATCTCCCATTCTTAAAGTTGGCAATTTTGGTCCATTTATTTGTGAATGGTTCAGTTGGGTTATGTTATAACTCTAACACATATATTTATCTTAAAAGAAAATGTGAAAAGTCAGGAAATCTGAATGTGTAAACCTTTCATCCAATTTTAGGCATTGTTCCTGTTTTGTACATGCCACTTAAAAAAATGGTTTTGTTCAACTTGGGTCATTATGTAGACTTTTTGTGCCATTTTTTTTATGATCATGGGAACCCACGTATGTGTTAAACCCTTGGGTCCCCTCAATACCCGACTAACCGTGAGTAACAGGTAAATTGCCTCAAGTGGGAATTGAACTTGAGAGTTGAGACCTCTAGGTTGTTTCTCCTCCACTTTAACCACTACACCACTTCTTTGGAGGTTTTTTGTGCCATTTTAGTCATCACTAAAATGCATTATAATGACCCAAAAAGACAAAAACCCCATATGCTAATAACTCAGATGTACAATGAGTAAAACACGAGAAAAGAGAGCATGCTGGTATTTTATGCAAAGTAACCTTTCTTTTAAAAAATATATTATCAATGAATTATAAATTTGGTTATCATATTTGACGGAAACATAATTTTTTTATAAAACTAAGTAATAGACTAAAAGAAGCTTCAGTTAACATAACCCAACCCATATCTGCTTAATAACTATGTTTTAATCGAACATGTTTTGAACCCATTATCGAATTATCTCAGCTTGCCCATTTTGCCTCATTTATTCACTCTAATGGCGATAATTACAGAGAACAGTTCCTGGGTTTCTTGTGGCATAAGTAATCTATGGTGTGGTAGTTGTTCTTCTTACGATTACAAGTACAAAATTAAAAATGCACCTGCCACATCATCTATGGCTGATGTGACTCGTTATAATTCTCAAACATCAAACCTTGAGAATGCTTCAATCAATTCTAGTACTATGGGCAGCAGCCCCATGGGGAACTTGGGTGATGCAATTTTGCAAACCCGAGTGACAAATAGAAGCTCCGTATCTTCTACATCTTCTAATCAGGTGCCTTACAAATTTATCATTACATTGAAACATATTTTTTTATAATGTTAACGCATGTAAATATCTTTTTGCAGTCTAACTTACATGCTGAAGTAGAAAAACTAAGACTTGAGTTGCAAAATGCTGTCAAGATGTACAATCAGGCTTGCGATGAGCTAGTCCATACACAAAAGAAGGTTATGAGTTGTGCTTTTTTCTTATACAGAACCATGAATCAAACTAGGGGTAAAAATGGGTGGGTTGGGTAATAGTTGGCCAGGCCAGGTTCGGTTGAACTGACTCACAAACGCTTTCTTTTATTTCATTTTAGTAGCAGGCAACTTGTTAAATATGACTATAAAACTATTTTATGACTATAACAATCTTACTTTTTCTTTGTTAAAAGATTTAGAAAGTTTGATGCAGTTTACTTCAATGTAGCTTCCTTTACACAATTCCTGTTTAGTTTACCTTTTAGTTAACATATTTGGCATACTAGAGATAAGATGATAAGAACCTGACCAGAGTATATTCAAGAAGAAATAAAAATATAAAACAAATGGCGTTGGAAGAATCAAAGGAGCAGTTAGAATTTTTGATGGGATTCCAAATTGATCCCCTAAATTAAAGTGCAGAATTAAAGCAATACTTGATATAGGCAACTATTTTAAAGGCTAAAATAATGGGGAAATTTTCAGGCAGTCGGTAGAATAAAAGGAATAGAACCATCTCTTTTGCTTGTCTTGAATTAATTCTATTTTCCTTGTGATTGGAGAGTATAGCCCCTCTCGAATAGGGCTTATTATCTTTTGTTCTATTGAAATAAATCAATTTGAATTCTTAGTTCTTAACATTGGTTCCATTGCCGGGAAAAAAAGAACATCATGGCACCAGCTACCCGGCACAACAGCAACCAGTATCCGACCGACGACAGCACTGCAAAAACAGATCTGATCATGGCTCAATTAGCAGCCATTGCTTCCCGATCTGATTCCTTTGAGTCTTTGAAAGACGATGTTGCAGCGCTCAAGGCAAACAAGTCAAGCAGTGGACCAGGTCGATTTGATGATGGAGAGAGTTCGTGGCGCCCCAACCAGAGGTACTGGCCGTATACTAAGATTGATTTTCCAGCATTCAGTAACGGTGACCCTGGGAGCTGGGTGATTAAGGCAGAAAAATACTTCCGCCGTGGATATCTGTAGAAAGATCCATCACCTTCTGGGAAAAATTGGTTCGTATACTACAAAAAAATTTTGGGCTCGTTGAATTTCACAATCCCAACGAATATTTTTGTAGCATCAAAGCAAACACACACCGTTCAATAATATCGACAAGAGTTCGCATAAAGGGCAGCCCAAATGTCAAAATGGCGTGATCATTTTTTGTTGGGTGTATGATAGGATTCCTCCTATTTTTTTTTTTTTTAAAAAAAAAAGTGTTTTCTTATGGCAACCGGAAATAGTGTTTGGTCAAAGTCTTAACCCACTTAATCAAGATTAAGTAGCGGGGAGTGGGTAGTTTTCTTATGGCAGTTTCTATTTTTTTTCTTTATATTTGAATATTTGATGTTTAGAGCAGTTTTTGTTCTTGTTTTGTTATTTCTAGTTATCGGTTTAAATTTGGAGATTCCACCTCTCAAAGTGGGTGTTTTAGTGAAATCCTCTATCCTTTGTTTTTGAATTTTGAGTTCTATCATTTGGTTCCATTGCCGGGAAACATGATGGTACAGACTCGGAGTGAAGGTAGTGGTACAAATCCTGACCCTCTGGCTGCTCAATTGGCAGCGACTGCATCGTCCTTTGAGAGTTTGAAGGCTGATGTTGCTGCTCTCAAGAGTCAATCCGACACCGCGAAGGGCAAAGGAGTTGGAGCTAGACGGTTTGAAGATGGTGAGTCCTCTTGGAATCATAACCGCCACTTTCCAACCCTACAATAAACTCGATTTCCCGATCTTCACCGGCGGGGATCCACGCGGATGGGTTCTCAAGGCAGAGAAATACTTTCGTTATTACCAGATTCTAGAAGAGGAGCAAGTGGACGTGGCTTCCATGCACCTGGTGGGAGATGAGCTGGATTTATTTTCTTGGCTTTCAACCGATCAGCCTATCCAATTTTGGGAGGAACTAGTACACGCTTTCCAAAGGAACTCTGGCCCTGTAGTATTCGTCAAACGTGGCCGGTACAAGAATATCGGCAAGAATTTGCCAAACGGTCATCCCGCGTAACAAACGGATCTGATCATTGTTTCTTAGGCGTTTTTCTTAATGGTTTGAAGGAGGAACTCAAAGCCGACGTTCGTATACACAGCCTCGGACGGTTTACTAGGCTATGAGTGTGGCGCACTTGAGTATGAATCCTAGGTGACTTCCACAAGTAGTGGGAAGGCTTTGAGCTGGAATGTTAGCTCCAAATCCAATCCAAAGGCAGCTGCTTCACAACCCAGTAACCCCTCCCCTCCTAACAATTATGCCAAACCCACACCTCGGTTTTCTGAAACTGAAAAACAGAACCGATACCTGAAACTATTGATGTAAAGTGGGCACCTTCAAACTATTGGAAACGGAAACTGAAGGGGATGAATCAGTGGTACATTCAATCTTGGGGAGCCGGCGAATCCAGATGATTAGGTGGACGAAATAAGCCTTTATGCAAGATTGCAATCCTGGTAGGGGTGTAAATGATTCAAGCCGGCTCGTGAAACACTTGAGATCGGATTGCTAAAAAGCTCGAACGAGTCGAGCCTTAACAAGCCCTAGCCCGATCTCGAGCCTGAAGTATGAATCGTTTAATTGTCGAGCTCGAGCCTTACAAACCGAGCTCGTTAACGCTCGCGACCCTAAACGAGCCTATGTATATAGTAGTATAGATATGTGTGTGTATATATATATATATAATTAATAATTTAATATGTTGATGATTTACGGTTTTGCCCTCAATAAAAGCACAGCAATATAAACCTAGTAAAGCAACCACAAGATGACAATAGCCTTCATCAGTCCTTCAAGTTTCTATTTTTTCATTCGAAGCTTTCATCACGAGTTCAATCTATCATCATTCGAGCACTGTAGGTTTATAATTTTTTACAGTTTATATACATCCATTCGAGGCCTTCAATGTCCATTCGAGTTTTTATATGTGTTTTTATTTTGTTCTTCACCTGATTTCAACATCGAAAAATGAATTCGAGCCTTGCCGAGCCGATCTCGAGCTCTACATTTATGTCACGAGCCGAGCTCGATCTTCAAAGAAGAGGCTCGATACGATCCAAGCTCTATCTTGAGCCTCCGAAAATTCTCACGAGCCGAGCTCAAACAATGCCAAGCTCGGGCTCGGCTCCCTCAGTTACACCCTAAATCCTGGGCAAATCCCATACTAGTACCATGAAGGTACATGGCATGCTGAACAACATGGAGTTATCGATTTTAATTGACAGCGGATCAACTGATTATTTTATATCTGATACAATTGCAAGGGAGATGAAGCCGACTACTGAATTTGTTACACCCTTTGGTGTGCAAATCAGTAATGGAGACATTATCCGATGTAGTCAAATTTGTAGGGATATTATCTTACAAGTTTCAGATTTGAAGTTAACCCAGGATTATTGTCCATTTTCAATCGAGGGAAGCAGATGTTGTTTTGGGGATTAAGTGGCTGTCCCTGTTAAATATCATTCAAGCAAATTGGAATCAGATGTTACTTATTCACTATTGATGGCCGAAAATATAAGCTTCAGGGTGTATCTTCTGATCCACAAAAATCAGCAACCTTCCAACACCTTGCCCTCGAAACTACACCTACTCTACGATTTCAATCCTTGATTCATGGATTTGAGGAGGTTTTTCAAGAACCCACCTCATTTCCTCCTTTTTGTTCCCACTATCATTCCATATCATTATTACTCAATGCTACTCCACCCAATATCCGGCCATACTGTTACCCTCACTCTCAGGATGCTGAAATTGAAACTCAAGTGGATAATTTGCTTGCAACTGGTTTCATTCAAGCGAACAGTAGCCCATTTTCCAGCCCGGTTCTGCTAGTAAAGAAAAAGGACTCAACTTGGCGTATGTGTGTCGACTATAGAGCCTCGAACAAGATTACCATACCCAACAAGTACCCTATCCCGACTATTGATGAACTGTTAGATGAGTTAAATGGGGCTACTATCTTTTCTAAACTTGACTTGTGGTTGGGTTACTATCAAATATGGGTGGACCTATTACGAATTTAAGGTAATGCCCTTCAGGTTGAAGAATGTCCCATCACCTTTTTCAAAGGCTAAAATAATGTGGAAATTTCCGGGCAATCGGTAGAATAAAAAGGAATAGAACCGTCTCTTTATGCTTGTCTTGAATTAATTTTATTTTCTTTGTAATTGGAGAGTAGCACCTCTCGAATAGGGCTTATTATCTTTTGTTTTATTGAAATAAATCAATTTGAATTCTTAGTTCTTAACATAAAACATAGCCCAACTTCATTTGTCAAAATTGTCACCTGTAAAACAAGTACCTAAGGATTGGGATCATCCTGAGAATTCTTCATACTGGGCAAAACCTATTGAAGTTCCAAGGAATGTATTCATTTCATTATTAATCTTTGATGCTGCAAGGAATCTTAAATTTTATTTTTTGATTGAGAACAAGCTTACTGGTAAAAATGTTTATTTTTTCCTTTTAAAATACCAGCATTTGTCTTGTTTGGGTCCTTATGGCGTATGTTAATTTAGTGATGTGAAAAAAAACTTCTATAGCAAGTGCACATAATGACCCAAACGGGACGAAACCATCTTCTGATGTTTGATAAGTACAATGATTAAAACCAAACAAAACTGAATACATATGCAAAATAAAATTTAGACTTCTATGAAAGATGTTACTATGTGCAGGTCCAAATGATTTCTTTTGACAGAATTGAAGAAACAAAAAAAATTAATTCAGCAGTCGAGCGTGAAGAAAAATATCGAAAAATTGCCGCAGAAGAAAAAAAAAAGCATCAGGAGGCGATCAAAGAAATTGAAATGGCAAGAAATCTGCTGGAAAAAGAGGTTCAAGAAAGGGAAATAGCTGAAATGAAAGCTATGAAGGAATCTTCAGAGAAACAACTGATTGTTGATGCATTATTATTTAGTGACAAACGGTACAAAAGATACACGATTGATGAAATGGAAAGGGCTACGGATTCATTTTCTAAAAATAAAGTGATCGGTGAAGGAGCATACGGTAAAGTCTACAAGTGTAACCTTGATCATACCCTGGTAGCCATCAAAGTTCTCTCGTCGGATACATCTGAAAAGAGACGTGAATTTTTAAGAGAGGTTACTTCACTAATTACTCTTTTTTATCCATCTTTTTTTCAGAGTCGAATTCTGTGTCATATGCTTCTAATCAATATAATTATTTGATTATTATGACTTAAGACTGAATAATTAAATTGTTAAGGACTTGCTGTGAATTTTTTATTTTTTTGGATTTGGATAAATGTAGTCTGAATTTCTAATTATGGTTATCTTGTTTATCAGAGAATCAGATAATTAGTCTGGATAATATGCAACAAAATTGATTGTCCAGAGGTCTCGCACCCATTTTACATAATCTCTCATATTTTTTTGGAAAATTTTTCTTTTTCAGTATCAATACACACAAGTATCTTATCTGGTTAGTACAACTAAAATTACAGCTGCTTATCTGATTATAATCTATGACTTTTTAATACTTTACCTTTCCAAAAGCGTCATAAAAAACTTGTAATTTGCTGGCAGACTCATTCTTTTACATCATGCTAATGGTTTTACACAGGTTGAGGTTCTCAGTCAACTAAGCCATCCACACATCGTTCAACTTCTTGGAGCATGTCCTGAAAAAGGTTGTCTAATATATGAATACATGGAAAACGGAAGCCTGCAGGACTTTATCTCCCAAAAAAACCGTAAATATTATCTTTCTTGGCATACCCGTTTTCGTATAGCTTTTGAGGTAGCTTGTGCTGTAGCATTCTTACACAACTCAAAACCCGATCCTATAATACACCGTGATCTCAAACCAGGGAATATCTTGCTTGACCGAAACTTTGTGAGCAAAATTGGAGATGTTGGTATGGCAAAACTAGTTGCAAATGTGGTCCCTGATAATGTAACAGAATACAAAGAGACTGTTCTTGCAGGTACTATGTATTATATTGATCCAGAGTACCATAGAACCGGCACGGTTAGACCAAAGTCAGATGTATATGCTCTTGGGGTTATAATCTTGCAATTGGTAACGTTACTTCAACCTAAAGCAGTCATATCAAAAGTTGAATCGGCTTTTCATTGTGGTAGATTGATTGACATATTAGATGACTCGATACCCGATTGGCCATTAGCTGAAGTCACTGAATTGATTCAATTAGGGATTAAATGTTGTAATCTTAGGTGCAGGGATAGACCCAATCTTGATACCGAAGTACTACCAGTTTTGAAGAAACTTCATAAATTTGGGGATGCGAGCAGAAAGGTTGGGAAAAACAAGAATAGTGCTCCTAGTCACTTTTATTGTCCAATTGTTCAGGTATAACTCTATTTGAGCATTTCCTTTGCATTGTATTGGTGTTATTGATGCTTAGTGTGGTAGATCTAAATGGACCAATTCGAGATGACCCATAAATAGATTTATTGTGCAGTTTTTTAAAATAAATATTAGTATGTTAATTATTGTTACAAAACCAATATGCTTATAGCAATGTCATAAATTTTTAAACGATAAGCATTTTGAACAAATTTTAAAACATTTGATTCCAGTTCTCTTTTAGCATAACCTTGTTCATTTGAATATAAGCAGATTATACACGGCCCAAACATACTCTGATTACTTGATTATGTCTAATTGCAAATTGTCAATCTAGGAAATCATGGATGATCCTCACATTGCTGCTGATGGTTTTACATATGAATATAGAGCTATAAAAATATGGCTTGAAAGACAGAACGCCTCACCAGTGACAAAACATCAGCTACAACATAAAACGTTGACTCCCAACCACACATTAAGGTCAGCCATACAAGACTGGCGTTTACAGTCAACATCCTCAAAGAGCTTAACATGAACGCATTATTTTCACCTCTCTAAAAACCAAAATGTTTATAAAACAGTATGTTTTGCATTGCAAGTATGCATCTATGATTTATCTTGAATAATCTATTAAATCTAGCTGTAATTGTGATGCATTTTTTATAAATACATGTGCTTTATGGGAGTTTTATTAGCCTAATATGCACATCAATTTTCTGGAGAGGAATATCTTCAGAAACCGCATAATCATTTTATACTTTATACATATATTCAACATAATCCTTCATCATTCAACCTGTGTGAATTCCAATGCATTTGTATCCGGGTCTTGTAAAGATTGCTGGTCTTACAGAGCGGCTAAGGGTGTAAGGAATACCTGAAATACATACCTTAGATGTTACAAGAGGTGTAAACATGAGTTAGGCCTAAAAAGCAGCCCATTAAAATCCCTATCAAGTCTAGCAGTGAAAAGCCTGCTGTCTAATATATCTCAAAGGCCAACCTAGTCTTACCTGACCCATATAAAAAAATGACCGAGCTTATAAAAAAAACATATTTGACCAATCAATTTGTTTAGACTTTAGAGTGAGGATGGAATAATGATTACCAGCTTTATCTAAAATAGTTTTTAGCTTTGAGACATCACAGATGGCAATGCAGGTGTGACGATCTCGCCCTCCATGCGCATGCCTGCCTATTGGAGGGTCAGGATTTGGCAGTTCCATCAAGTGAATCATCTCTGAACCAACCCAAAGCCATGCACCCCTATATGGGAGCTTGTCATGAGGTCTTGCTTCATTTATATTGATCCCTGATCATATAAAACACAAGAGAAACACAAAAGGGTTAGTTTTTTATGAACCAAAAAGATGATGCATGGAATTGCGCATAAGAAAACAAACTTGTAGCATACCCAATAGATTCTATAAAAACCAAGTGATCGCTCAAGGTTTCACATAGTATTCCCACATGGTGTAGATTAACAACTCCAAAATCTGCATGGATGGCTATTAGAGTTAGGCCTCTAAATGAATCAAAAAAGAACATAAACGGAAGCTTATTACTACTTGCTCGTCCAACTATAAACAAACATAAGAGTGGATATGAACACTTGAATGAAGGGATTTTCTTGTTCTTTTGTTATTATGGGATTTTAGCCTAATGGTTGCCCTATTGACTTCCCTACGAGAGGGGTCTTAGGTTTGAATCCAGGCCAAGGCATCTTGTTAAGTCAAGGTCATGAGGTATGGCTTAAAGCGTTAAATCTAAGGTGACAGTTGTAATCCCATTTTGTGTGTCGACATTTCAAGCCGGTTTTTTTAAAAGAAGTTAAATAAACAAACATACAGTAGGTTTGGTTTGTTTTAGAAACCATCAACTTTTAAAAGAGCAAGTTTTGAGTCATGTTTAGAGGATTTTTTTTCCTTGTATATAATATTATTAGCCTCCTTCTTGAGTGCTACTAAATTTATGTAAAATGTAACGTAATATTATATTACTGGTAACGACAATGATCAATAGAATTGTAGGTCATATGGTTGTGCTCATGTTTTTCATTCAGTGAATTGAACGTATAAGTCTATTTTTAGACAATTTATACAAGACCAGAAACATAAAAGTTAAAAGGAAATGGTAGGTTAACATGTCATCCTATCTAGAAACCAACCAAGAAAAGATGGAAAGATTTACCATTGTCTTGATGAATAGGTGAATCTTTTGCATGTAAGGATGTTCTAGCTTTTGTAACCACGTGAGCGTTTTTGTTACCAGAAACAGAAAGGATTATTTTTTTCGAAACAGAAACCTTTTGGATAACATTTTTCCTTTCAAAAACAAAATGCTCAATTGAAATCAGATAAACAGAAAAGAAAACTCATTAGTCAAACCATAATTTGCATCGAACTAATTATCAGTTTTCTCTGAAATCACTGTCAACCAAACTAAGATTGTGGTCAGCAAAATTAAACTTATCCATTCTAATTCTAATCTGTCATAACATAACGGTTTGCCTCAAATCTAGTTCAGACTTTGAACTCCAATTCACATTCCAGTTCAAACACATATCGATTCATTTCTATTTCAAATCACAAGGCATCGCCCAATTCAATTTGTGCACGATTGAGACAAAATTGATTACACCGGACCGACAAAAAGAAAGTGATGACGGGAGTAGCCTGAATCGCATAACCAACATTTTATATGATCCATCCGGGATACGACACAATAGGGATACCACCTGCCAAGGACTTATTGTCAAAGCCTTGAAGCCCCATAGCCCGTATAAGACTTTACGTGAATAAGAACTTGAGAAGTGAAGGGTAATCCAAAAGAGGAAAGGAGCAAAAGGAGATCCTTACAGAAAGGAAGATTCTCACTTTTGTGGTGAAAAGGTGCAATCTGTTGTTAGGCTGAATGACAACCTGCATAAAGGCAAAAGTCATAAAAGCACACATCAGTCATACGCTTATACTAAAATAGAAACATCACCAAAGCCAAGGTCAAGCTCCATAAACTATAAAAGATAACCTTCTACAATAGGAAGATCATGCTCTGCATCTCTTCAACCATGTTGCATATAAATACCAGGCTCAAAGAGAAAACAAGGTAAGTTCACCATAACCACTTTCATCTACTGCAAGTTCTCCATAGCTCTCATCTTCGTTGAAAAACCTATACTTACTCTCACGCCGGAGTCTTGACCACAGGAGACCCCTCATGTGGTGAGGCTAACGGTGTTCTTTGTTGTATCTTAGCAGGGATACAAGGTGTAGCCGGGATTCGAGAACCTTTGAAGCAACATTGGCGCCCACCGTGGGGCAGAGTCTTACTTCGCCAGTGAGTGGGATACTCCCCAATTTCTTTGATTCTAACTAAGCTTTGCAGGTTGACAGATTCGTTATAAAGAAGATGGAGGAAGCGGGCAACTTCGAAAGCAACCCTCAGGGTGCTCCTACAATCAATGACATGATTGAGTTAACACCCGAAGGGGTTAGGGAAAAATTCCCTCGCTTGCAAGAGTTAGTCAACAACTATATACTGGAAAAGAGGCTATGGGGAGTAAGAGTTAGACTAGACTATGAAGATGACTATTCTATTCCTCTAACGCCAGCCGTGCAGAATGGCTTGGAGCCTGTTCTCCAACCCTCTGGCAACATTCAAGCCACCAATCAACCACTGACAGTGGTTCCAACATCCTCGTATGAAAATGCCAACCAAAATTTTATGAGTCTCTTGGGAGGAACATCCCATACGACTAGCCGGCCGGAAACAATGCCAAACTACGGTAGTTTTCCGGAGCTACATGCAACCTCAGACAAGCCTTGATTTTAACACCTTACCCCATACTCCATGGCTATCCCTGAGGTTCCTAACAGCATGGGTTACGTGGGCGAACAACCGCTCAACCCTCTTACCAGCCAAAACATGACGCAGCCGTTCTGGCCGCATCCTTTCTTTTCATCTTTTCCTTACTCTTGATGCAATACCCCGTCCAGACAGGAGCTAACTTGATGCCTTTTGGCCGGTATCTCTCCAACCAAATACCCATACCTGAACCAACCACTGCTGTTGATGACTTATCACGGCCGTACTTGCCCACCACCCACACAAAATTCTCCAGTAGAATAGCCAACTTTCCTTTTCCACCCAAAACCAAGATGCCAGCAAATGTAAAGACTTACGATGGCCTGGGTGATCCTGATGATCACCTGGAGATATTTTCCGGAGCTGCCATAGTGGAGCGTTGGTGCCTACCTTTGTGGTGCCATATGTTTTCTCAAACTTTGATTGGCCCAGCACGGCTCTGGTTCAATAGTCTTCCGGATGGAAGTATTGAAACTTTTGAGGACCTTAGCAGGAAGTTTTTGGCCAACTTGGTGCAGCAAAAACGTATACCCGTGACCCGGTGGAGCTGCACAATATAAAGCAAAAGGAAGACGATGATCTACGTGCCTTGATGGAAAGGTACAAAACTGAAAGTTTAAGCATTGGAGGAGCGACTGAACAAATGAGGTCTCCGGTTTCATTCATGGGGTACGGCCGCGACAACTGATAGAAGACCTCATTAGGAAGATACCAAAAAGCATGGAAGAGGCCATGGAGCAAACATAAGCTTTTGTCCGAGGAAAGAAAGTAGCACAAGTCCTTGATGCGGTCAGAAAACCTAGATTTCAGCCCCGAAAAAGCTCACCACCCCACTCACGCACTTCAAGATTTCAACCATTCGATCAAAGAGAAAGTAGTCGTCCCTATGAAGCACAGAGGTCGTACAGCCGGGCACCCTACTCTCCTAAAGGCAACGATGATGACAAGACACAGTTCACGGCATTGACAAAGTCCCCAAAGGAGATCCTAGCTACCGAGGAGGGCAGATTTAGTTTCAGACCTCCAAAACCGTTATCCAAAGCCGCTAGCGAAAGAAACCCGAACAAGTTTTGTGACTTCCACGGGGAGATCGGCCATCAAAATAATGATTGTTTCCAGCTTAAAAAACAGATCGAAGCGGCAGTTAAGTCGGGCGAGCTGGCCTACTTGATAAAAGACATCAAAGGTGTCACACCTCCAAATTCCCACTCGTGGTGTCAGTCCACGTGGGTGTGACGTGGCCAGGATCATAGCTCATGGTCATATAGAACGACTCTATATGAGTTACACATTCACACAGATTGTAAAACAATACTAGTTTCATTCAAATAGCAGCGGAAAGTGTTAAACATCAGAAATACATATATTTGCAGCGGAAAGTAATTGTTTGCAATAAACACTACAAATGTTTAAATTGTTTTAAAAACAGATCAAATGCACACAACGCCTAGGACACGAGTCTACATGCTGATCAGACTCCTTAATGCGTCCTTGTGTGTACCCTAGCGTAAGCTCCGTTAGTTACCTGAGAATACATGCGAAAAGTGTCAACTAAAAAGTTGGTGAGTTCACAGGTTTAGACAGACAGAAATAGTAAACAGACATATACTGGGTATGTTAAGTTTAGTTGGATACTACGATCCGTGGAGTGTGTCAGTTCATCTTACCGAAACTAGACTGTTCCCGTTTGCCTCCGCGAGTCATCGCTGAACTCGCAATTCACATCGAAATTACACTCGTTATGACCTCCAGTCAACATTGGTGCCGAGTGGGGCTAGTCAAACCCAGTAGTACTACGTAATTACGACTCGTTTGTTACACAACTAACGGTAAGGATAAGTGAGGGCTTTGAGCGATAATAGTTACACTCGAAAATGGTTTTCACAACATACCAGTCATATATCTAAAACAGTTGCATTGTATTCTCACCCCAAAGTTTCAGTAAAACAGTTAAAAAGTAAAAGTGGGGCCGTAAACTCACCTGAGTTTGTGTTATGCGTTAGCTCAAAAGAGTAAGTGTAGCTCGCCGGCTAGTAGTCACCTATATCACATAGGTATTATGAGTTCGTGTTCACATATGTGGGTCTCACCGGACCGTGTTAGTGTTCAATAACACTAAGTGGTTACGTAGGTCGAGTTGACCGTGTTTGACCGTGTCGATCGTGTTTGACCTAACGACCCGTTGGTGACGGTTTGGATCAAGTGTTCGTGTATCGTGCGGTTTTTGTGTCGTGTGAAGTGTACGGATACCAAAATCATTCCGATAAAGAAACTTACTATTTATGGTAAGTTTCTATTTTAGGAAAGTTTCCATACTTGGCAAGTTGTGCATGTAATCATATTCCGGTTATTCTAACATGCATATTTATCCTAAATTGGCATGTTATCACATAGCACATAGTTACACATAATCGTTTTAACATAGTTTGCACGTAAGAGTTTCCATATTTGGAAAGTTTCTAAAATAAGCATGTTTTCACAAGTTTAACATTCAACATCATTTATTATCATCATATTAGTCCTAAATAGACTATTAATCATGCTTGTTGCAACTAACATGTGACAATTTATAGAATTTACAAAATAAAGTTACTATATTTAGTAACTTATAGAAGTAACACCAAATCAAGTTTCCGATGACATACTCCTTCCAATAATATCATATAATTACTAGATGAACATGTTAGACTCAAGACATTATCATTCATTTTACTCATTTGAAATCTTGTGACAAAAAGTTACTATTTATAGTAACTTTTATAGAAATCAATCTTTTGTCCACTCTAAGCATTCCTATGCATCAAATCATCATCATCATAGTTTCTAAACATCATTTTAAGCATAACATATAGATCTAAACATTTGCATGTTACCATTTCATCAAAAATCACCTCTTTGTAACATGAAAGTTACTATTTTTAGTAATAATCACCAAAATGACCATTATTGACAAAATCAACCATCCTAAATCATGTAGAACATCCTTAATAACACATCTAGCAACATTTCAAGAGCAAAAATCATCAAATACCTCATGGATCGTGCATGCATGTGGATTAAAGTAACCATTTACTAACAAAATCAACAAATCTCTATTACATCCTAACAATTTCATCATAGTTCTTCATCATAACACCAAATCAGTAGCAAATACATTCAATAATAGATGATTATCATACAAAATTCGTGACAATGGTGGTGGTGGTGATGCATGTGGCCTAAATGGCTTGCATGTGTGATTGTGAGAGTTTCTAGACAAGATTGACCATAGGAACTACCTAATAACGCCTTGGATTGCAGAGATGAGGCTTTGAGCAGGTTGGAATGGTCTCCACAGTAGCTTCAACTCGTGCAAGGTGATGGTTGGTGCTTCCTTGTTCACTCCAAGCTCCCAAATGCCTCCAATGGGTTCTCTAAGGCCTCCAAATGGCTTCCCAGAGGTTTGAAGATGATTTGCAGGTGATAATGGCGAAGAGTAATCGCTGGTAGTTCGGAAATTTGGTTAAGGGTTCGGCAGAAATGATTTGGTCTTGGTTTTATAAAGATTTTGCGTGTAGGGGCCGTCGCGTACCGCGGAGACTGTCCTAAAAGCATCTCCGCGTATCGCGGCGTTTAAAATAATCATTCTGTTCCCGAAACACGCCGCGTACCGCGATGGTTGAAGATGATCGGTCGTCGCGTACCGCGACTCTTTTCGGAGAATTCAAATTTCCCCGCTCAAGCTTCGCGTACCGCGAAAGCCCAATTGCTTGCCCATCGCGTACCGCGATGGGTTTCGGCTGAGCCCAATAAGCCCAATTCATTGTCTTGAACCGAATCTTTCGTATTTCTCGAATACGATCATCGTTTCTCGTCAAATTGGTCTTGTTCTAGCTAATTTAGGTTCAACGAACCTAAGTGCAGTGTTTTCGTGTTACAGTTTGATCCGTTCACCAACGTTCGTCATTCAAGACACGTGCGAGTTTCGTGCGATAATTCATCGAATTATCGGTGTGTTCAGACTGTTGTGCCACGTGTCACACTAAATGCATTTATTCTAGTGCCACGTATGAAATAATAAATAACATTATTATTAAAAATAATAGAGTTGCTGACCTGGAAATTACGAGGTGTCACATCATCCCCTAGTTATTGGGAATTTCGTCCCGAAATTCAGTTCACGTGCCGGTGTTGGTTTGTTCGGCGAATAGATGAGGGTATTTCTTCTTCATCTAATCCTCCCGTTCCCAGGTATTCCGGTCCTCGTCGTGAGTTCCATCGAACTTTTACAATGGGTATCTTACTATGTTTCAACTTCTTGAGTTCCCGGTCCATAATTTCCACCGGTTCCTCAACAAAGTGAAGCTGTTCATCAATCTGGATTTCCTCCAAAGGAATCGCGAGCGTTTCGTCTGATAAGCATTTCTTGAGGTTTGAAACGTGGAACACATTGTGTACGCTACTCAATTCTTGTGGTAGCTGTAGTTCGTAGGCCACAGGGCCTATTCGTTTAGTGATCTCAAATGGTCCTATATAGCGAGGACTTAGCTTTCCCCGTTTCCCAAATCGAATCACTCCCTTCCAAGGCGAGACTTTAAGAAGTACTCGGTCTCCTACTTGGAATTCCAAAGGTTTGCGCCTCTTGTCGGCATAGCTCTTTTGTCGATCTCGAGCTGCTGCCATTCTGTTGCGTATTTGCACGATCTTTTCGGTTGTTTCGTGCACGAGTTCGGGTCCGGTCAGTTGGCTTTCCCCAACTTCCGCCCAACAAAGTGGTGATCTGCACTTGCGTCCGTAAAGTGCTTCAAATGGTGCAGCTCCAATACTGGTGTGGTAGCTGTTATTATATGAGAATTCTACCAAAGGTAAGTGAGTCTCCCAGCTGTTACCAAAGTCAATTACACATGCTCGAAGCATGTCCTCCAAGGTCTGGATGGTTCGTTCACTCTGACCATCCGTTTGTGGGTGATAAGCAGTACTCATATCCAACCTCGTCCCGAGTGCCTTGTGTAAGGACTTCCAAAAGTGAGCCGTGAAACGGCTGTCTCGGTCTGATATTATGGAGGTCGGGACTCCGTGTCTGGATACGATTTCCTTCAAGTAGATTCGGGTCAACTTTTCCAATTTATCAGTTTCTTTGATCGGCAGGAAGTGTGCCGATTTCGTAAGTCGGTCTACGATAACCCAGATGGTATCGCAACCACTTGTGGTCTTTGGTAGCTTTGTGATGAAATCCATGGAAATCTGTTCCCATTTCCATACCGGGATTTCTGGCTGTTGGAGTAATCCCGAAGGCTTCTGGTATTCCACCTTGACCCTTGAGCAAGTCAGACACTTACTCACATACGTTGCGATTTCTGACTTCATGTTAGGCCACCAATAAGTTGCCTTTAGGTCATGATACATTTTGTCAGAGCCTGGATGAACTGAGTATCGGCTCTTATGAGCTTCATCCATTACTACCTTCCTTAAGTCCCCAAATCGTGGAATCCAAATACGATCCAGCAGGTAGTAAGCTCCGTCGTCCTTTTGTTTCATCTGTTTGTCCATCCCTCTCATGGCTTCGAGAGTGAGGTTCTCGGTTTTCAACGCTTCTTGTTGTGCGACCCGAATTTGGTTAGGCAATTCGGAGTGAATGGTGAGTTGTAGTGCGCGCACGCGTTTGGTTGTTTCCTTCCGGCTTAGCGCGTCGGCGACTACATTGGCTTTACCGGGATGATATTTGATTGCACAATCATAATCACCTATCAGCTCGACCCATCTGCGTTGTCTCATATTTAACTCTTTTTGGTCGAAGATGTGTTGTAGGCTCTTATGATCAATGAATATCGTACACTTGGTGCCGTATAGATAGTGTCGCCAAATCTTTAGTGCGAACACTACGGCTCCCAACTCTAGATCGTGAGTTGTGTAGTTCTTTTCGTGCACTTTCAATTGTCGTGACGCATAGGCTATAACTTTCTCGCGTTGCATCAGTACGCAGCCGAGCCCTTGCTTTGAGGCGTCACAGTATACCACAAAGTCCTCGCACCCGTCTGGTAGCGATAAGATTGGTGCACTGCACAATTTCTGCTTCAACAGATCGAAAGCAGCGTCTTGCTTTTCTCCCCATTCGAATTTCTTGTCTTTGTGTGTGAGGGAAGTCAATGATTGCGCGATCTTTGAGAATCCCTCAATAAACCGCCTGTAGTACCCGGCCAATCCTAAGAACTGTCGTACTTCAGTTGGAGTCTTAGGCGCTGCCCAATTCTTGATTGCCTCGATTTTGGCTGGGTCTACGTGTATCCCTTTCTCGTTTACTATGTGTCCAAGGAACTGAACTTCGCGAATCCAGAAATCACATTTGGAGAATTTCGCGTATAGTTGTTCCTTCTTTAGTAGTTCTAAGACACGTCTCAAGTGATCGGCATGTTCTTCCTGAGTCTTAGAATAGATCAGGATGTCATCAATGAACACGATTACGAACTTGTCGAGATACGGTTTACACACCCGATTCATGAGATCCATGAATACTGCTGGTGCGTTAGTCAGTCCAAAAGGCATGACTAGAAATTCATAGTGTCCGTACCGTGTCCTGAAGGCTGTCTTCGGTATATCGTCCTCCTGTATTCTGAGTTGATGGTAACCCGATCTCAGATCGATTTTCGAATAGAAGCTGGACCCTTGTAGTTGATCGAACAGGTCGTCTATTCGTGGTAGGGGGTATCGATTCTTGATCGTTACCTTGTTTAGTTCTCGGTAATCTATACACATACGGAATGAACCGTCTTTCTTCTTCACGAACAAGACCGGTGCGCCCCAAGGTGAGAAGCTCGGTCGGATAAATCCTTTATCTAACAACTCTTGCAGTTGGTTAGATAGTTCTTGCATTTCAGTAGGAGCCAATCGGTATGGTGACTTGGCTATTGGTGCTGCTCCGGTTAAATCTATCTGGAACTCCACTTGTCGTGCTGGTGGTAGTCCCGTTAGATCGTCAGGAAAAACTTCCGGAAAATCACGAACAACCACAATGTCCTCGATCTTCCGTTCCTTCTTTGACTGTTCGGTGATAAGGGCTAGGATAGCCGTGTATCCCTTCTTCAGATATTTGCTTGCTTTCATACAGGACATGATGTTTAACGGTATCCCGCGCCGTTCTCCCTGGATTGAGATCTGCTCTCCGCTTGGCAACGCAATTCGCACAATCTTCTCGTTACACACGATCTCAGCGTGGTTTGCAGATAGCCAATCCATTCCAATCACCACGTCGAAGCTCCCGAGAGTTACCGGCATCAGGTCAATCACCAGTTGATGGTCTGCTAGTGTTAGAACACATCCCTTGATGATATATTGTGTTTCGATCAGTTTGCCGTCCGCTAACTCTACGGTATACTTATAGTCTAGTGGTGTCGGTGTCATATTAAGTAATTTGCTAAAGTCACTAGAGATAAAGCTCCTATCGGCACCGGTATCAAATAATATGCTAGCATAGACATTATTTAAAAGAAACGTACCGGTGACGACATGTGGATCGTCTTTAGCTTCTCCAGAACCAATCACGAAGGCTCGCCCTTTTGCTGCACCACCTCCACCCTTCTTCAATTGCGGGCAGTCCCTTCGTATGTGCCCCGGTTTGCCACATTCATAACACCCCTTGAGAGTGTTTTGGTTGTTGTTGTTGGGGTTTGATCGGCATTCTTTGGCCATGTGCCCGTTCCTTCCACAGCTGGTGCACTTGGTCCTTTTGCATGGGCCGAAGTGATGGAAGTTACAGGTATTGCATTTTGGGCTGTTGCCCTGATATCCCCCTTGCTTTGGTTGTTTGGCTGTGTGGCGGTGAAGACTTTGGCAGGTGTGGTTCGGTGCTGAGCTGGTTGTGGTGGAGAGAAAACACGGTTGTTGCTGGGTTCCCACTTTCGCTTGGGCTCTTGGGGTTTTAGGTGTTCACCCCTTTTTGGCAGTTTCCCTTGGGCTACCGCCTGGTCAGTCAGCTTGTGCGCCAAGCGAATCAATGGTTGGATGGTGGTGTGATCGGCTGCTGTCACCGTGCTCTGTATCTGTTCCGGCAATCCACTGATGAATTGCTCGATCTTTTTGTACTCCGGCGCCACCATTGCCGGGCACAGTTTGCACAATTCATGAAATCGGGTACAGTATTTCTCGATTTCAGATCCCACCATCTTGTGCGTCCAAAATTCCTCCTCAAGCTTCCGGATTTCATCACGGGGACAGTATTCCTCGTGAAGCATCCTTGTGAAGTTCTCCCAAGGAATGGAGTTTGCGGTATCCAGTCCAAGTGTCTGGACATGAGTATTCCACCAGGTGAGGGCCGGTCCCTCCAGTACTCCCGTGGCATATTTTACTCGATTCCCGTCCGAGCATTCGGCCATAGAGAAAACTGACTCCACTTTCTCTATCCATCGAAGCAGTCCCACTGCTCCTTCAGTGCCCTGAAATTTGTGAGGATGGCAGCTCAGGAATGCCTTAAACGAGCATCCCTTGGCCGCTCCTCCCTGGGGTCCTGTGCATCAGTAGTCCAATACAATGTGTTAGTGTCTAGGCTGTCTATTCTATGCTAGTTACGTTAGGCAAAAGCTAATACCGTTGTTAGTGCCACTCGTTTCACTGGTATGACGGTTGGCTTCGTACTCCGCAAGTACTTTGTTAAATTTCCGCTCGACCATCATGTCGATCCGTGCCTTTTCGGCCTTGCGTTTGAGTCGAAGGGCATTGGTTCCTCTTCCCGACATGTTTCTATATAGAGAGGTTAGAGTGTTAGTCATCAGATGCTAAGTGTTAGCCAAAGTTAGGATTGTTGTCATGTCAAATGTCAAGTTAGCTATCATAACAAAGCTTCAAATAACAGTAGTAATAATAAAGCAGATAATAATAATAAAACATAATTTCCATTAATATCAATCTTGAAGTACAATAATTTGAAAAGAAAGTACAATGCGAGTTCTCCGAGCACATCCCGCTCGTCTAGGCTAAAATGAGATAAAAGGAAAGACAGTACAAAATAAGGAAAATCTACTAATCCGAGTCCATGGAGACATGGGAGATGTTACTAGCTGCGTCCCCATCCTCGTCATCGTCCTCCTCCGGATCCTCGTCGGGATCCTCGTCAAACTCTCCCTCTTCGAGGTCCTCGGCCTCGAACTGTGGTCCGTCATCCTCAGCTGGCGGCTCCTCGACAAACTGTGCCGCCCATGCGTTAAGCATGGCGTCACTCGCCTGTACCATAGCCTGAGTCTCGGCTATATCTGTCCGATTCTCAGTAATACGCCCGTCATGCTCCTGCATGACATCAACTATCTGGCCATGCTGAGACATGAGCTGAGACACCTGGAGACGTAATGTCTCCACCTGTTCCTCCAAGCGATCGTTCTGCTCCTCCAGTCGGTCGCTTCGCCTTTCCAGGCGATCGTTCTTCTCGCGAAGAACACGAACCTCGTCGGACAGCTCGGCGTTTCTCCGAAGCTCCCGCCGGGTTACAGCAACATGAGCCGCGAAGGCTCTCTCCATCGGCATCCCAAGTGCCGGTAGTCGTGGTCCCTCAGAGGTATCACCTCTGTACCGCGGGGTAGGTACCCGCTCAGCCACTATCCACTGTAGTAGGAGGCTAGGCAGCCACCCCCAGTAGCGCTCCCGTGCTAACATCTGGGTCCTCCTCTCCATCTCTGCATCTACCTGAGCTACTATGCTGTCGATCCTACGTCGACTGTCCTCGGTCAAATCGTCAATGGCTGGGCGTTTGCCCGGGTTCCTGTTAGCGTTCCCGTTGTTGTCAGCCATCCTGTAAATTCTCAGATTAGTAAACAACAGTTCGACAATAATAATAACAACATCAGTGTGCAAGTTCTAGTGTAGTGTCTAATGTAGAGCAGTGGCTATAGTCTAAGTTTACTATATGCAAACCTAGTTCCCTATAACCAAGGCTCTGATACCAGTCTGTCACACCTCCAAATTCCCACTCGTGGTGTCAGTCCACGTGGGTGTGACGTGGCCAGGATCATAGCTCATGGTCATATAGAACGACTCTATATGAGTTACACATTCACACAGATTGTAAAACAATACTAGTTTCATTCAAATAGCAGCGGAAAGTGTTAAACATCAGAAATACATATATTTGCAGCGGAAAGTAATTGTTTGCAATAAACACTACAAATGTTTAAATTGTTTTAAAAACAGATCAAATGCACACAACGCCTAGGACACGAGTCTACATGCTGATCAGACTCCTTAATGCGTCCTTGTGTGTACCCTAGCGTAAGCTCCGTTAGTTACCTGAGAATACATGCGAAAAGTGTCAACTAAAAAGTTGGTGAGTTCACAGGTTTAGACAGACAGAAATAGTAAACAGACATATACTGGGTATGTTAAGTTTAGTTGGATACTACGATCCGTGGAGTGTGTCAGTTCATCTTACCGAAACTAGACTGTTCCCGTTTGCCTCCGCGAGTCATCGCTGAACTCGCAATTCACATCGAAATTACACTCGTTATGACCTCCAGTCAACATTGGTGCCGAGTGGGGCTAGTCAAACCCAGTAGTACTACGTAATTACGACTCGTTTGTTACACAACTAACGGTAAGGATAAGTGAGGGCTTTGAGCGATAATAGTTACACTCGAAAATGGTTTTCACAACATACCAGTCATATATCTAAAACAGTTGCATTGTATTCTCACCCCAAAGTTTCAGTAAAACAGTTAAAAAGTAAAAGTGGGGCCGTAAACTCACCTGAGTTTGTGTTATGCGTTAGCTCAAAAGAGTAAGTGTAGCTCGCCGGCTAGTAGTCACCTATATCACATAGGTATTATGAGTTCGTGTTCACATATGTGGGTCTCACCGGACCGTGTTAGTGTTCAATAACACTAAGTGGTTACGTAGGTCGAGTTGACCGTGTTTGACCGTGTTGATCGTGTTTGACCTAACGACCCGTTGGTGACGGTTTGGATCAAGTGTTCGTGTATCGTGCGGTTTTTGTGTCGTGTGAAGTGTACGGATACCAAAATCATTCCGATAAAGAAACTTACTATTTATGGTAAGTTTCTATTTTAGGAAAGTTTCCATACTTGGCAAGTTGTGCATGTAATCATATTCCGGTTATTCTAACATGCATATTTATCCTAAATTGGCATGTTATCACATAGCACATAGTTACACATAATCGTTTTAACATAGTTTGCACGTAAGAGTTTCCATATTTGGAAAGTTTCTAAAATAAGCATGTTTTCACAAGTTTAACATTCAACATCATTTATTATCATCATATTAGTCCTAAACAGACTATTAATCATGCTTGTTGCAACTAACATGTGACAATTTATAGAATTTACAAAATAAAGTTACTATATTTAGTAACTTATAGAAGTAACACCAAATCAAGTTTCCGATGACATACTCCTTCCAATAATATCATATAATTACTAGATGAACATGTTAGACTCAAGACATTATCATTCATTTTACTCATTTGAAATCTTGTGACAAAAAGTTACTATTTATAGTAACTTTTATAGAAATCAATCTTTTGTCCACTCTAAGCATTCCTATGCATCAAATCATCATCATCATAGTTTCTAAACATCATTTTAAGCATAACATATAGATCTAAACATTTGCATGTTACCATTTCATCAAAAATCACCTCTTTGTAACATGAAAGTTACTATTTTTAGTAATAATCACCAAAATGACCATTATTGACAAAATCAACCATCCTAAATCATGTAGAACATCCTTAATAACACATCTAGCAACATTTCAAGAGCAAAAATCATCAAATACCTCATGGATCGTGCATGCATGTGGATTAAAGTAACCATTTACTAACAAAATCAACAAATCTCTATTACATCCTAACAATTTCATCATAGTTCTTCATCATAACACCAAATCAGTAGCAAATACATTCAATAATAGATGATTATCATACAAAATTCGTGACAATGGTGGTGGTGGTGATGCATGTGGCCTAAATGGCTTGCATGTGTGATTGTGAGAGTTTCTAGACAAGATTGACCATAGGAACTACCTAATAACGCCTTGGATTGCAGAGATGAGGCTTTGAGCAGGTTGGAATGGTCTCCACAGTAGCTTCAACTCGTGCAAGGTGATGGTTGGTGCTTCCTTGTTCACTCCAAGCTCCCAAATGCCTCCAATGGGTTCTCTAAGGCCTCCAAATGGCTTCCCAGAGGTTTGAAGATGATTTGCAGGTGATAATGGCGAAGAGTAATCGCTGGTAGTTCGGAAATTTGGTTAAGGGTTCGGCAGAAATGATTTGGTCTTGGTTTTATAAAGATTTTGCGTGTAGGGGCCGTCGCGTACCGCGGAGACTGTCCTAAAAGCATCTCCGCGTATCGCGGCGTTTAAAATAATCATTCTGTTCCCGAAACACGCCGCGTACCGCGATGGTTGAAGATGATCGGTCGTCGCGTACCGCGACTCTTTTCGGAGAATTCAAATTTCCCCGCTCAAGCTTCGCGTACCGCGAAAGCCCAATTGCTTTCCCATCGCGTACCGCGATGGGTTTCGGCTGAGCCCAATAAGCCCAATTCATTGTCTTGAACCGAATCTTTCGTATTTCTCGAATACGATCATCGTTTCTCGTCAAATTGGTCTTGTTCTAGCTAATTTAGGTTCAACGAACCTAAGTGCAGTGTTTTCGTGTTACAGTTTGATCCGTTCACCAACGTTCGTCATTCAAGACACGTGCGAGTTTCGTGCGATAATTCATCGAATTATCGGTGTGTTCAGACTGTTGTGCCACGTGTCACACTAAATGCATTTATTCTAGTGCCACGTATGAAATAATAAATAACATTATTATTAAAAATAATAGAGTTGCTGACCTGGAAATTACGAGGTGTCACATCATCCCCTAGTTATTGGGAATTTCGTCCCGAAATTCAGTTCACGTGCCGGTGTTGGTTTGTTCGGCGAATAGATGAGGGTATTTCTTCTTCATCTGATCCTCCCGTTCCCAGGTGTATTCCGGTCCTCGTCGTGAGTTCCATCGAACTTTTACAATGGGTATCTTACTATGTTTCAACTTCTTGAGTTCCCGGTCCATAATTTCCACCGGTTCCTCAACAAAGTGAAGCTGTTCATCAATCTGGATTTCCTCCAAAGGAATCGCGAGCGTTTCGTCTGATAAGCATTTCTTGAGGTTTGAAACGTGGAACACATTGTGTACGCTACTCAATTCTTGTGGTAGCTGTAGTTCGTAGGCCACAGGGCCTATTCGTTTAGTGATCTCAAATGGTCCTATATAGCGAGGACTTAGCTTTCCCCGTTTCCCAAATCGAATCACTCCCTTCCAAGGCGAGACTTTAAGAAGTACTCGGTCTCCTACTTGGAATTCCAAAGGTTTGCGCCTCTTGTCGGCATAGCTCTTTTGTCGATCTCGAGCTGCTGCCATTCTGTTGCGTATTTGCACGATCTTTTCGGTTGTTTCGTGCACGAGTTCGGGTCCGGTCAGTTGGCTTTCCCCAACTTCCGCCCAACAAAGTGGTGATCTGCACTTGCGTCCGTAAAGTGCTTCAAATGGTGCAGCTCCAATACTGGTGTGGTAGCTGTTATTATATGAGAATTCTACCAAAGGTAAGTGAGTCTCCCAGCTGTTACCAAAGTCAATTACACATGCTCGAAGCATGTCCTCCAAGGTCTGGATGGTTCGTTCACTCTGACCATCCGTTTGTGGGTGATAAGCAGTACTCATATCCAACCTCGTCCCGAGTGCCTTGTGTAAGGACTTCCAAAAGTGAGCCGTGAAACGGCTGTCTCGGTCTGATATTATGGAGGTCGGGACTCCGTGTCTGGATACGATTTCCTTCAAGTAGATTCGGGTCAACTTTTCCAATTTATCAGTTTCTTTGATCGGCAGGAAGTGTGCCGATTTCGTAAGTCGGTCTACGATAACCCAGATGGTATCGCAACCACTTGTGGTCTTTGGTAGCTTTGTGATGAAATCCATGGAAATCTGTTCCCATTTCCATACCGGGATTTCTGGCTGTTGGAGTAATCCCGAAGGCTTCTGGTATTCCACCTTGACCCTTGAGCAAGTCAGACACTTACTCACATACGTTGCGATTTCTGACTTCATGTTAGGCCACCAATAAGTTGCCTTTAGGTCATGATACATTTTGTCAGAGCCTGGATGAACTGAGTATCGGCTCTTATGAGCTTCATCCATTACTACCTTCCTTAAGTCCCCAAATCGTGGAATCCAAATACGATCCAGCAGGTAGTAAGCTCCGTCGTCCTTTTGTTTCATCTGTTTGTCCATCCCTCTCATGGCTTCGAGAGTGAGGTTCTCGGTTTTCAACGCTTCTTGTTGTGCGACCCGAATTTGGTTAGGCAATTCGGAGTGAATGGTGAGTTGTAGTGCGCGCACGCGTTTGGTTGTTTCCTTCCGGCTTAGCGCGTCGGCGACTACATTGGCTTTACCGGGATGATATTTGATTGCACAATCATAATCACCTATCAGCTCGACCCATCTGCGTTGTCTCATATTTAACTCTTTTTGGTCGAAGATGTGTTGTAGGCTCTTATGATCAGTGAATATCGTACACTTGGTGCCGTATAGATAGTGTCGCCAAATCTTTAGTGCGAACACTACGGCTCCCAACTCTAGATCGTGAGTTGTGTAGTTCTTTTCGTGCACTTTCAATTGTCGTGACGCATAGGCTATAACTTTCTCGCGTTGCATCAGTACGCAACCGAGCCCTTGCTTTGAGGCGTCACAGTATACCACAAAGTCCTCGCACCCGTCTGGTAGCGATAAGATTGGTGCACTGCACAATTTCTGCTTCAACAGATCGAAAGCAGCGTCTTGCTTTTCTCCCCATTCGAATTTCTTGTCTTTGTGTGTGAGGGAAGTCAATGATTGCGCGATCTTTGAGAATCCCTCAATAAACCGCCTGTAGTACCCGGCCAATCCTAAGAACTGTCGTACTTCAGTTGGAGTCTTAGGCGCTGCCCAATTCTTGATTGCCTCGATTTTGGCTGGGTCTACGTGTATCCCTTTCTCGTTTACTATGTGTCCAAGGAACTGAACTTCGCGAATCCAGAAATCACATTTGGAGAATTTCGCGTATAGTTGTTCCTTCTTTAGTAGTTCTAAGACACGTCTCAAGTGATCGGCATGTTCTTCCTGAGTCTTAGAATAGATCAGGATGTCATCAATGAACACGATTACGAACTTGTCGAGATACGGTTTACACACCCGATTCATGAGATCCATGAATACTGCTGGTGCGTTAGTCAGTCCAAAAGGCATGACTAGAAATTCATAGTGTCCGTACCGTGTCCTGAAGGCTGTCTTCGGTATATCGTCCTCCTGTATTCTGAGTTGATGGTAACCCGATCTCAGATCGATTTTCGAATAGAAGCTGGACCCTTGTAGTTGATCGAACAGGTCGTCTATTCGTGGTAGGGGGTATCGATTCTTGATCGTTACCTTGTTTAGTTCTCGGTAATCTATACACATACGGAATGAACCGTCTTTCTTCTTCACGAACAAGACCGGTGCGCCCCAAGGTGAGAAGCTCGGTCGGATAAATCCTTTATCTAACAACTCTTGCAGTTGGTTAGATAGTTCTTGCATTTCAGTAGGAGCCAATCGGTATGGTGCCTTGGCTATTGGTGCTGCTCCGGGGGTTAAATCTATCTGGAACTCCACTTGTCGTGCTGGTGGTAGTCCCGGTAGATCGTCAGGAAAAACTTCCGGAAAATCACGAACAACCACAATGTCCTCGATCTTCCGTTCCTTCTTTGACTGTTCGGTGATAAGGGCTAGGATAGCCGTGTATCCCTTCTTCAGATATTTGCTTGCTTTCATACAGGACATGATGTTTAACGGTATCCCGCGCCGTTCTCCCTGGATTGAGATCTGCTCTCCGCTTGGCAACGCAATTCGCACAATCTTCTCGTTACACACGATCTCAGCGTGGTTTGCAGATAGCCAATCCATTCCAATCACCACGTCGAAGCTCCCGAGAGTTACCGGCATCAGGTCAATCACCAGTTGATGGTCTGCTAGTGTTAGAACACATCCCTTGATGATATATTGTGTTTCGATCAGTTTGCCGTCCGCTAACTCTACGGTATACTTATAGTCTAGTGGTGTCGGTGTCATATTAAGTAATTTGCTAAAGTCACTAGAGATAAAGCTCCTATCGGCACCGGTATCAAATAATATGCTAGCATAGACATTATTTAAAAGAAACGTACCGGTGACGACATGTGGATCGTCTTTAGCTTCTCCAGAACCAATCACGAAGGCTCGCCCTTTTGCTGCACCACCTCCACCCTTCTTCAATTGCGGGCAGTCCCTTCGTATGTGCCCCGGTTTGCCACATTCATAACACCCCTTGAGAGTGTTTTGGTTGTTGTTGTTGGGGTTTGATCGGCATTCTTTGGCCATGTGCCCGTTCCTTCCACAGCTGGTGCACTTGGTCCTTTTGCATGGGCCGAAGTGATGGAAGTTACAGGTATTGCATTTTGGGCTGTTGCCCTGATATCCCCCTTGCTTTGGTTGTTTGGCTGTGTGGCGGTGAAGACTTTGGCAGGTGTGGTTCGGTGCTGAGCTGGTTGTGGTGGAGAGAAAACACGGTTGTTGCTGGGTTCCCACTTTCGCTTGGGCTCTTGGGGTTTTAGGTGTTCACCCCTTTTTGGCAGTTTCCCTTGGGCTACCGCCTGGTCAGTCAGCTTGTGCGCCAAGCGAATCAATGGTTGGATGGTGGTGTGATCGGCTGCTGTCACCGTGCTCTGTATCTGTTCCGGCAATCCACTGATGAATTGCTCGATCTTTTTGTACTCCGGCGCCACCATTGCCGGGCACAGTTTGCACAATTCATGAAATCGGGTACAGTATTTCTCGATTTCAGATCCCACCATCTTGTGCGTCCAAAATTCCTCCTCAAGCTTCCGGATTTCATCACGGGGACAGTATTCCTCGTGAAGCATCCTTGTGAAGTTCTCCCAAGGAATGGAGTTTGCGGTATCCAGTCCAAGTGTCTGGACATGAGTATTCCACCAGGTGAGGGCCGGTCCCTCCAGTACTCCCGTGGCATATTTTACTCGATTCCCGTCCGAGCATTCGGCCATAGAGAAAACTGACTCCACTTTCTCTATCCATCGAAGCAGTCCCACTGCTCCTTCAGTGCCCTGAAATTTGTGAGGATGGCAGCTCAGGAATGCCTTAAACGAGCATCCCTTGGCCGCTCCTCCCTGGGGTCCTGTGCATCAGTAGTCCAATACAATGTGTTAGTGTCTAGGCTGTCTATTCTATGCTAGTTACGTTAGGCAAAAGCTAATACCGTTGTTAGTGCCACTCGTTTCACTGGTATGACGGTTGGCTTCGTACTCCGCAAGTACTTTGTTAAATTTCCGCTCGACCATCATGTCGATCCGTGCCTTTTCGGCCTTGCGTTTGAGTCGAAGGGCATTGGTTCCTCTTCCCGACATGTTTCTATATAGAGAGGTTAGAGTGTTAGTCATCAGATGCTAAGTGTTAGCCAAAGTTAGGATTGTTGTCATGTCAAATGTCAAGTTAGCTATCATAACAAAGCTTCAAATAACAGTAGTAATAATAAAGCAGATAATAATAATAAAACATAATTTCCATTAATATCAATCTTGAAGTACAATAATTTGAAAAGAAAGTACAATGCGAGTTCTCCGAGCACATCCCGCTCGTCTAGGCTAAAATGAGATAAAAGGAAAGACAGTACAAAATAAGGAAAATCTACTAATCCGAGTCCATGGAGACATGGGAGATGTTACTAGCTGCGTCCCCATCCTCGTCATCGTCCTCCTCCGGATCCTCGTCGGGATCCTCGTCAAACTCTCCCTCTTCGAGGTCCTCGGCCTCGAACTGTGGTCCGTCATCCTCAGCTGGCGGCTCCTCGACAAACTGTGCCGCCCATGCGTTAAGCATGGCGTCACTCGCCTGTACCATAGCCTGAGTCTCGGCTATATCTGTCCGATTCTCAGTAATACGCCCGTCATGCTCCTGCATGACATCAACTATCTGGCCATGCTGAGACATGAGCTGAGACACCTGGAGACGTAATGTCTCCACCTGTTCCTCCAAGCGATCGTTCTGCTCCTCCAGTCGGTCGCTTCGCCTTTCCAGGCGATCGTTCTTCTCGCGAAGAACACGAACCTCGTCGGACAGCTCGGCGTTTCTCCGAAGCTCCCGCCGGGTTACAGCAACATGAGCCGCGAAGGCTCTCTCCATCGGCATCCCAAGTGCCGGTAGTCGTGGTCCCTCAGAGGTATCACCTCTGTACCGCGGGGTAGGTACCCGCTCAGCCACTATCCACTGTAGTAGGAGGCTAGGCAGCCACCCCCAGTAGCGCTCCCGTGCTAACATCTGGGTCCTCCTCTCCATCTCTGCATCTACCTGAGCTACTATGCTGTCGATCCTACGTCGACTGTCCTCGGTCAAATCGTCAATGGCTGGGCGTTTGCCCGGGTTCCTGTTAGCGTTCCCGTTGTTGTCAGCCATCCTGTAAATTCTCAGATTAGTAAACAACAGTTCGACAATAATAATAACAACATCAGTGTGCAAGTTCTAGTGTAGTGTCTAATGTAGAGCAGTGGCTATAGTCTAAGTTTACTATATGCAAACCTAGTTCCCTATAACCAAGGCTCTGATACCAGTCTGTCACACCTCCAAATTCCCACTCGTGGTGTCAGTCCACGTGGGTGTGACGTGGCCAGGATCATAGCTCATGGTCATATAGAACGACTCTATATGAGTTACACATTCACACAGATTGTAAAACAATACTAGTTTCATTCAAATAGCAGCGGAAAGTGTTAAACATCAGAAATACATATATTTGCAGCGGAAAGTAATTGTTTGCAATAAACACTACAAATGTTTAAATTGTTTTAAAAACAGATCAAATGCACACAACGCCTAGGACACGAGTCTACATGCTGATCAGACTCCTTAATGCGTCCTTGTGTGTACCCTAGCGTAAGCTCCGTTAGTTACCTGAGAATACATGCGAAAAGTGTCAACTAAAAAGTTGGTGAGTTCACAGGTTTAGACAGACAGAAATAGTAAACAGACATATACTGGGTATGTTAAGTTTAGTTGGATACTACGATCCGTGGAGTGTGTCAGTTCATCTTACCGAAACTAGACTGTTCCCGTTTGCCTCCGCGAGTCATCGCTGAACTCGCAATTCACATCGAAATTACACTCGTTATGACCTCCAGTCAACATTGGTGCCGAGTGGGGCTAGTCAAACCCAGTAGTACTACGTAATTACGACTCGTTTGTTACACAACTAACGGTAAGGATAAGTGAGGGCTTTGAGCGATAATAGTTACACTCGAAAATGGTTTTCACAACATACCAGTCATATATCTAAAACAGTTGCATTGTATTCTCACCCCAAAGTTTCAGTAAAACAGTTAAAAAGTAAAAGTGGGGCCGTAAACTCACCTGAGTTTGTGTTATGCGTTAGCTCAAAAGAGTAAGTGTAGCTCGCCGGCTAGTAGTCACCTATATCACATAGGTATTATGAGTTCGTGTTCACATATGTGGGTCTCACCGGACCGTGTTAGTGTTCAATAACACTAAGTGGTTACGTAGGTCGAGTTGACCGTGTTTGACCGTGTCGATCGTGTTTGACCTAACGACCCGTTGGTGACGGTTTGGATCAAGTGTTCGTGTATCGTGCGGTTTTTGTGTCGTGTGAAGTGTACGGATACCAAAATCATTCCGATAAAGAAACTTACTATTTATGGTAAGTTTCTATTTTAGGAAAGTTTCCATACTTGGCAAGTTGTGCATGTAATCATATTCCGGTTATTCTAACATGCATATTTATCCTAAATTGGCATGTTATCACATAGCACATAGTTACACATAATCGTTTTAACATAGTTTGCACGTAAGAGTTTCCATATTTGGAAAGTTTCTAAAATAAGCATGTTTTCACAAGTTTAACATTCAACATCATTTATTATCATCATATTAGTCCTAAATAGACTATTAATCATGCTTGTTGCAACTAACATGTGACAATTTATAGAATTTACAAAATAAAGTTACTATATTTAGTAACTTATAGAAGTAACACCAAATCAAGTTTCCGATGACATACTCCTTCCAATAATATCATATAATTACTAGATGAACATGTTAGACTCAAGACATTATCATTCATTTTACTCATTTGAAATCTTGTGACAAAAAGTTACTATTTATAGTAACTTTTATAGAAATCAATCTTTTGTCCACTCTAAGCATTCCTATGCATCAAATCATCATCATCATAGTTTCTAAACATCATTTTAAGCATAACATATAGATCTAAACATTTGCATGTTACCATTTCATCAAAAATCACCTCTTTGTAACATGAAAGTTACTATTTTTAGTAATAATCACCAAAATGACCATTATTGACAAAATCAACCATCCTAAATCATGTAGAACATCCTTAATAACACATCTAGCAACATTTCAAGAGCAAAAATCATCAAATACCTCATGGATCGTGCATGCATGTGGATTAAAGTAACCATTTACTAACAAAATCAACAAATCTCTATTACATCCTAACAATTTCATCATAGTTCTTCATCATAACACCAAATCAGTAGCAAATACATTCAATAATAGATGATTATCATACAAAATTCGTGACAATGGTGGTGGTGGTGATGCATGTGGCCTAAATGGCTTGCATGTGTGATTGTGAGAGTTTCTAGACAAGATTGACCATAGGAACTACCTAATAACGCCTTGGATTGCAGAGATGAGGCTTTGAGCAGGTTGGAATGGTCTCCACAGTAGCTTCAACTCGTGCAAGGTGATGGTTGGTGCTTCCTTGTTCACTCCAAGCTCCCAAATGCCTCCAATGGGTTCTCTAAGGCCTCCAAATGGCTTCCCAGAGGTTTGAAGATGATTTGCAGGTGATAATGGCGAAGAGTAATCGCTGGTAGTTCGGAAATTTGGTTAAGGGTTCGGCAGAAATGATTTGGTCTTGGTTTTATAAAGATTTTGCGTGTAGGGGCCGTCGCGTACCGCGGAGACTGTCCTAAAAGCATCTCCGCGTATCGCGGCGTTTAAAATAATCATTCTGTTCCCGAAACACGCCGCGTACCGCGATGGTTGAAGATGATCGGTCGTCGCGTACCGCGACTCTTTTCGGAGAATTCAAATTTCCCCGCTCAAGCTTCGCGTACCGCGAAAGCCCAATTGCTTTCCCATCGCGTACCGCGATGGGTTTCGGCTGAGCCCAATAAGCCCAATTCATTGTCTTGAACCGAATCTTTCGTATTTCTCGAATACGATCATCGTTTCTCGTCAAATTGGTCTTGTTCTAGCTAATTTAGGTTCAACGAACCTAAGTGCAGTGTTTTCGTGTTACAGTTTGATCCGTTCACCAACGTTCGTCATTCAAGACACGTGCGAGTTTCGTGCGATAATTCATCGAATTATCGGTGTGTTCAGACTGTTGTGCCACGTGTCACACTAAATGCATTTATTCTAGTGCCACGTATGAAATAATAAATAACATTATTATTAAAAATAATAGAGTTGCTGACCTGGAAATTACGAGGTGTCACAAAAGGAAAGAAAACGACCTCCGACAAAGTAGACACAACCAAAGACAAAGGCATAAAGGTGGAAATTCTGATGGTTTCACAGTCAGATATACCTAAGGTACATGTTAAACAAATTACTAAACCTTGGATGCAGGTAAAAATTGGTTTCCCGCCAGCACCAACAACAGCACTCCAGTCCACGCCGGTGCTAGTCAACGCCAAGATAAATGGTCAAGAGGTGCACCGAGTCTATTGGGATGGGGGAAGTGCGGTGGAGCTTATGTATGAGCATTGTTTCGTCCAGCTAGACAAAGAAGCATAGGCACGACTAAAGCCCCATGAAGCATTGTTGATTGGTTTTTCTGGAAAAAAGGTCCGCCCCCTTAGGGGTAATCACTTTGCCAATGACCCTTAGGAGAGGCAAATACAAACGTACTGAAAGCATAACCTTCTTGTTCATTCGATCACCGTCGAGATATAACATCATCATGGGTCGGCCGGGGATCAGCGCCTTTGGAGCCATCGTATCCATTGTCCACGCCATGATTAAATTCCCGACGAAGGCAGGAGTTTGCACGATAGTGTCAAAAACAGAGCAAATGCTGGTAGCAGGAGTCAAGCATGATGGTACTACTTCACATGGGCTCAGCATCCATAAAAATCATCCAAGCCATCTTATCCAAGTAGGCCTGGATCTGACGCAGCAGAGACGACAAGACTTGGCCAAACTGCTTCATCGTAGCCAGGATATCTTTGCATGGACACCCTCAGACATGACAGGAGTGCCAAGGTACATAGCAGAACATTCCCTCAACACCAATCCACAATCATATCCAGTGGCTCAGAAAAAGCGAGGCATGGCACCTGATCGAAGCAAGGCTGTCTGTGATGAAGTGGATAAGCTGGTATAGGCTGGCATCCTACGAGAGGTACACTATCACACGTGGATCGCCAACCTAGTCATGGTCAAAAAATCCGATGGAAGTTGGCGTATGTGCGTTGAATTCAAAGATCTCAACAAGGCATGTCCAAAGGACTGGTATCCTCTTCCAGAAACCGACTTGAAAGTGGACTCCCTGGCAGTTTACAATTTTAAGTGTGTTTTAGATGCTTATAAAGGATATCATTGTTGGGTTTCGTACATAGGTTTTAAAAATTTTAAATCATTAAACACAGCGGAAACATTAACCGTATGAGCCAATCCGGTCAAAACCAGATTGCCCACCAGGAGTCCAGATGCAAACCAAATAGAATAAACAAACCATAGGCTGTTAGTGATTATACCTTTCGAGAATAAACAGCTAACATACACGAAGCACCATGATACAACGAACCCAATCGCTAGATCTGGTTACACAATCTGATCTTTGACAGTCAAATCTGATTCACTTCAAAGATATCTAACACTGCTCGAAACCCAACAACACTTTATCCATACGATTGGCTGCAGCGTAGGGACCCACGGTGGTAGCCTAGTCGGCGCTGCAGGTGGCCGGGTGACTTGATCGGCAATTAAGTAATATGAGGCAGAAGGTGACGCAAGAAGCAACAAAACAAACTGAATAAAACTTGCTTTTCACGTTCTCATTCCATGGATATATATCAAAATTTGAGATTTTGTAGTTAAAAACTCTTTTATTTAAAATTTAAATCTTTCAAATTGAGATAATAAGATTTAATTAAATAAATATTAATCTAATTAATATTAAAATAATAATAAATGTAATATATAATTATCAACTAATTGATAATTACAAATATTGCCCCCTCTAATATCAACTCTTTGATATTGCCCTCCAATAACTATTAGTTGCGATTGTCTCGATTTAATTAACTTTTAATTAAATCTACTTGTTCGTTGCTCGTAGTGCAACCCTTGCGGATCCTACCTCAATAGTGGTACTAACTAATGTCGTTACTTGGACATACAAGTCCAACAATCATCATGTGCAGATGAGCAAAACAGACAAAGAAAAAACATCTTTTCATACGCCAAAAGGCATTTTCTGTTATACTAAGATGCCCTTTGGATTGAAAAATGCAGGGGCTACTTATCAGCGCCTAATCGACAAGGCTTTCAGTCACCAGGTTGGTCGGAACATGGAGGCCTCTGTCAATGATCTGGTAATCAAAAGCTAGAATGATGAAGCAATGTTGCTGGACATCGAGGAAACATTCGAAAATTTGCGGAACATCAACATGAAACTAAACCCAGGGAAATGCTCCTTCGGATTCCGTGAAGGCAAGTTCCTGGGGCACATAGTGAGCAAGCAGGAGATCAAGGCTAACCCGGACAAAGTCCGAGCAATACAGCAAATGGCCTCGCCACGAAACAGAAGGGATGTCTAGAGTCTCAATGGTAAGTTAGGAGCGTTACACCGTTTCCTTTCAAAATTAGCTGAACGGTCTTTACCATTTTTCAAAACATTGAAAGGATATGCTAAAAATTTTCAATGGCCTAATGGAGCAGAATAGCTCCCCGGGTTGGGGAAAAACTGTTGCTCTATGTCGCCATCGGTACTGAAGCCATAAGTTCTGTCCTGATTGCAGAAAGACACGAACTTGTGTATTTCGTGAGTAAGGTGCTCAAGGAAGCAGAGACAAAGTATTCACCGTTGGAAAAAACAGTATTAGCCGTGGTTCACACAGCCAGGCGCTTGAGGCGATATTTCCAGGCATACCTGATCAAAGTCATGACAGATCATCCCTTACTGGAAGTGCTGGCAAAGTCGGAAAACTCGGGCCGCCTTGCTAAGTGGGCGGTTGAATTAGGCGAACATGGGCTCACATACCACCCAAGAACAGCAGTCAAAGGGCAGGTCTTGGCCGATTTTTTGGTCGAAGGAACAACCGTAGAAGAGAAACAAGTCCATGAGGTAGCAGAGAAGACAGATATCCCGGTTACAGGATGGCAACTCTTCACAGATGGAGCATCTAGTGTCGAAGGCTTTGGAGCAGGCCTTTTGTTAATCAGTCCTGAGGGGATTGAGCTGACTTATGCCATTCGATTGAACTTTCCATGCACCAACAACGAGGCAAAATACAAATTCTTTATGGCTGGGATGCGCATGGCTTTAAAAATGCAGGTCACTCATTTACAGGTATATGTCGACTCATTACTGGTGGCTAACCAAGTAAATGGCAGCTATGAAGCTAAAGAGCAAACGATGAAGGCCTATGTTAGCTAAGAAAAACAGTTGAAAGGGTTGTTCAAAGAGTGCCAACTGACCCAGGTATCTCGAAGCCAGAACGAAAAAGCCGACGCTCTCAGCAAGCTAGCATCCTTGGCTTTTACACACCTCATTAAGAAAGTACTAGTAGAGGAATTGCAAACCCGTTCCACAAAGAACATTCAGATACATGATGTCCAAGAAGAAAGAGACACCTGGATGTCACCTATCCAGGCTTACCTTAGTAAAGGAACGCTCCTAGAAGACAAAGATGAGGCAGAACGTCTTAAGATCAAATCAAAACAATATACAATAGAAGGAGAGCTGTTGTTTAAAAAATCGTATCTCGACCCTCTCCTCTGTTGTGTCGGGCCCGAGCAAAGCAACTACCTCATTAGGGAAGTACATGAAGGCATTTGCGAAAACCATGCGGGGCCAAGAATAGTGGTAGCAAAACTGATGAATCTGGGATTTTACTCCATGCAAAAAATTGCCCTGGCTGAGCTCCGCAAATGTGAACCATGCCAACTCCACGCCCCTGTCAGAAATACCCCGAAGTACGACCTGGTCACAATCTCATCTGCATGGCCATTCCACAAGTGGGGAATGGACATTGTAGGCCCTTTTTCGGCTAACAAGGGTGAGGTAAAGTTCCTGCTGGTAGCAGTGAACTTCTTTACGAAGTGGCCCGAAGTAAGAGCACTGGCGTCCATTACGGGAAAACAAGTAGTCAAGTTCTTCTAGGAGTGTATCATATGCCGCTTTGGCCTCCCAGGGGTGGTCATTACAGATAAAGGGAAACAATTTGAAGCGGATCCCTTCAAGGCATGGTGTACGGAGTTGCAAATTCGACAGGTTTTCACATCAGTTGCCCATCCTCAAGCAAATGGGCAAGTTGAGCGAATGAACAGGAATATTGTGGAAGGGCTCAAAACAAGGCCGAGGAGATATGGCAAAGATTGGCTGGATGAACTACCTAGTCTACTATGGGCAATCCGTACAACTATTAAAAACAAGCCATGGTAAGACGCCGTTCAGCCTGGTATATGGGTTCGAAGCATTCATCCCAGCAGAGCTAGGGGTCACATCCCCTAGAAAACATTTATTTAGCACTGAAAACAATAGCCAGGAGATATGTCTTAACCTTGACTTGCTCACAGAAGTGCGTGACCAGGCTAGTGTTCGGGAAGCCCAATACAAACAGCAGTTGGAGCGCTATTACAACACCAGGGTCAAGCCCAAAGCTTTCAAGCCAGGAGACTTGGTTCTCAGAAAAAATGAGGCTAGCAGAAAGGAGGATACGGGAAAGATGGGACCCAAATGGGAGGGTCCCTACCAGATCGCAGAAGCCCATCAGAAAGGCTCTTACAAGCTAAGAGATATGCAAGACAAGCCCATCCCAAGACATTGGAACGCGGCCAACTTAAGGCGTTTTTACGTTTTGATGTCAGATAGTACACATGTTTCTTTTTTGGTAGCTGTACAAGTTTGAAAATAACTGATTGGACAAGATCATTTTGTAAGGCATTTAAGGCCATCTTTGCTATTAATGAAACATGTTTCTCTCTGTTCTATTTTCATTAGTTATCAATAGTTACAATACAATCCGTATGTCTTGCAACATCGCGGATTATACATCATATTCCATGCGATCCGCCCTTGTCCTACCCATGCTGAAAAAGATGAGCCCTTGTTAAAATTCGCTCCATGGGGTCCGGCCTTGTCCTACCCATGCCCAGGTATACCAACCCAAAAAACATAAGTCCCATCTAGTTAAAAAGCCATTCTAATGGGCAACCAAGGCTGATCACCTTGATGTTGCAACATGCACATACTCACAATACATTGACATACATGCAGAGGATATTAAACAAGCATAGTTAACAGCTATCAGAAATAACATAACAAAAGACAGCTTAACACAGCTTACTACCAAAGTTTAACCATAGTTAACACATCAAACAAAAGGTTCAACCACACAACCAAAAGAGTTCAAAGTTTGACAACCAACATAACAAATTAACATAAGAGTTCACATAACTAAGTTAATGATAGCATGTGACTCATTCATCTGCCTTCTCTGAGTCATCTCCGACACTTTCTTTCACAATAGAAGCAGGGGACTCTTTTGCCACGGAGGTTGAAGAACCCTTCACATCGATGGCTGGTGTTGCCATCAATGAACCCGCACCTCCAGGGGGACGAGGAGGTAACACAGATGAAGAAGGAGTAATCAAGCTCGCTTGGATGGTACTCAGCTGGCCTCCTAAAGCAACCTCATCCTCAATGTTCAAAGGCATAATTCCCTGCAAATTAGATATGGTGATAAAAGGATTCTGGGAAACCTCGTCAAGATAGGGGAATTGGGCATCCTCAAACGCCTTCACAGCTTACACAAGCTTCACTTTAGTATCTGAGGCATATTGAGGCACCGCTTCCATAGGTTTCCTAGCAGAAGCATACCGGTACCCAGCACGAACCCCAAATGCAAACCCATAGCCATGTGCGTCCTTCTGAACAACGGCCAAAGGAGTCAGGAACTCCGGGCTTCAACGAAGCAAATCTATCACATGTTTAAAGCCCTGAGTAATAAGCCACTCCTAATCTTTGGATATTTCTTCCACATGATTGGTTAAGAATTGGTTCTGTTGGAGCAAGTTACATAGAGCAGCTTTCATTTTGTTATCCTCAGCTTTAAACATCACCCGGTCATCATTCAACGCTGCACAACCCTCCTCTAGCAGGGCCATCTCCCTCCCGATCTCCTCTTTGGTATCATTCAAATTCGCTTCTTTCACTCGCAAAATTTCCTCCATTTCCTCGAAATGAGCAGCACGATCCAATTTCTCTTTCTCCAACTTAGCAACCTGATCTTGCGAAGCTGACACCCGACTTGTCTCGGCAGAAAGACGAGAAGTTACCTGAACAGCTTCGCAGTCATACCTCTCATAGCTTGAACCCCAGCGCTCCATCGCCTCGGTAATATGGGAACCAAGCTGCACATAATGACCGAACAATCCGTCAATCACAGACGATACACCTAATGAACCAGTAGCATTTTTCTAACTAGGGGTCGCCATAGCAGTGGCCACGGCATGGCATACGCCGGTATCAGTAAATAGGTCCCCATTGCGAACTCCCCATTTAGGAACATATGGCTGTTGGGCAGTACCCTCTTCCAGTGGTGCCACAACCGCACCAATGGTATCCAAAGCTTGAACTAAAGCTGCCTCACCCATTGGCATTTCCCAACCATAATCTTCGATGCCCACAGTTGGAGACGAAGGAGTTGATAAGCAATGAATTTTTTCCACATTATCAGTCACCACAGCTTTGCCCTTAACCACCGAGTCTTCATCTTTTTAGCAGGCACGGATGCCGACGGTTCAGCCATAGCCTTATTCTTTTTCTTTTTTTACAATCTCACAGTCATACTCATCCTCCTTTAGTGAAAACGGGGGAAGATCATTCCGCATAGCCCCACTGTCTGGAAGCATGCTGACATAATCTTGCTCAATATACACAGTACGAATATGACTAGTCACCACATTTTCCTCTCCCTCTTGTAGTTGCTTGGAAGAACTTTCAACATCAGAGTTCGTATCTAGCTTCATCAAGTCCAACAGCCCCATTTCTGCGAAATATTCAAAATAAACGTATTAGAAAAACCATAAATGATCAAACTACAACGATTTAATCTAATGTTGGACACCAAAAACACACCGCATATCAACGCCATGGCGGTGGAAGGATGGGCGATAACCGGGAAGAGCCCACTTCCCACTCAAACTGTGACACCCCATAAAATGCAGTACGAACATTAACACAGACATAATAATTCGGTGACACATGGTACTAGAATTAGTGTAATTATATACGTGGTACTAGAATTAGTGTAATTTATTGTGACACGTGGCATGACAGTACGAACATTAACACAGACATAATAATTCGGTGAATTATCGCAACAAGCACACACGTGTCTAAGAAAACACGAACATTGGTGAATGTTAGCACACCGTGTAACCAAACACTAGAAACCTCAAGAAACACTTGAACATTGAGCTTGAAAGTTCAAACTATGCCTAACAAGAGTCCATAAGCGAGGAAACGACGAAAAACGAGCCAACCCATTGAAATTGGGCCTATTGGGCTCTTCCGGGGCTCATCGCGGTACGCTAAGTATACCGGAGAGGCCCATGGAGGTACGCGACGAGTGGGCGGGGATTTTGAATCCCGAAATCCATTACGGTACGCCAAGCCCATAGGGGACCCCAAGGCGGTACGCGACGACACCCAGACGCCAAGTCCTTATAAAACTAAGACAATCATGGCTACTCTATCACTTTTCATCATTTCTTCCAACCTTGCAAGCTACCATTCGACTTCATCTGCTCCAAACCACCTGAAAACTCCATTGGAAGCCATTTTTACAAGCTTAGAAGCCACTTGAAGACTTGAGAGGTTGAAGGAAGCTCCCTAGAACATCACCCATCATCACCATCTTCTTGAATATGCTTTATTCGTTGTTCCAGGAGCTTGGGGGACTGATATCATCACCATTCTCATTTCCTTATGGCCAAACACACATCTAACACACACAAACACTCATGAACACCATGAAACCCACATGCAATCACCCTAGCACTGCATGCACGAATTTTTGATACTTTGAATCTGGGTTTGATGTTATTTCAACTGATATTGATGATCTATAATGATTTGGTGATGTATTTTGATGTTTCATGATGATCCATGATGATGTAAGTATGTGTAATGCTTGATTTGTCCATAAATGAATGAAATAATGACATGCATGCATGATCTAGTGTATTTTAGATGGTCTTGGATGTTAATACATGATTATTGGTGATATTAGTAATGTGTTACATGATTTATTATCATTAAAATGGTTAGAAATGGGTTATTTGATGAACTTGCTATTATTAGTAACTTTTATGTTACAACATGATAAAATGGATGAGGTTATGGGCATGTATGTGAACAGAAATGGTGTTGGTATGATAATATGATGATATTATGCATAAGAAATTGATTTGGAAATTGTTTCGGGTCATTTTGGACCTAGTTACTATATTTAGTAACCTTTCTAAGCTAAATATTGATAGATGATAATTTAGGCTAAATGGGTATGTTTAGATGATGCTTGATGATATACTATGATGATATTTGTTATGAAAATGGAATAGGAATGCTTAGAATAACCAATTGGTGAATACTTGAAAATGTTACTATTTACAGTAAATTTGTTGTATAATATCTTGAATTAGCAATATGATGCACAATTTGACCATACTAAATGACTTAACATGATGAAATGTGGTTATGATGAATATAAGTTATGTGATTTCGATGCTAAACATGCCAAAACTAGAAACTTGCTATTTTAGGAACCTCTAATGTACGAAAGTGACTTATATGCTTATTCGTTAGATTGTAACAATGTGTTATGTGCTAACATGATCACGTAGGACTAACAAGCATGCTAGAACCTTTAAAACAATACGTGTTATAGAACTTGCTAAAAATGGAAACTCACTATAAATAGTAAGTTGTCCATGAACGCAATTTGCACGTTTTGCACACAACGAGCACAATCACAAATGTTACACGAAATCACCACCAACTCACGGTTCACCAACGGGTCGTTGACTTGACACGATCCAACATGGTCAAACATGGTCACACACGAGCAAACACAGTCAATGTGGACCAACACGGACAAACATAACAACAAATGGTTGTTAAGCACAAACACGACACTAGCACGGTCACTTACACGAACTCACGTAAGGTATACGATATAGGTAGCCGGTGGCAGTTTCGTCGCCGAGATCAGGAGCTTACGCTTTCATTTCCAAACTATCACTAAGGTGAGTTTATGACCCCTCTTTACTCTTTTACAAACTTTTCAAATAAGGGGATAATACTTGTTGAATTGAGTCAAACAATATTACTGTACAAACATATTTGTGTATGCTTGTTTATTAGACTAACATAAGTGTTGTAATCGTAACAAGCCCTCACAAAGTCTTATCGTTAATGTACAAACAATGAGGTGAGTTTGAATAGATCTGTTTGGCTGTGACGAACCCCACGTGGCACAATACTGACCGGAGGTCGGGACACGTGAAATCTCAACCTATCTTGCCATGTTATTACGAGACATGGCGGAGACAAGGACTAACAAGTCTAGTTTGGTAGTGACGCAGTGACACTTAGAGCCTAGGGCTCGGGACTAACATTTTAATAAACAACATGATACATGATTTCTGATTATTATCTATGCATATCAAACCTGTGAACTCACCAACCTATGTGTTGACACTTTTTCTTAAACATGTATTCTCAGGTAACTAGCCGACTGGCTTATGGACAGGAATGTACTTAGAGAATGAGCACATGACTTGCATGCATTTCATGTCATTTAATCAAACAATACTTATTTTGTTATGTATTTTAAACAATGTAGTGTCTGACATCTTATTTTTCCGCTACATTATCAAACGTATTTTATTCTGCTGCTTTCTAACTAAATTTCCGCTGCTATATTTAAAAATTGTTTGGTTGTGTTTATGACAAACATCTTATTTTGAAACACATATAGAGTTGTTCTATATGACCATGAGCTGTGTTTCTGGTCATGTCACGCCCATGAGGACTGACTCCACACGTGGGAATTTGGGGGTGTGATAGACTGGTATCAGAGCCATGGTTATAGAGAACTAGGTTTGCATGTAGTAAAATTAGACTATAGCCATTGCTCAACATTAGACACTACACGTAGACACTGCACAATGATAAGTTATTATTATTGTTATCTGTTACTTATTGAATTGAGATTACAGGATGTCCAACAACGATGCTGGAAGGAACCCGAGGAAATGCCCCGCAAGTTACGAGATGACGTTAGAAGCCCGCCAGAGGATACGGGACATCGTGTCCCGGGTGCACGCTGAGTAGTCTGAGAGAGTATGACAGACGAGACGTGCCAGATCATGGGGCTGGTATCCCATGACGATTCGAGATTGGATTGAGGGGGAGCAAGTACCTCCACCTCGACTATCTGGTGATGCACCAAGAGATCACCGACTTCCGGCACTGGGTGTGCCTCTAGAGCGGGCTTTCGCAGCCCATGTTGCACGATCGGCCCGCGAGGCGCGGAGGATGCACGAGTTAGTAGAGGAGGTTAGAGTTCTTCGCGAGGAGAACCATCACCTCCGAGGACAGGTGAACTACCTACAGGAGCAGGTGGTGGACGAAATCGCAAGTATTCGGAATAGGATTGCACAGTTTGAAGAACAGGAGGGGAAATCGCCACGGTGGTTCAGGAGCACGGTGGACAACTAGCTGCAGTAGAGGTCGCGAATGAAGAAAGTAATGCGATGATGCAGGACGCCTGGGCAGGGCAGTTCATCGTGGAGCCTGAGTAGGAGGAGTAGCCACAGTTTGAGGCAGAGGACCTCAAGGAAGGAGACTTTGATGAGGATCCTGAGGAGGATGAGGATGATGGACCCGCAGATAGTGGAGACTCACACTCCACGATCGCTTCTGATTAGTTAAATTATCTCATTCCAGTTTATTTACTTTTCCTGTACGCCTAGATGAGCGGGATGTGCTCACATGAACTATGCTAGTTGCATTTTGTCTTAAAAACTTGATGTACTCAAAAGATTGTTAGTTAATGGAATGGTATTTTGGTTTACTCTTGTGAACCTTATTTATGATTGCATTCTAACTCGAACATCTAACACTATTGACAACTAACACGACATCTATTTTACATAGAACTAACAATATGGCCGAAAGAGGAACACATTCGCGTCCACACAACAGACAGATTGGCGCGACAACCATCGAAATGATGGTTGATCGCCTAGTCAACAAGGCGATTGCTGAGTACGAAGCAAGCCGCCTACACAACGAGACCAGTGGAACGAACAACGGTACTAACAATTGCCAAACCCGACTAACATAGCATAGCTAACACTATCACTAACACACGACATTGATTACTGACAAACAGGACCCCAAGGCAACACTAACAAGGGATGCTTATTCAAGACATTCCTTAGCTGTCATCCCCATACCTTTAAAGGAACAGAAGGAGCTGTTGGAATGCTCCGATGGGTTGTGAAGGCGGAATCTGTCTTCTCACTGTGCGAACGTGCAAATGAAAACCGAGCCAAGTATGAGACCGGTACTCTTGAGGGACCGGCCCTCACCTGGTGGAATACCCATGTCCAGACCCTGGTTTTGGACGGTGCTAACTCTATGACCTAGGAAGATTTCACCAGAATGCTGCGAGAAGAGTGTTGTCCGAGAAACGAAATCAAAAAGCTGGAGGAAGAATTCTGGGTCCACGAGATGGTGGGATCGGAGATCGAGCAGTATTGCACACGATTCCACGAACTGTGCAAGCTGTGCCCAGGGATGGTGACCTCCGAATACAAAAAGATCGAGCAGTTCATTAGTAGACTACCCGAGCAAATTCAAAGCATGGTCACAGCCTCCGATCCGACCCCGATCCGACCCAGATCCAACCTACAATCAGACTGGCCCATAAACTGATCGATCAAGCGGTGGCTCTGGGAAAGCTACCCCAACGAGGTGAACATCTGAAACCTCAGGAGAGCCACAAACGAAATTGGGACCAGCCATCGTCAGTCTCACTCATCACACCAACAAAATTCCAGACCAGCACCTGCAAGAGCTATCACCACAACCCAACCTGACAATAAAGGGAAGGGCGTCTACGAGGGGAGATACCCTCTGTGCAATCGGTGTTCTTATCACCACTTTGGGCAATGCGAAAGGTATCGTTGCCTAAAGTGTGGACGACATGGCCATATGGCCAAAGATTGCAGAACCAAGCTACCCAACAACAACAACAACCCCAACCACAAACAGAATAATCAACAGAACACTCTCAAGGGGTGTTATGAATGTGGTAAACTGGGACACATGCGGAGGGATTGCCCGCAACTAAAGAAGGATGGAGGAGGTGCAGTCAAGGGTCCAGCATTTGTGATTGGCTCAGGAGAAGCCAAGGATGACCCGAATATTGTGACCGGTAAGTTTCTTTTAAATAATCTCTATGCAAGTATATTATTTGACACCCGTGCCGATAGGAGCTTTATATCTAGTGAATTCAGCAAACTGCTTGATATTACCCCAACACCACTAGAATTTAAATATACCGTAAGGTTAGCCGACGGCAAACTGATTGAGACGCAACACATCTTTCGAGGATGCGTCATGGTTTTGGCGGACCACAAACTCGAAATCGACCTGATGCCGGTAACTCTCGGAAGCTTCGATGTGGTCGTTGGAATGGACTGGTTGTCCTCAAAGCAAGCTGAGATCGAGTGCAATGAGAAGATCGTACGAGTTAAGTTGCTGAGCGGAGAACAGATATCGATTTAGGGAGAACGACGGGGGATACCTCCGAACATCATGTCTTGCATGAAGGCGAGCAAGTACTTGCAGAAAGGGTACTAGCCCTTATTACCAAACAACCGAAGCAGGAGAAGAAGATCGAGGACATTGCTGTAGTCCGCGATTTTCTTGAAGTATTTCCCGAGGATTTACCTGGACTACCACCAAAACGACAAATTGAGTTCCAGATAGACCTCACCCCTGGAGCAGCACCGATTGCTAAAGCTCCATACCGACTAGCACCAACCGAAATGCAAGAACTGTCTAACCAGTTGCAGGAGCTGTTAGACAAGGGATTCATTAGACCGAGCTTCTCACCATGGGGAGCACCGGTCTTATTCGTGAAAAAGAAAGACGGATCGTTCCGTATGTGTATTGACTATAGGGAGCTGAACAAGGTGACGATCAAGAATCGATACCCGTTACCACGAATAGACGACCTGTTTGACCAGTTACAAGGGTCAAGCTACTGTCCGAAGATCGATTTGAGATCGGGTTACCATCAATTGAGGATACAAGAAGATGATATTCCAAAGACTGCCTTTAGAACCCGATGCGGACACTACGAATTTTTGGTCATGCCCTTCGGGCTGACCAATGCACCCACCGTTTTCATGGATCTCATGAATCAAGTGTGCAAACCATATCTTGACAAATTCGTAATAGTGTTCATTGACGATATCCTGATATACTCCAAGAATCAGGAGGAACATGCTGAACATCTAAGGCTTGTCTTGAAATTATTGAGGAACGAACAACTATACGCGAAGTTTTTCAAATGTGAGTTTTGGATTCGCGAAGTCCAATTTCTTGGACACGTGGTTAATGAGAAGGGAATACTCATAGACCCAACCAAGATCGAAGCCATCAAGAACTGGGAAGCACCAAAGACTCCAACCGAGGTGCGGTAATTCCTAGGATTGGCAGGGTACTACCGACGATTCATCGAGGGATTTTAGAAAATCGCTCAGTCACTGACTTCCTTGACACGCAAAGACAAGAGATTCGATTGGGGAGAAACACAGGAGTCTGCTTTCAACATGTTGAAACAGAAATTATGCACTGCACCAATCCTATCCCTATCGAAGGGATGTGATGACTTTATGGTGTATTGTGACACCTCGAAAAAATGACTCGGTTGTGTGTTGATGCAACGTGAGAAGGTCATAGCATATGCATCACAACAACTAAAGGTGCATGAGAAGAATTATACAACTCATGATCTTGAGTTGGGAGTCGTGGTGTTTGCCCTAAAGATATGGCGACACTACTTATACCGCACGAAATGTACCATCTTCACCGATCATAAGAGCCTACAACACGTCTTCGATCAAAAGGAGTTGAACATGAGACAACGAAGATGGGTTGAACTCATTGGCGACTATGATGGCGCTATCAAATACCACCCTGGCAAGGCAAACGTAGTGGCCGACGCGTTAAGCCGGAAGGATACAATCAAATGCGTACGTGAACTACAACTCACAATCCATTCTGAGTTGCCACAACAGATCAAGAACGCTCAACAGGAAGCTCTGAAAGTCGAGAACCTCACTCAGGAATCCTTGCATGGCATGGACAAACAACTATAGATAAAGACTGATGGAGCATACTACTTCATGGATTGGATCTAGATTCCACACTACGGAGGATTAAGAGATGTAGTGATGGATGAAGCTCGCAAGAGCCGGAATTCGGTACATTCGGGATCTGATAAAATGTACCACGATCTGAAGACGACCTATTGGTGGCCGAACATGAAAGCAGAAATAACGACTTACGTAGGTAAGTGTTTAACGTGCTCAAAAGTCAAGGTTGAGTACCAGAAGCCATTAGGTCTACTTCAGCAAACCGAGATACCAATGTGGAAATGGGAGCAAATTTCCATGGACTTCATAACTAAACTGCCTAATACGACAAGTAGTTACGATACCATCTGGGTTATCGTAGACCGATTAACGAAGTCTGCACACTTTCTACCCATCAAGAAGACCGACAAACTAGATAGATTGACTCGGATTTATCTGAAGGAAGTGGTCACTCGACATGGAGTGCCAATCTCAATCATCTCTGACAATGACAGCCGATTCACGTCGCATTTCTGGAAGTTCTTGCATAAGGCAATGGGTACGAGATTGGACATGAGTACCGCTTACCACCCACAGACTGATAGGCAGAGCGAATGAACCATACAAACTTTGGAAGATATGCTCCACGCATGTGTAATTGATTTAGGCAATAGCTGGGAGACTCACGTGCCGTTAGTAGAGTTGTCATACAAAACAACTATCACACGAGCATACAAGCTGCACCATTCGAGGCACTCTACGAACTTAAGTGTCGATCACCCATCTGATGGGCGAAAGTTGGAGAAAGCCAAGTGACTGGCCCAGAGCTTGTGCACGACACTATCGAGAAAATCGTACAAGCACGTTAACGAACGGCAGCAGCTCGGGACAGACAGAAAAGCTATGCTGACAGGCGACGTGAACCGTTAGAATTCCAGGTGGGGGACAGAGTGTTGCTTAAGGTCTCGCCCTGGAAGGGAGTTATTCGATTTGGCAAATGAAGGAAGTTGAATCCTCGTTACATTGGACCTTTTGAGATCACCAAACGAATAGGTCCCGTGGCCTATGAACTGAATCTGCCTAACGAGCTGAGCAGTGTACACAACGTGTTTCACGTGTCAAACCTCAAGAAGTGCCTATTTGATGAAACACTTGCCATTCCTCTCGAGGAAATACAAATCGATGAACAATTAAACTTTTTTGAGGAACCGGTGGAAATTATGGACCGTGAAATCAAGAAGCTTAAGCTTAGCAAAATACCGATAGTAAAGGTGTGATGGAATTCGCGATGCGGACCGGAATTCACGTGGGAACGTGAGGATCAAATGAAGAAGAAATACCCACACCTGTTCGCTGAACAGACAAACACTGGCAACGCAAGCTGAATTTTGGGACAAAATTCTTTCAAACAAGGGGATGATGTGACACCCCGTAAAATCCAGGTCAGCGTTTGAAAGTTCAAATGATGCCTAACAAGAGTCCATAAGCGAGGAAACGACGAAAAGCGAGCCAAACCATTGAAATCGGGCCTATTGGGCTCTTCCGGGGCTCGTCGCGGTACGTTAAGGATACTGGAGAGGCCCATGGCTATACGCGACAAGTGGGCGAGGATTTTGAATCCCTAAATCCATTACGGTACGCCAAGCCCATAGGGGACCCCCATGGCGGTATGCGACAACACCCAGACGCCAAATCTTTATAAAACCAAGACAATCATGGCTACTCTATCACTTTTCATCATTTCTTCTGACCTTGCAAGCTACAATTCGACTTCATCTGCTCCAAACCACCTGAAAACTCCATTGGAAGCCATTTTTACAAGCTTAGAAGCCACTTGAAGACTTGAGAGGTTGAAGGTAGAACATCACCCATCATCACCATCTTCTTGAATCTGCTTTTTTCGTTGTTCCAGGAGCTTGGGGGACTGATATCATCACCATTCTCATTTCATTGAGCTTCTTGAAGGTAATCCTATGGCCAAACACACACAAACACTCATGCACACCATGAAACCAACATGCAATCACCAAGCACCACATGCATGAAATTTTGATACTTTGAATCTGGGTTTGATGTTATATTAACTAATATTGATGATCTATAATGATTTGGTGATGTATTTTGATGTTTCATGATGATCCATGATGATCTAAGTATGTGTAATGCTTGATTTGTCCATAAATGAATGAAATAATGACATGCGTGCATGATGTAGTGTATTTTAGATGGTCTTGGATGTTGATACATGATTATTGGTGATATTAGTAATGTGTTACATGATTTGTTATCATTAAAATGGTTAGAAATGGGTTATTTGATGAACTTGCTATTATTAGTAACTTTTATGTTACAACATGATAAAATGGATGAGATTATGGGCATGCATGTGAAGATGACATGCGTGCATGATGTAGTGTATTTTGACACCGAGATCCTTCCAAATGGTTGAAAGATGAAGATGAAATTCTAGAGAGAAGGTAGAGAGGGAGAGAGGTGACGGTTTTTGATGTTTAGAGAGAGAGAGAGTGGGTGTGAAAATGAAGAAGAAAATGTATTCTTCTTCTTTAATTACCCGCGTCGTCCCCGCGTGATTCGTCTCGTTTTTATCGCGATAAAAATTATAACATCGCTCGGTTTTGTTCGTAAACGGTTTTTGAAACATAAAACATTTAAATAATTACGTTTCATTTTCATAAAATGATTTTATTTAAATACGGTCGTTTCGTAAATGATTCCGTTAAATTATTTATTTAATTAAACTATTTGTTTGAAATCCCTCTTTGGTTGTGATTCCTAATAAACGCTTTTAAATTCTTGTTCTTAATTTAATATTGTTAATTATTATTTCGTTATCTCGTCGAAACACGTTACTCGCATACGTATTCGTAAAGATCGTCACCTTTCCGAATCCAACGCTCATATCGTATTTCGATTCGATTTACGATTTATGGAATATCGATTCAGAATATTATTCTTAATAATAATATACGTGTGAATCGTCACCCACGCGGATACATTATTGAGTTAATATTTCTAAAATAACATTCACGTTCAATTTGTACTTGTAACCTCACCATCGCATAATTATTTCCGATGACACTTCTATTATTTTATTGCCTTTAATATTATATTTTCCCAATCCAATCCCACTAAACCATATCACTGACACATCCGTGATAGACCGAAATATGCATATGTATAGGGCATATGTAGGGTTAGGTCGCAATCTCTCCAGCCACCGTCCCACCGCTATTTTGATAAACCATGACCATGTGTCCTTGACTATATTTAGTAACCAAACCATAACAATTCCATAACTACTTTACATCCCAAACCAAAACCTCGGATTCTCCTCACCAAAGCCTCAACACTGATATATTCATGATAAACCGAAGATGGCTTATGTATAGGGCATATGTAGAGGTCAGTCGCAACTGCCTCAGCCACCGTCCCACCACCTCTTCGATAGACCGTCATTATATCCTTGCCTATCTTTGGTTATAGAATCCTAAACCACAAATATACCAAACCAACAATCCGTATTATCTGCAATAAATTTCTGGTTCTATTTAGTTGTATTTCAAGCTAAACTTCCCAGGATTTATGCTTACTGTGACAATATACTTTCTCAATAGTGTATACCAGTGATAATATAAACAAATAATTCATTGTAATTATCGATTATCATTTCAGGCTTTACAGTACAATCAAATATGCACGGACAACCCGAAATACAGTGATGTTACAGTCTCCCCTAGTTAAGGGAATTTCGTCCCGAAATTCAACTTGGAGTGATCGTAGTGAATAAATGTGGATACTTAAGCTTCATCTGATCTTCCCGTTCCCAGGTGAATTCTGGACCACGCTTTGACTCCCATCGTACTTTGACAATCGGAATTCTACTGCGCTTGAGCTTTTTAACCTCACGGTCCATTATCTCGACTGGTTTTTCAACGAAGTGCATGGTATCATCAACATGAATGTCTTCGAGTGGTACATGAAGATCCTGATCAGCTAAGCATTTTCTTAAATTGGACACGTGAAACGTCGGGTGTACATTGCTAAGTTGAGGAGGAAGTTCCCACTTGTAGGCAACCTTCCCGATCCGTTCAAGAATCTTAAAAAGTCCAACATAACGTGGAGCAAGCTTACCCTTCTTCCCAAATCGTACCACTCCTTTCCAAGGTGATACTTTGAGTAATACCATATCATCAACTTCAAACTCTAAAGGTTTTCGTCGTTTATCCGCGTAGGTTTTCTGTCGACTGCGTGCAGCTAACAGATTGTCACGGATTTGGCGGATCTTGTCAGTCGTTTCTTGAATAATCTTGGGACCAGTGATGTGCGATTCGCCGATCTCGGTCCAACAAATAGGTGACGGACATTTTCTGCCATACAGAGCTTCAAAGGGTGCCATACCAATGCTCGCGTGATAATTGTTGTTATACAAGAACTCGACTAATGGTAAATGGCTATCCCAGTTGCCACCAAAATCGATGACACAAGCTCTCAACATATCTTCGAGTGTTTGGATCGTTCGCTCTGTCTGTCCATCCGTTTGAGGATGATAAGCGATGCTAAGATCCAATCTTGTTCCAAAAGCTTCATGCAATGATTCCCAAAATCTTGCTGTGAAACGAGCATCACGATCCGATATTATGCTTAGGGAAATACCATGTAGACTAATGATCGCATCAGCATAGATACGAGCTAACTTCCGCACAGGGTACGTCTCACGTATCGGTAAGAAATGAGCCGACTTGGTTAATCTATAAATTATCACCCAAATACTATCCTTACCGCTTGCGTTTCGTGGGAGTTTGGTAATAAAATCCATGGATATATTCTCCCACTTCCACATGGGTATTTCTGGTTGTATTAAAAATCCTGAAGGTCGCTGGTGTTCTGCCTTGACTTTAGCACAGTTAAGGCATTTTGACACATACTCAGCAATATCCTTCTTCATTCCAGGCCACTAGTATAAGGCTCTAAGGTCTTGATACATCTTATCAGCACCCGGATGGATTGAGTAACGAGACTTATGAGTTCATCCATAATCATCATCCTAAGATCATCTGTGACAACCAGTACCTGACCGGCCGGCAAGTCCGTACGGTACGTGTACTTTCAACAGTAACTATGTGTAATTACATGTGTATAAATAGTACTTGTATTAACAGAATTCTAAATACAAGAAACAGTTGTACGTATTTATGTGTAAACTTAAATACCGTAAGTACAACACTCAACAGAAACATAAGTTGTGTGTATTTAAGTGAAAACTTAAGTACAGTTAACACGACAAATCACGGGAAACAACAGTGTTGAAGCGAATAACAATAACAAATCGGTTGCAATCTGATATCCATAGATGACAGGAATCATATGGCCGACAATTCAATGTGAAAACAATGTGATAATAGGATGTTTAGTTGAGTCCGACAGTGAGGAAACACAAATTGAAACAATAATTCAGTGTTGTTTCAGAATAACGAGCTGACAGTGTGTTTGCGTGTGTGACGATTCAGACAAACATATCTATAATTTTAACGTTCTGAAATAATGACTGGAAGGTAGAAAACAAAAGTTGGAAAGCAAAACCATCGTCGTGTTCGTTCAAATGACGATTCGAACGAATACGCGCGATGGTGACGCGATCTGACGAAATGAAAACGAAACACGACGCGAACGAAATTAATTTAATAAAATAAAATAAATAACATTTTACAATTTTGAAACTCATCAAATAGTTAAAATAATCTTTCTTTTATTTAAAACATTTAAATTACGCGTAACGTTTCAGAAACGCGACGAAAACGCAAACCGGCAACCGAAACGAACCCGAACACGTGCGGGAGTATAAAAAAACTAAATGAGGTGTTTTTCCTCATTCTTGACCAGCCCTTTCTCTCTCTAGTTCAAAATCCCACACCCTCTCTCTAGAACTCCCAACCTTCAATCCTTTGTATCTCACTCGTTCGTGGACGGATTTGAGTGTTCTTGGTGTCCACGCCTAGCTCTTGAAGTCCTCTACATGAAAGTACAAACGATCTAAAGTTTTAACCACAGAAAACCAAGGTATGATGCTTGCAAGAGTCACGAAAATAGGGTTTTGTGTGTGTATGTTTGATCGACCATGGGCTGACCAGGCTAAGCTCACCATTCGCGACCTCTACACCCACGAGGACAACTCACACCTACTGATAATCACCGAAAGCTAGGGCCTACAACATTAAAAAAATTCGAGGATGATGATGTTGAGAGCATGACAGGTTCGGGATTGCTGTTGGTGTCAAGGTGGCCGAACCTTAGGTTATCTGAGCGGAACCCCACCGTGTGCCACGAACCCAGTCATCAGCAGCGAACCCTCATGCACTTGGCGAACCTGTAACCTTTGGCCGAACCCTGCCCTAGCACCGAACCTCTGGGCAGTCACGAGCCTTCATGTGGTGTTGAGCGCAGGCGAACCTTTCCAGTCGGACGAACCCTTGTGACCCACCGAACTCTGCTGCAGTGCCAGATCCACGAACCAGTGTGTGTGTATTGCCGCGAACCTACGGTAGCAGCGAACCTTCAACGGCTCATCACCCGAACCTTGATGCACGAACCCTGTTGACCAGCCACGAACCTACGTTCAGTAGCCGAGCGAACCTTTGGAAACGAACTATCACCACGAACCCTGAACCGAACCCTCATGGATGCGAACCTTCATGACCACCACATTAGCCGAACCTAAGCATCTATACACCCAAAAGGTTCGCTGCCGTAATGGCCGAACCATATACCTGTGCATGTTTTCTTTAACGGCCAAGACATTTTGAAATCGGGATCTCATCTTTGAACTACCCATTTCTTTATGGCCCAACAACAGCCCAATGCAATCACCTTGACCCAAGCAGAACCTAGCCGAAACATGAGACCTATACGGCCCAAATGAGTTTGTTGGGGGCCCAAAGATGAACTACTAGACATTAAACGGATCAGTCCAATAGTTGGGGCCCAATAACAATTGTCTCGGCCCAAAGTTCATAAATAAAAGGCCCACCTGTAGTTGGCCCAAATACAAGTTATCCGACCCAACAACAATCGGCCCATAAAACTCATAAGGTCTTAAAGACCTTTCGGCCCAATAATCTTATCTAAATTCAATGAGTTTAAATGTAAACTAATTCGTGAATTTGAAGGTTAAGTACAACATTAGAGGAAATGGGGATGAGTATTATATTCAAACAATTAATGACACTTAAGTTGTGTAATCGTTACAAATCAAGTAAAGGCAAGGAAAGGTATGATATATCAAGTCTATAATCATATTTTATAATCATACATTTAACCCAACCTAAATTGATTTAGTAATAATAAATCCTACTTCAATTGTATTGGGCCGAATGAGGATCGAGACCAAGAGGTGATAACAAAGATAAGGAAACACACACACGCGCACAAAACCTTACAATTTATATTTATAAGTTACTACAATGTGAAATCAATACAGATCGTGAAAACAACCTCAGACACAATCAAGAGCGCGTGCAATTCTTCTTTTATGCTAAGTCAACCACTTCAAACATAAGGTGAGTTAATATACCCCTTTTTCTTTAATCTTACTGATTTTAAACTCTCGGGGCTGAGAAACATGCTTACTTTTACTTGTTTAAAAGTTTTGCTTAACATATTGCCTATGCTTTGATTTAGATAATATTAAATTGCTTATTATCGCCTATCATTGCATGCTTGTATGATCATGAGATAACAGGGAAACTTAGATGAATATGATAATATAATTTCATAGTTCATCAACACACTAGAATAACACTGTTGTAAGATTTTATCTCACAACACTTAGTTATTCCTACATGAGCAAACAATGAGACAATTCATACACAACAGACAATGAGAACAATTACAGTGAAACTTGATGACACTACACTACACATGGATGATTAGAAGATAAGACATCTTCTAAATATCATTCCACATTATAATTGACTAAGTGTGATAAGTCAAGTACTTATAACACTTAGTTACAATTTAAAAACATACTATGCGATAGTATAAACGCATTTATCAATCCACCACCTGAGCGGATTAAGGGTGGCAAGACTAGTTCTTACCACGGCTTAATGGCAACATGGTGAACATATGGATCATTTAGAATGATAATCATGATAACGTATCTTCATGATAACAATATCATTCTCACATCGGTTGACATAACGTAATAAAACAAGTTCTTATTCAACCTTGTTAACTACATTGAGAACACACGGCAGGATAGAGGTAAATCGGATGCATTGTAGTCTGATTACGTGAGGATTACAATGGATTCCTTTTAGGCTCTATGCGTTGCATTGAGAATACATTACAAATGGTTAACTAACACTTTTATTGATTAAAAGTGTATCAACAGTTAACTTACAAGATTCAGAACAATATAAGGAACATATTGAATAAATCTAATATCCTTAATACATATAAGAGTTATCAATACTTCGGTTTGATAACAACAACTCTTTAATATAGTATTTCAATACATGATATTACAGGTGATAAACAATGAGATGAACAAGTGGGAATTGAGATGGAAATCAACAGTTGTGTTGCAAGTAGTGTGGAGTTCTAGTAGTGATGTGGTGGGATGTTGGCTAGGGCTTAGTTCCCTTACATATGCCCTATATATAAGCATCACTACTAGGATGATATAATACTTGTAAATATAACTATTGAGAAGCCATTGGGGGTGAACAAGGGAAACAGATGACATTCAAGTAACATTATAAATATTGTGATTGTGCATGTGAATGAATCAAGGTTTTCAACTAACATACTTATGAACTCACCAACTGTAACAACTGTAAGAAAATCCCAACAAACTTAAACATAAAATTGTAATTTGATAATAAGGCCCAATACGACATAAAGGCCCAATAAGATATAAAGGCCCAATAAGATATAAAGGCTCAATAAGATGTGAAGGCCCAAGTAAGCCCATTGAAAGCCCAATAAGAAACTTAGGCCCAATTAGGCCTATTAAGGATTTTAAACAGGACTCAATGTGTGAACACCGGTATTAACTAATTAAACGTTCTGACTCCCGAGCTGAGGTAAATAGCCTTGATAAATACCTATTTAAAAATATTTACAATATTAAAAATATAAGAATGCATTTCGGAGCGAGAAAATAATTAAATCTGTTAACTACGTCGTATACGCGATATTAACGTGTTTTAACTTAATAAAGTAAACAAATTAATTTTAACGGATAAAATAAGCATGCTAATATTATTATAAGTTAATTTTTTACGTAAATTAGGAAGTGTCGGGTCGAGAATGATAAACGGAAACGAAAACGAGCGCGAGATGGGTCGAGTACGCGTTAAACCCTAAATTTAACCCTAAGTATAAAACGAACCCTTCCTTGTTTCCCCTCATTATTTCCAGCCGTAACACACACTTATGTGTGTTCCCAGCCGTTCAAACAAAAAACAGAGGAAGAGAGAGGGGGACGAGCGGCTGAGCTAGGGCTGAGCACGGCGGAGCAGCGGCGGCGGGACAAGCTGGCCACATCTCTGAACTCCTCTCATCCAGCTCTACAATCTTTCCTTCTTCAGCTTCGCTAGATGGCGACCTTAGATGGGTCAAAATGGGGTGAGAATGCGTCGGCGGCTAGGGTTCCGCTAGGTTGTGCGGCGGTGCATGTGTGTTCCGACCACGTTTCTAGCTACAAACAGCCCTCGAAGGTAAGGAGCCACTCCACATGACCTGGTTCTTACTTGCATGTCGATTTCTGAAGGTTTTGTTCTGATTTGATGTAATGGTGGTTGTTCCTCGCGACGGTGGTCGGCTGTAGCCACTAGGTTTCCTCCTAATGCTCCTGTAGCGGTGGTTCTAGTGACCATAGAGGCTGTTCCGACCGTCTTGCACCCTAAAATCGACAACAGAAGGTAAGAAACGACTCTACAAGCTTCGATCTGCACATGCATGTCATTTTCCTCGTTTGTTTTGTACTAAGAATATGATTTGGGTGTTTCTCGTGGCTGTGTAACGTTCCGAATAGGTGGCTGGTGGTGGTGGAGCGGTCATCATCCCAAACGGTGGTGACCAGAAGATGATGCCAAAGGAATTAGGATTTTTGGCTAAGGTTTGAGCCTGGTCAACAAAAGTCAACAGGAGATAGGGCCGGTCAAACCCGGACAGACTGGGTCAACAGGAAAAACCGACTACTCGATTTTATTCGTTAATTAAAAACGATTTAAGAAACATGTTCGAGTTATGAAACAAACGTACGATTAATTTAATCGATTTTGGATACGCGAAACGAACGAGTGGGAAGGTAAAACCGCGCACCATTATCTTTTAACGTATGGTTAATGTGTTTAAACAAATAAATTAAAGTGGTTGAGCATTTGGGTTAAATAGGATAAATTGTGGTTCATAATAATTTGTTAATAATAAAAATGTTTAACGAAACCATATATCGTGTGTGATTTTTGTTAGAGATTCGGAGACGTATACGTAAATAAATATAACTATACATGAGTGATTTATAAAAATAATATACTTAAGATACTTACACAAAATGTGTATATAAATGTTTATACATACAATAAGTATGTCAATACTTGACTAATGTATATGGTTTATACTTTGGTTTTATCATAGTATATGTGATGTATATTTAGAGTATTAAATTGAATGAAATTTATAAATTATAAACCAACTAGTTAAATGTTTAATTATAATAAGACTTGGAAAGCTAGATCCTTAGTTCAACATAATAAATGGTACAAAGTGTTAATATGAACACTTGTAATATATATGCACATTTACATAGGATAAACACATGTTTAAATGGGTATTACAAGTCTTAACATATAAAATATGGGTACTTATTGAAATGTATATAGAACTTGTTACGTTGGGTATAAATTAACTTAGATGCTTGAATTAAATAGAACTTTATAAATTGTGTACTCAATGAATGTGTAGGATACATATATATATAATTCTCATATAAACATTTAGTCTTTATATATATACAAATACACGTTATATATACATCTATAGTATTGTATACAATAATTAGTTAAGTATAATCACATGTTTATAAATATGTTTAATTTAACATGTTAACAATTGAATTTATAAACACATGGGTAAACAAAATATAAATTAGGTTGAAATTAATAAGATGAATGTGCATACATATGTTAATGGTAGTATGATAGTATTAAACAATTAGGAGCTTAACAAAAGGTGTTTGACTCTATATTAATATGATTTTATACAAAATATCAATCTTATACATATCAATCTTATACAAATTCTCTAATTTATCATGAATTTGTTAATTTTATACTAAGACTACTTACCTTTAAGAGTATTATTATTGTTATCAACACCATTTCTATTCTTACAAGACTACTAAAGGTCTTACTAAATATTATCTAACATTTTAAGTATTTACGAATCATAATCATTTTGTCATTTAATTTATTGTTTAAAAATAATTAGACTCATTAAGAACATTAATATTAACCTAACATATGGTACTCCTTTATTCATATATTTTACAAATGATTAACATATTGAAAACATATACGTTATTAATATTGTGAGTAAAATTAGTATTTTTATTGTTATTATTATTTATTATTATTATTACCCTTAATAATAGTATTGTCTAAGAATGATTACTTACCTTGAAACATAGAAATTAAATTATGTATATATTAAACATTCTTTTGTTCAATATTTATAACAAGTACAGTAGTAGTATATACAATGACTACAACATGTAAAATATCTCTGATGCTAATGATTAATTGCAACTATTTTGTAATGCATGAAATACTTATTAATTATCTTTAATTATTAATAAGTTAGGTGAATACATTATAATAATTATCTTCTTGTCTTATAATACCTTATGTATTACATCAATTTATATCAAAAGTAAAGCACCATGACTAGTAATACAACTAAACAACTTGAATATTGATCGTCTCAAGGGTGAGCCAACATTTATATGTACAATTGAATAGTAGGATTTCACTGAGTGTAGTAATATAAAGAAACATTATGCTAGTAAACCTTACACACATAAACCTAAAGAGCTCAACCACAATCAACAACCATAATATATGAATCTACAACTTATACATGTATAGATGATTACAAATAGGAACTTGCCTTGATGATAACTCTGGGAACATAGCAAATCTTGCATAGTGGCACAATGACATATTTATACAGAAACAAAAGGAGCCAGTTAAAGCAACCAGGTGAGTTTATGTGATCCCTTTTCTTTTTACTGTTTTGGGATACTAAAAGCATGCTCCATAAACTGTTTATAAAATTATTTTTATGTGATAATGAACGTCCGTTTCAATAAAAATTGCTTCCCCTAGACATTAAACATAATTTACAACCATTAACTCATAAGGAGAGCCGGTGAGTATATGGGTAGTACTACTTGGGGAATCCCCCACGCACAATGGCCCGAAAGGGTGGCCTTATAAAATTAAGGTTGAAACCCCACTGAGGTTAATGTCAACCGTTGTGGCATATATTCTTTATGATACATATACACCGAGAGCAGGAACGGGTCTCGGAATGGGAAGTTAAATCAGAATGACCATGTTATGGGCTAACATTGTAAGAGGCAAACGCCCGGGCATGGAGCAGGGTTGGTTGTATTGTTTTTGAATTATCACAGGCTTTATATTATTGTGTTTATATACTAAAACTCATGAGCTCACCAACTTTATAGTTGACGTATGTCTTTCAGGTAATTAGAAACAAGTTTGACTCGGATACAGGGTTGCTTGAACAGGAACACTACATGGAAAACAAGAACTTGGCTTAAAGATTAATAAAGTGTGCCGATGCCTGGACGGACCCAATAACTCTAGAAATTCTCCCACTAGTTAATCATATTTTAGATTTGTTGTAAACAAATTAGATACTTAGACTAAACCTTTGGTTGAATTGTAATATATTTATTTTGTCTTCCGCTATTTTGTGTTTTGAATCAATCGTTAGTCAAGCCCCCTGGTTGGGTTGTGACACCAACCTAGTGTTGACTTCGTTTAAATGCATGTTTTTCTCAGGTGACGAATAGGTGTAGGTACTTACATGCAAGGATTAAGCTAGAGGACTTTTAGAAGACGTAGCTTATTTTGTGTTGCATGCTTTTGGTGACAAAAACCATGAATCATCTTTTGTATATCTTGTATAGATACAAGATATAGTTACATTGATTCTTTTTGGTAGATTTACTTGATTAAATTATGAACGATACGTTGTAATTTAATCTTGTAATTCTATATCATGGACGTGTTAGCATTTCTCATTTATTTATCATGTGCTATGTAAAAATCTGATCATTTGATTATCACTCACGATATTGCGCCCCGGGAACCTTCCGCCCGACGGGAAAACCCGATCCGTTCCCGCCGGCTCGGGGTGTGACATCATCCTGGTTCGGTATCCACAACCGATTCAAGTAATCCATCAAACCATCATTCTTAGTTTCCAATAGTAACTCGGCCCCGCAAGACATCTCATTTTTCAGGCTATCTTGAGCCACTGAGTGTTGTTGGGCTGTGAGAACATCATTATGGAGATTAGTGTGCACTCGAACACTATGGATTTGAACATGACTCTTACGACTAAGCGCATCTTCTACTACATTCGCTTTACTAGGATGGTAGCGAATTTCATAGTCATAATCATTCAACAGTTCAACCCATCTCCGTTGTCTCATATTAAGTTTCTTCTGATTGAGAATATGTTGCAAACTCTTGTGATCCGTAAAGACTACACACTTTGTGCCATAAAGATAGTGTCTCCATATCTTCAAGGCGAACACGACTGCACCAAGTTCCAAGTCGTGTGTAGTGTAGTTCTTCTCATGAATTTTCAACTGTCCCAATGCATATGCCACAACCTTTCCCCGTTGCATAACCGAGACCTAGGTTGGATGCATCATAGTAAACCACAAAATCATCATTTCCATCAGGCAGTGTTAAGACAGGAGCATCACATAGTTTCTGCTTCAAGGTTTGAAACACCTCTTCTTGCTTTGGTCCCCACTCTTAAGGTTTATTCTTCTGAGTCAAAGAAGTGAGAGGGACAACAATTCTGGAGAAGTTCGAAATAAACCGCTGATAGTAACCAGCAAGTCCAAGAAATGATCGAATCTTCGTTGGTGTCTTCTGTGTACTCCAATTCTTTACCGCATCAATCTTCGCAGGATCCACGTGAACACCCTTTTCATTGACTATGTGTCCCAAGAATTGAACTTCTTTAATCCAGAATTCACACTTGGAGAATTTGGCATACAGTCGTTCTTCTCTTAGGATCTCCAAAACCAACTTAAGGTGTTGCTCGTGCTCTTCTTTGCTCTTTGAGTATATTAGGATATCATCAATAAATACAATCACAAATTTATCCAAGTATGGCCTGCAAACCCGGTTCGTGAGATCCATGAAAACCACTGGTGCATTGGTGAGGCCGAAAGGCATTACCAGAAATTCATAATGGCCATATCTTGTTCGGAAAGCCGTCTTGGGAATATCATCATCATGTACGCGAAGCTGATGATACCCAGACCTAAGATCGATCTTTGAGAACCATGCTGAGCCTTGAAGTCAAAAAGATCATCGATGCGCGGCAGTGGATATCGATTCTTGATGGTCAACATGTTCAACTCGCGGTAGTCGATGCACATTCGGAATGACCCGTCCTTCTTCACAAACAGGACCGGTGCACCCCATGGCGAATGGCTCGGGCGAATGAATCCCTTATCAGTCAATTCTTGTAGTTGGCTTGCCAATTATTGTAACTCTGAAGGCGCAAGTCTGTAAGGAGCTTTGGCGACTGGATTCGCACCAGGTACTAAGTCAATCCGAAATTCTACTTGATGTTCTGGTGGAAGACCCGGCAATTCGTCTGGAAATACTTCAGTAAAATCTCTTATCATGGGAACGTCTTTAGTGTTCTTTCCCTTCTCCTTTTTCTCCACAACGTATGCTAAAAATTCTATATTTTTCTTCCTAAGGTACTTGTGTGCTTTAGTGCATGACATCAGCTTAAGACCTTTACTAGAAGTTTCCCCAAAAACTCTTAAAGTTTCACCCGAAGGTAAGGGAATACGAATGTATTTTTCATGACAAATGCTTTTCGCTTTGTGGGTGGCTAACCAATCCATGCCTATGATAACATCAAAGCTACCAAGGTGCATAGGTATAAGATCAATTGGGAAAACGTGATCACTTAAGTTCACAGTACATCCAATAATAACAGTGTCAATATCAATAGTGTTTTCGTCAGCCACTTCCATGTTAAACGGTTTATCTAAGTTTGTACGTGTTCTCCCGAGCATGCATTCAAAATCATATGAAACGAAACTCCTATCATCACCATAATCAAATAAGACAGATGCATAAGAGTTGTTGATCAGAAATGTACCATTTACCACATCCTGGTTGGCTTGAGCAACTGGAGCATACAGTTGAAACGCTCTGCCTCGAGCCACCCTTTGATTGTTTCCCGTCAGTCTTGGGCACTGATTTCTGAAGTGACCCACTTCACCACACTCGTAACAGGATCTTGCCTGTACAGGTACCTGGCGAACGGGTACAGCTTGAACTGGTTGAGCTTGCGGAGCTGGCAGTGCAAGCGGATCAGGTTGCATCCTTTGTGCTTGCGGAGCACTCCGACAAACGTTAGCAAAGTGACCAAACTTGCCGCAGTTGTTGCAGATGCGAAAAGGCAAGTTAGGTGCATGATGATATAGACAGGTATTACATTGGGGAGTATTCCCAACATAATTTCTGGCGGTGGTGTTGTTTGATGATTGTTGAGCAGATTTAGCAGCAGGAGTCGTAACAACGAAGTTCCTGGTTTCTCTCTTCTTGTTGCTGCTTTTTGATGAACTGCCTTGTTCAGTCTTGACTTCAGTTGAAGCCTCCTTGGCAGTGGACTTTGTATCAGCTTTCTTTGATCCTTTTCTTGTGAGTGTTCCAGCCTTCACGTGATTATCAGTAAAAGTTGCAGATAAGCGGATCGCAGCCTCCAATGTTTTAGGGTTGCTACCGTAGACTGTGTCCTGAATCTGCATAGGCAGACCGCCTATGTACTTCTCAATAGCTCTCTCCAACGGTGTCACCAGATGAGGTACCAGCAGACTATACTCATGAAAGCGAGTATTATAATTCACATTCTCCCCGCTATCCTGTTTGAGTTCCCAGAACTCAGTCTAAAGCTTCCTCATCTCACTGCGAGGACAGAATTCAGTGGTCATCAAGTTCTTGACCTCAGTCCAGGACAGTGCTAGGGCAGCATCAACTCTCCTAGTTCGCTTTTCGCCATTCCACCAAGTCAGTGCTCTCTTTTGGAAAACACTGGTGGCATAGCGCACCTTCAAATTTTCAGGGCAATCACTGTTGATGAAGGTGTTTTCCATACTCTCAAACCACTGCAGCAGACCAGTGGCTGTCTCAGAACCAGTAAACTTTAGTGGATTACAGGAGTTGAAGTGTTTGAACGTGCAGACTGGTGGGTTTGCACCACCTCTATTCTGATTGAGAGTCTGATTGGCTTGAGTTAGTTGATTCACCAATCCAGTAATGAGTGTTGCTAACTCTTGCATGCCCGAGTTGGCATTATTGTTGTTAGCATCCCCATTGTTCGTATCATCTTCGTTGTGATGGCGCGGCGGCATGTTTCTGAGATAGTTAGAAACATGTTACTACCGTTTACAACGTAAGTGATACAAACTATGTCAAATGAGTTCATTTCAACAGTTAGGATTACATATAGGAACTATATTTTTCTCCTATGTGTCATTAAACTCATAACAAAACAGTAATTTCCTAATATTGCACTAACTCTGACAACCTCCCACCTTATACCAACTCTGACAACCTCCCGATGCAGTGCAACAAGCTTATATATAGGGCATACATAGATTTGACCGCAGTCGCCTCATACGCCGTCCCACCACCGTTGCATTGCACCACGATTATGCCCTTGTTAGAATTTTGGGTGTATCATGTATCCTACAATTACCTCATTTCACAAACCTTATCCTAGGTAGGATAATTTTGAGTGAAGTGGTCTCTAGTTCCCTTGGACAATTAAGCTCGCCTAATTTCTAAGTTCACCTGACATGTAGGTTTGCCTATTTCTAAGTTCACCTAATATCTAAGTTCACCTAACATTAAAGTTCCCCTATTGTCTAAGTTCACTAAAAGTTCATACCATATCCCAATATTCATAATTATCAATGAGGGTTCATATCATCACTGAGTGCTCTTATTGTCACTAAGTGTTCATATCCTATCTATGATTTATTCTCATCAAGTGTTCATACCATCACCAAGTGTTAGTATCGTCACTATGCGTTCATATTTTTACCAAGTGTCTATATCATCGCTCAAGGCTTCAGTCTATCACTAAGTGTTCGTATCGTTCGTTGATCCTATTCACCCCACGTGTCCAATAAGTGTGTTCATAAGTGATTTTATATGTTTCATCAAATATGATAATCCAATATGTCAATCCAAACCAAATCCAAACAACACTCCATCAACAACTTTCCCAGCATTTCCTAATAATATCCTAAGTTCCTAACACTGACAGACCCCCAATATACTACAAATGGTATATGTATAGGGCATATGTAGGGGTCAGTCGCAACTGCCCTAGCCACCGTCCCACCACCTTTGTAGTATACCACAAGTTTGTCCTTGTCTGGTGATCAAAGATCAAACAAATAATCCCTAAAGCAAATAAATTCCTAAGTAGTTAATTTCCTAAGCAATTAATTCCCAAACGGGTAGTTCCCTTATTCTTCAATACTGAAATCCACCTAATGTACCGTAAATGGTATATGTATAGGACACATGTAGGGGTCAGTCGCAACTGCCCCAGCCAACGTCCCACCACCTTTACGATACACCACGTGCATGTCCTTATCGAATCATTAGGGCACAAGTAAGCATAAAATCAGTAATTAACACATGTGAATCAGATATATAATCAGGAGTTCAAATAACATGTAATAAACATAGAAGCATGAATCCTGAATATAATAACTAGTGTATGAAATAATTCATACTAGGGTATCCTACGGTTATAAACTAGGTCAACCATTTCTAGTAACCTAATTCCCTATAACCCAGGCTCTGATACCAATCTGTAACACCCCGACTGATGGCGGAAATGTCGGGATGCAACAAGGGACGTGTAGATTGTTCATAAGCTCGTGGGCATCTAATTAAATCATCACACATCAAATAATCAACCAAATTAATTACATCAAAAATCATGTTTATCGTGAATTAGTTACATTAAATACACAAAAGATTTAGCTAAACTAACTAAAGTCTAGTCTCCAGAATTTCAGTTATTTTAGCTAAGTCCAAGATCCTACGTGATGATGCCCAAAAGATGTAGAGCTATCATGCTCTACTTACTTCTCCTCATTCCCTGAAACATGTAAAAATCAAGTGTCAACTACGAAGTAGTTGGTGAGTAATCATAAGTTTTTATATTTAAAAGTGTTTTACAAAATGATTATAAAGGTTTATAATTTTCTGAGAAAATCCACGTGTACACCTGCGAGATAATCCAACACATAACCCAAATACATAATCACAATCATACAATCACATATTTCAAATAATCATAGATGATCAATCACATATATATTCAACCAATCTCAATCATCAATATTCTCAATTTATATAAGTGACAATACATGGAATCAATGCGATTAACTGAAGTCAAAGACAATGACTCATGGAGTGGTGGCAAACCACGTGACAATACATGCAATCATTTCGGATGACCGAAGTCAACCGCAATGACTCATGGAGCTGTGATAATCCAAGTGACAATACATGTAATCATTGTGGATGACCAAAGTCAACAACAACAATCCATGGAGTTGTGATAATCCGTGATAATCCATAAACAATGAAAATCCCATAATATGAATATCATAATGATAAACCAGGTGTCACCCATGTGTTATCAGAATAATATGTTTAAATTGGTATACATGTTCCACCTCCGAGTTTTAAAACAAAATAGTTTAAAAAAAGGGAGGTTATGAGAACTTACCTTAGTCCTTAGAATCAGTGTTCTTGCAGTATGCGCGCTCACGTAAGATAAATCAATCAATGACTCAACAACCTATAATTATCGTGTGTTGTGTATTCATAAGCACACGTGTCTCATGTTAATTAAATCTTCTCACATGTTCACTTTTAAACCCCTAGGTGTTTCACTAACTTAGTTTACTTAATCTAAGTTAAATGAATTACCCAACTTTTTACAAGTGTTCATCATTAAAGAATAGTTTAGAATTGTTAGTTTTTAACTCTTTTATAATGATACACCTGTTATGATATCATATGTATGTCCACATAGATATGCATAATAATAATTGATGTATTTAACCATAGGTATATCCTTACATGCAAGTTCAATTATGCTAACCACCACAATTTAAGTTAGTAACACTTTAATTTAAATTTAATAAAATCCATACTTAAATTAATTGTACCACAAGTTCAATATATATATAAATCCCTAGTTTCTTTAAAACTCAAGTTAGAAAAAGAAGAGGTGGTGGCTTAGATTGTTCATGCATGCATGGATATGTCCATACACACACACACACACATATATATATACGTGCTCATAATCCTTTGTTTTATCCCTAATCTTATAGTTCAAGAGGAATTTAGCTTCAAAGGCCCTAGGACCAGCGAACCTTTATACAGCCCACATAGGTTCGACCCAACTATGGTCCGCCATACCCAAGGTTCGTACCACAGCCGGAAGGTTCGCCCGGGGCTGGTTCGCATGGGGAGAGGTTCGGTTGTGCTAGGGTTCGCCTAGGCCAAGGTTCGGTGGTGGCCTAGGTTCGGATAGGTTAGCATAGTGGTTCCAGGTTCATCCCTTTCAAGAAGTTCCAGGTTCGGCTCCTTCAAGGGGTTCGCCTGGTTCCATGTGGGTTCGGCTCCATTAGGTTAGCCGGCCAAGGTTCGTTCCAAAGAAGTTTAGGCCAACCTAGGTTCGTCTAGAGGGAAGGTTCGGCTGAGTCAAGCAAACAGGTTCGCCGCTATACAAGGTTCGGCTCAAGAGTTTCCCAAGTTCGCAGCATCCGCCCCAACTCCTAGGTTCGTTCGACATGCAGGCATGGGATTTCGGGGTTTACAGGTTTCGGCTGTTCGGCCTTTTACATGTGCCCGGCTACTCCACATCATCTCCCTCATCTAGGTTAGTTTTAGGTTCATCCATACACTCACATACATACAAATGGTGGTGATAAAAATCAGTTATGTTTAAGTGTAAAACAAAAAGAAAAACTCGAGATTTACCTCGAAATCTTGACCAAAAGTTAGATTTCTTCGAGGGTTCACGATCTACTCGATCTCACAAGCATTTTGACCCGAGATCCTTCCAAATGGTTGAAAGATGAAGATGAAATTCTAGAGAGAAGGTATAGAGGGAGAGAGGCGACGGTTTTTGATGTTTAGAGAGAGAGAGTGGGTGTGAAAATGAAGAAGAAAATGTATTCTTCTTCTTTAGTTACCCGCGTAGTCCCACGTGATCGGTCTCGTTTTTATCGCGATAAAAATTATAACATCGCTCGGTTTTGTTCGTAAACGGTTTTTGAAACATAAAACATTTAAATAATTATGTTTCATTTTCATAAAATGATTTTATTTAAATACGGTCGTTTCGTAAATGATTCCGTTAAATTATTTATTTAATTAAACTATTTGTTTGAAATCCCTCTTAGGTTGTGATTCCTAATAAACGCTTTTAAATTCTTGTTCTTAATTTAATATTGTTAATTATTATTTCGTTATCTCGTCGAAACACGTTACTCGCATACGTATTCGTAAAGATCGTCACCTTTCCGAATCCAACGCTCGTATCGTATTTCGATTCGATTTACAATTTATGGAATATCATTTCAGAATATTATTCTTAATAATTATATTCGTGTGAATCGTCACCCACGTAGATACATTATTGAGTTAATATTTCTAAAATAACATTCACGTTCAATTTCTACTTGTAACCTCACCATCGCGTAATTATTTCCGATGACACTTCTATTATTTTATTGCCTTTAATATTATATTTTCCCAATCCAATCCCACTAAGCCATATCATTGACACATCCGTGATAGAATGAAATATGCATATATATAGGGCATATGTAGGGGTAGGTCGCAACCTCCCCAGCCACCGTCCCACCGCTATTTTGATAAACCATGACCATGTGTCATTGACTATGTTTAGTAACCAAACCATAATAATTCCATAACTACTTTACATCCCAAACCAAAACCTCGGATTCTCCTCACCAAAGCCTCTACACTAATATAATCATGATAAACCAAAGATGGCTTATGTATAGGCATATGTAGAGGTCAGTCGCAACTGCCTCAGCCACCGTCCCACCACCTCTTCGATAGACCATCATTATATCCTTGCCTATCTTTGGTTATAGAATCCTAAACCACAACTATTCCAAACCAACAATCCGTATTATCTGCATAAACTCTCTGGTTCTATTTAGTTGTATTTCAAACTAAACTTCCCAGGATTTATGCTTACTGTGACAATACACTTTCTCAATAGTGTATACCAGTGATAATATAAACAAATAATTCATAGTAATTATCAATTATCATTTCAGGCTTTACAGTACAATCAAATATGTACGGACAACCCGAAATACAGTGATGTTACATAACGAGTTTCCATGTTGGCAGAATTGGTGCTTAAGGTTATAAAAATTATGATTTTTATGTTTAAAACTTTTAATAAAGTTTATAGAACTTATTATTAAGTAAAATTTATAAAATTTTATTATTACTTTTTATAATTTGTTAATGTTTAATAATAACATGATTAATTTCTTAAGTATTTTATTGTTTTGTTTTTAAACATTAATATTTTTTTACAAAACTTTGTGATTTTAAAGCCTTATACATATATGCATGAATAAGTTTTATCATATGTTTAAATATACGCACACATTAGTTTTAGAGTTAAATGCCATTTTGATATTATTTTTCTATTATAATTTGTTTAAATATAATAATATATAGTTATTAGTTATGAGTAAATTATATTTATATTTTAAACATTTGTTAAAATATTGCATAGTTTATTTAACATTGTTGAAGTTAATATTAAAAATGCAACTTAAATAAATTGTGTGTTTGTGTATGTATGAGTTTTATTTTATGTTTAAGTGCGTGTGTGTGTATTTTACTAAATATGACAATATTCTTGAAACGCTTTCGTTGTTTAAAGTTATCAGATTTTTAAGAAGGTATTCGACATCGGATTTTCTTAAATGTTACAAATACACATGACAATCTTGACCCATATTAAGATAAATGGGTAGATTTTTGTAAGATTTATTGTATTTTGGGTTAAAATTGATAACATTATAACATAAAATGGATTGAGATGTGTAACAATTTAACATAATGCGGGTCAATATTGGTACCTTAAAAATTTGTGAATATAATGTATTCAAGAAAGTAATAATGATTTTATTATAAAATCATTTATTTAAATAAATTATTTGTTTCATTACAACTTATTTTAACTTTAACTAAATTGATGTTTCTTACAAGGGACTTATTTAGACCCAAATTAATTTTCCTTAAAACACATCTTAACTCGTTACCCAGCCCAACACAACCTGCTCATATTGACAGGTATAGTTACCAATAGTTGCATAACCAAACAATTACATAACGTTGGGTTTAAATATTAGTATATAAAAAATAAAATTACCCCATGCATTTTCATTATAAATACACCACAGTTTCTACATGTGACACCCCGAAATTTCCAGTCAGCTTCTATATTAATTAAATATTTATTTAATTGACATTTGCATACGTGGCACTACAATTAGTTTAATTTAGTGTGACACGTGGCACGACAGTACAAACACTGACGCAAACACGATAATTCGGTGAATTATCGCAACACGCACACACGTGTCTAACGAAATACGAACGTTGGTGAACATTTAACGAAACGTGTAACTAAACACTGGTAACATCACAAAACACTCAAACATTGAACTAGATAAGTTCAAATAATGCCAAACGATGTTCCATAAACGAGGAGACTTCGAAAAACAAGCCAAACCATCGAAATTGGTCAAAATGGGCTCAACAGGGATCCTTCGCGGTACGCCAAGGACCCTAGAGTGGGTCTCGGCGTACACGAAGGATGGGCAGGGCAATTTGAATCCCGAAATTCATTACGGTACACCAAGCCCCTGTGGGACCCTCTTGGCAGTTCGCGACGACTTCCAGACGCCAAATCTTTATAAAAACAAGACAGTCATTACTACTCTACTCCTTCCACTCATTACATCCGGTCCTATATACAAACACTCGACCTTATCCTCTGCAAAACACCCTGATTAGCCTCTTGGAAACCATTGAAGGACCTCTTGAAGCTCAAGACTTGAAGGTTGAAACTTGACATCCACAAAGAAGCTTGGGGAGTGGCTTGTTGGAGCTTGGAGATCACCATCACCATCTTGTTGCTGCAAAACCTTGTTGTCCAAGAGCTTGAAAAGCAGATTGGTTCATCATCTCAACCTTTGGAAGCTTTTGAGGGTAGTTTTCATGGCTTCTATGCACACTACACACCATAAAACCCACATGCAAGGTCTCATACACACATGCTACCGAATTAATGATGCATGCACGAAATTTCAGCCTTCTGGCTTGATGTCTTGATGATCTTGCTACTGATTTTGATTAGTTACAACAATCCATGATGTTGGTGTTATGATTTATTGGTCATTTTGTTGGAAATAATGAAAATGGTGACATTTGACCACATGCATGTATGATCTAAGATGATCTAGATGATTTTGAGTGTTCATGGATGATCATTTGATTGGTATGAAGTATTATGATGGATTAGATAATGATTCATGGTTATTTTAAGTTGTTTTGAGCATAGTTACTATTAATAGTAACTTTTGAACAACAAATCTTGCTAGATGATGAGATTTATGATAGAAGCATGTTTAAATGATGATTGTTGATGATATTTAAGTATACTTGCAAGTTTCAATATGATGGTAAGGGTCATAAATGGATTATATGAGATATATTCTATTTTTAGTAACTTTTGTGTTACAAAGTAATGATGGATGTGAAAATATGAACATGCATGTTGATAATAGGATCATTTGTGATACATTATGATGATATTTTGCACAAGAAATGGATAAGAGATGTTAATCTAGTCATTTGATGGGTATGTTGGCATAGTTACCATGTCGCGCCCCGAGAAATCTCGTCCCGTCCATGGCGCTTGCAAGACCAGTCAGGATCGCCGTCTCCGGTCACACAGTTGCGAGACCTACATGTCTGGGTGTTTACGTACATCCAATAACTTGGATAAAATAGTTTAGTAAAATAAGAGTTGCGGAAGTATGTATAAGTTATCAAAACATATTTGTGTTCATAATTCTCAGAAGCGTTCATTAAACAGTTTTCAAAGTAACATAAGGTTACAGTTTGCGGAAGAGTTAAAAGGTGTTTAACATTACATGACATATCAAAATAATAAATGTTCTCAAAAGCATAAAGCACTATAGTGGATGCATGGGACTCCATCCTAGCATCCTAATCCTTGTGCGCGAGCCCTAGCTACATGAGAAAACATGCGAGTAAATGGGTCAACACAATGGTTGGTGAGAGCACAGGTTTTCCATAAGCAGTAAACATCCAATGTTTAAAGTAAGAGTTGTGATTTACATATCATTACAATGCAGTATCGATTCATAGCTAGTCAATACAGTTATATTATATGCGGGTTCGTATCGAAGCTGATAGTTGTGCCTCCCGCCATGTCCATCACAAGACAATGGCAAAGTGTTGGTCAATATTGCACCCATACCGACCTCCAGTCGGGTTGGCCTCCCAGGCGCGATGGGTGGGGCTTGTCAGGCCCAAATAGTACTATTCAAGATTACCACGCTAGGCGCTACGCGCTACTAACGGTCCGTGGAGTATCGCGAGGACTTTTAGTTGTGATGTGGTCCACACATATACATATAGTGATAAAGCATTTCCATGCGTAAATAAAATGAGTTGTTGTTCAAAAACAGTTATAATGTAGTGCTTTCTCCCCCAAAGGTTAGAAAAGTAAAAAGGGGTCGTGAACTCACCTGTTAAAGCAGTTCCGGTGTGTAAGTGTTCGTGTTTGCGAATGCTAGCACCTGCTAGTAAGCACCTATACCCATATAGGTGTGAGTATGTGTTTTGAGGTGTGTTGTATCCCATACAACTCCAAGTGTTGGTGTGCTCAACCGAGAGTGTGTGTTGACTTGTGTTGTCTCGACGAATCGTTGGTGACACGTTTGTTGTGTTTATGTGTCTTAATGCAAATCAGACACCAACACGCATTCCTATGACCAATCATGATGTTTTTCACATAAGTTATGTTTCGAAAAATCATAACGTTTCCGTTCTTGAAAGAGTTTCCATATTAGGAAAGTTTCTATTTTTGCAAAGTGCAGTTATGAAATCTCATTTCCTAAAATCAATACTTCTAGTATGTTTGTAAAAACATGTTTATATACTTAAAACACATCGTTTACGCATAAATCGTCATTTATGCCATTTTGCCCAAATAAAGTTTCCTAAAGTAGTAAGTTCTCGTAAAAAAGCTTGTATACACAAATCCAAGTTTCCAATATGTTTAGAAATCATCCTTAAACATATTTCAAAAATCAAAGTTCATCAAAACATTCGTAAACATTAAAAGCCCTCTTTTGATTTATAAAAGTTTCCTTATTTAGTAAGTTTCCTAAAAACCATGATTTTGACAAGATCAAATACTCAAATGTGTTTCTAAACACTTCAATATATACTGTAACAACATCTAGACATGTCTAACATGTCTAGATCATCACAAATCTATGTCATGCAACATAAAAGTTTCCTTTTATGGCAAGTGTACCAGAATCATCATCAAATCAATCAATAACTCAACCAAACTCAATCCTACACTAAAATCAGTAGATCTAACTCTAATAACACATCCAATCACCAAAAACTTCATGTACCATAGCCACATGGAGTTGCATGTATTCAAACACACTTGCATGTGTGTTTTTACATCATGCATGTACGATCTAACAACTAATAAACATGTAAAACTACCTTAACAGCTAGGATTTGAGTTGAACAGCTTCTGATGATGAAGATCTAGTGGATTGATGGTTGCTCCAAGCTTCTTGATGGCTTCCAAGACCTTCCTTATGCTCCAATGGCTTCCAATCACTAGGAGATAGCTTCCAAAGTGATTCCAGAGGGTTAGAGGCTTGATCTCAGTAGTTCTAGGTAGAATTTGAGAGAAAATGTTCAGTGATTTGAGGTAGAAACCGAACAAATGAGCTGGGATTGGTTTTTATGATTTTTTTTATCTGCATGGCCTTTGCGTACCGATGAGGCTGATCAAAATGCTCGTCACGTACTGCCGAGGAATTCGGGAGTCTCGACTCCCGCTTTGCTTCGCGTACCACCAAGCCCTTGCCAAGGGTCCTTGGCGTACCTCGATGGATCCATTTTCCAGTTTTTCGATTTCCTCGATTCGATTTCGCTCGTGTTTGATTCCCAACGTTTATCCTAAACATCTAGCGCGTGTTTAGCACATAATCATATAATAAAACATAGGTTGTTTGATCTCCAACGTTCGTGAGACTCGTGTGTGTGTTTCGATAATTCCTCGAATTATCTTTGATAGTTTGTGTTCGTTGCTACGAACCGTTTGCATGCTTGATTAACCATAATCAACATGTATTGCACAATTCAATAATTCCTCGAATTATTGTTTTGTGTTAGTCTTGTGTTTGCCACACTTGGTTTCCAAAACCAATGTGCAATGTACGATTCGATAGCTCCTCGAACTATCATTTCACAGTTGTTTGTGTTTGACTCATAATTAAATGAAACGCAACAAGTATGATTGTGAAATGTAAAGAAATGTAAGATTCGCAATTTACCTGAAATTTCCGGGCGTCACATTCTATTTTTAGTAACTTTATTTTTGTAAACTCTTCATAAATAATGATCTTGGTGAAATAGATAGTTAAAAGGGTGAGATATTGTTAGTAATGAAATTATTAGCAAGTGTATTGGATTGGTTTAATTTAAATAATATTTTAAGTAGGAATTTCTAAATATAGAAACTTTATTTGGTAAAATCATGAAATATGAATGCAAGATAACTAGCTTAGAATGATACAATATGATTATTGTGTGATAAGTTATGTGACTCTTAATGTTAATCATGCTAAATATAGAAACTTTCCATTTTAGGAAACTTTAATTTATAAAAACGGACTTATATGTCTATTTGATCGTATGTAACAACGTGCTAAGTGTTAACATGACCACTTAGGAATAATAAGCACGCTAGAACCATCAAAACGATATGTGTTGTTAACTTTCTAAAAATGGAAACTTACTTTAAATAGTAAGTTGTCTATAAACGTGAATTGTGTGTTTTACTCACTATGTACACGATCACGAATGTTACACGAATCATAACCGACACACGGTTCACCAACGGGGTCATTGACTTGACACGTTCAAACACAATCTAACACGGACAAACACGGTCAATGTGGACCGACATGGACAAACATAACAACCGAGGGTTTGTTGAGCACAAACACGAACACGAAACACGATCACATACACGAACTCACATACGCTATACAATATAGGTAGCCGGTGACCGACTCGCCACAGAGAGCAGGAGCTTACACTTACCGACGATCAACTAAGGTGAGTTTACAACCCCTTTTTAACTCTTTACAAACTTTCAAAATAGGGGGAGAATACTTGTTAATCGATCAAACATTATTACTTGTACAATCATTTGTGTATGATGGTTTATTGACAAATAATAAGTGTTGTATCGTAACAAAATCCTCGCACAGTCTTACCGTTAATGTTCTAACAACGAGGTGAGTTTAGATAGATCTATTGGGTGTGACGAACCCCACGCGGCGCCAATACTGACCGGAGGTAGGGATGCGTGTAATCTTGACCCATCACGCCATTGTTATTACGAGACATGGCAGAGGCAAGAGCTAACAAGTCTAGTTCGGTAGAGACGCAACTGACACTTAGAGCCTAGGGCTCGGAACTAACATATAATAAACAGCATGACACGCGACAGACATTTCTTTTGGATATTTATGTATATATCAAAACCAGTGAACTCACCAACCTATGTGTTGACACTTTTTCTTAAACATGTATTCTCAGGTAACTAGCTGCTTATGGATCAGGATGCACATAGGGTATTCAAGCACGAGATTAAGCTTGCATCCATATCATATCTTTTGAAACAAACATTTTATTTCTTATAATTGTGTAATAAACAATGTAGTATCTGACATTTTACTTTCCGCTGCATCATCAAACACATTTTGTTCCGTTGTTTAACTATTTACAATATTCCAATTGTTGTGACTAATGTTGTATTTCAAATATACTTTTAAAACGCATATAGAGTCATTCTACATGACCAAGAGCTGTGATTCTGGCCACGTCACACCCATGTTGACTGACACCGCACGTGGGAATTTGGAGTGTGACAGTACATTTTTTCACCATAATTTTTACAAACTTCAAACAATTTTTTTTCAATTTTTGCTTTCTACAATGAAGTCAAGAAAAAACACGTTTTCACGAGCAGTAAACCTAGCAAAACAAAGGGTAGTTAAATTCATAATACTAAATCTGGCCATTTGAATGGCTCAACTCATGTCATTTCCTACATGATGAGAAAGATGAGGATGAAGAATAAAGTGAAAAAAGATGAAGATGATGAGGCTCTTGTTTAACCATACTATAAAATTCTTGAAATAAATGAAACAAGGATTTTAAGTTGACTAGGAGTGTTTAGAATTTAAGGTTTAATGTTTTTTATCAAACCTGATAAAATTTATTAACGAAAGTACAAAAAAATACAAGACTAGAGGTAAACTCACCATCACACAAAGCTACCCAAAAGCCATAAAAGAAAGAAAAAAAACTAAAAAAAAAGGAGCTTAAAACTAAACAAAAGCATCAAACAACTAAACAAAAAATCATGCATAATCCAAAACATTAAAGACTTTAGCTCAACATGACTTGAAACCCAATCCACAAATCCAAAGTAGAAGAAGAATACTCTCCACTGCTTGTCTTGAAAGCTATTTTTTTAACAAACCAATCCAACAAGAAAATACACATAAGAGAAAACCAAAGCTACTTGTTTACGCCTTGTTCATCCATAAACGCTTTTCACCAGCTCAAATTCTTTATAAAATTCCATGCCAAATTTGCTTGATAAACAGTTTTTAAAGGTATAATCTTTGATCCCATTAATCATAATGAACAGTTTCTCCAATAAACCCACAAATTTCACCAAAACTTCAAGCTTTATTTTAAAAACATACATATTTTGGTCTCCTAGATAATACTCAACAACACCTAAAGTTAGCTTTTAAATAATACTCCAAATTGTTTTCTTCTATGCCACATACTTGAAATACACAACAATGTTAGCGTAAAGATCAAGGGCATTTTCATATCTAGTCATTTTTTTTAAATAAGTCCATACCCGTTTAGGCAATCACACTAAAAAAGAATACATGACAATAAGGTTGAGATTTACAAAACCCACATCTAAAATCACTTGATATTTATAGTTTAGGGATTAGAGTTTAGGTTTAGGTTTATGATTTAGGCTTTATGGTTTAGTGTTTTTTATTTTTTGGATAAAGGACGATGATTGGAAAATAGATACTAGAAGGAAAAAAAGATCTCACCTCCCCCTTTCCTGGACATTTACCAGGGGAGGGGAGATAAAGCAAAACAAGCAAGCAATTGAAGGGAGTGTACCCCTCTCAGAATAAGACAACAACAACACCACCAAAACAAAACAATAAAAGATCTACACACAACCAAAAAACCAACCATGACACCAACTAAACCAAAACCAAACAACAAGAAAACTTTATACATAATAAGACTACACACAAACAAAAAAACCCACAAGATATAAGAGCTTTATATCCTCTCCATATCTGTATCCAGCCAGAAACATCAACTACAACATGCCCATGAGGGTCCAAATCCATGGCTGCACACAATTCCGAGAAATACTCCCAGTTTCCAGAGTTCGACCTTTTAACCACATGTTCCTTAACAAAATGATCGATATTTCAATTCATATCACACTTAGTGATCAATCTCTTTTCTGTGCACTTGTAGTTTTTCAATTTTATAATCAAACAAGGTAGCTCGACTTTGGTTAGCTCATAAGGTTTTACGTTGTGCATCCTCTTAAGGATTTTAGGCTTTCCTAAAAAATCTCTTGTTCGATTGCTCTTACTTTACTGTTTTTGATATTGTTTATTAAATGTCTTTAGAAACTTTGTGGATATTTTTTCTCTTTCTTATCTCATATTTAACATAAAGTTTTGCTGAGATAGTCTCTTGAATTTATATTATATGGATCCTCGACTGTATTAAAGGATTCTTATTACATAGTTTTACAACAATAATTGAGATATACAGTTTTTATAAAAAAATTAAGCATATCACCACACTTTCAAAATAGCAAACTTTTTAAAATTAAGGACACTTAATTTTTACCCGAAACACCCATCAGGATTTGAGTTTCTTATAACAAAAAAGAATCGATTTATCCATCCCTCTTCGTTTATAGTAACCTTATGAACAAAGACAGGGGCTCAGGGATGATGTTTTAATGAATGGCGGGATGACTAGCAGTTCTGATTTGATAGCAAATGGTAAGTTAAATATAATGTAAACGGGTACTCTGTAAAGAAAACCCATTTGGACGGGTTTGCTTTCAATATATGGTCGAAAGCCCTAAATTCTACAGATAATGGAAAAATCAGTTGGATTAGATCCAATCGATGCGCTTATTGTTGAATGAACACTAGTTCTTATCAGTAGGGAAGAGTATTCCTTGATCATGAAAATCCTCAATTGTAGATAAAGCTATAGAGGAATGTGATTGGGTGTTCATCTTCATTTTCTTTCGTTTTCTAAACAGTAAATAAAATAAAAGTTAAACATGAGAATAACTTGGATCTTGATACTGCTGAGTATATAATGTAAGAGATGAAACTTGATTATAAATAAATATAATTGATATATGATTTGAAATATATTGAAAATAAAGATTGATCTCAACCACACGATTAGCAGCCCATACAAAAAAAATTGAATTTTTAAATTTTACAGTTTTAATAAGTTTAACTCACAACTTTTAGGGGACAATTGTTGGGCGTCTAGTTTTATGTTCTGAAAATATAATTTTAGATTCTTAAGCCAAGGATATTCAAATTAAGGATCCTTCGGCTAAGAATTTATTATTCAAGGATTTTTGAATAAGATACTTACTTAGTTGACATTTTTTTTCATATGCGAGAACACATCATTATGGAAATGATTATATTATTTAATTTATCCATGATGCGAATGTTTTTATTGTTCTTCTTGTTTATAGGACATGTGTAGATATGAGGCAGCTCATTCCACTAAAGTCCTAAAGACTCGGTCTTAGAATATCAAGACATGTGAAGTCACGTATTCAACAATGGACTTCCAATAGCTCAAAAAGGACTGTGATATTCTTCTACATAATAGGAACTACTTAAATAGCCCACTCTGGAAATCGTATCCAAGCTCCGTGGCTAGTCTGCGCTCTTTTGACTTTTCAAACTTAGTGAACTGAAGCATCTGAGTAGCTAAAGGAAGGGAAATCAACCGAGACCCCATTAGTAGCGACGAGCAAGAGTGGATTGGGGCTTTAAGGAAAAACAAAGACTAAGCTTCGTTCCTCGGCGAAGTGTTCATTTCTTTTTTGCGAGGTTTCATTATCTTTCTTGGATGATGGAAAAACGAGCAAGCTATGGCTTGAAAGCTTGCCTTCTTCTCTTCTGGACAAAGGGCTTTCTTTATAGATGAAGACGTTGAGTAAGGGGGCGGAGCATGAAGAGCATTACAATTCATGTACTATAAATTGAAAGGATGATCGATCATATACGACACTTGACATTTCATCGAGTCTAACGAGCACTTTCACTATTTAGTGATTGATCATTTCCTTTCATATTTGTATTCTTTTTGTTCAACAGTGAGAAACAAGGAAGCTCGAATTTAGCCGGCCCCTTAGGTTTTATGTCGTCTATCATTTAAGGATTTTTTTTGGCTTTCCTCGTATATTTATTGTTTGGTTGTTCTTTATCATCTCATTCATTTGACATTTGTAAATATTTTGGGAATATTACATATTGTTATTTATAAATCTGAATATCATATTTGTCTTGTTTGATAGATAAGTATAAGGATCCTCAATTATTTTTAAAGATTCTTGCTTCATGGCTTTGCAAACTTATCTTTACATATTTTTTCATATGCAAAAAGAATTTAGTTACATTTAATAAATTTCTAAATTATAAAAATTAAGGCTACTTAATTTTTACCAAGAACAAAGGTAGTCTTTACTTTGGCCATCAATACACTTGCATCTTTGATGGTCAATATATCAAAACAATAAGAACACATGGTTATTTTCCCTTTTTTGCATAATTTCGTGCCTTCAATCCTATATTAAAAACCGATCATGATTCTACCACATGGGTTTGCTTAGAGGAGTATCCTTTTACTCTAGGTCTAACTTGCCCTTTTCCATCTATGATTTTACATTTCTTTGAAACTAGTCAACTTTTATGCCGATAGTATGTAGAATTTGTATACACTCCATAAAGTGATCAAAGCTACTAGTTTATCTGACCTTCGCACATGTATGACGGTGAAAAAGGAATGACCTAACTCTTCAACAGGAAATCAAGAATTCTCCCTTTGCGCTCCAAAATTCCAAAAATGAGGAAAAGTTATGACGTTATTGACCTTGAAACATTTGAAAGATCCAACTTTATTGAAATCCTGCAGAGACGTATTATAGTTATTCTGAAATTTAAATAAATATATATATATAAGGAATTATGACAAAATTTTGTTTTTGTAGTGTCCTAATAAGCTATTTTCTGAGAGAGAGACCGCTGAGAAACATGTCCAAGATTTGGCAAAACTTAGGAAGTCTACCGTTGAAAAATACAAGATTTTGGAGAAGGAGAACATTAATCTCAAAAGGCAAATCAAAGATTCCGAAGCTAATAAAACGGTTAGGAAATATGAGACCGTTGAGGGGGCCAAGAAATCTGCAACTTTAGCCATCCTTTAATCTTGGATTCAGAATGGAAAAAAGGATATAACTGACGAAACTACTACTTGGGCTGAAGATCTTCAAGAATCGTCTAATATGTTGGCTAACTTAACAAGAGTAGAGGTTGAAGCGGTAAGGACTAAAGAGGGAACAATTAGGGTGAGCCAAGATGCTAAGATTGGTGATGGTGCTAAAGAGATAAGGACGAAGGCTCAGTCTTTCGCCGTGTTACCTCGAGCCTTCTTGAGTTGCAGGCAGTCCCTATGCATGTGGTCAAGTTTACCGCATGCATAACATCCTCTGAGTCTGTCCTAATTGGTGTTGGTTGGTTTGCTCCCACAATTCTTTACCATATGACCATGCCTCCCACATTTCAGGAATTTGTTGCACTTGGGGGTATTTCCCCTAGAAACATTTGCCCTTAGTGTCAGATTGTGTAGCTATGAAGGCTCTGGCTGGTGCAAATCGATGTTGGGAGGGTTGTTGTGGAGTGTAGGTCTTGTTGTTGCTAGGTTCCCATTTTCGCTTGTTATCAGCTTTTTTCAGATGTTCACCCCTCTTGGGCAACTTCCTTTGTGCTACAGCCTGATTAGTCAGACGATGCACCATAATAAGTGTGGGGTCGGGCTCTGTGATCATGCTCTGGAACTGTTCGGGTAGTCCACTGATATACTGCTCGATCTTTTGTATTTCGGGGTCACCATTCCCAGACACAGCTTGCACAACTCATGGAATCTGGTGATATATTGCTCTATATCAGGTCTTTTCATCTTATGGATCTAGAATTCTTCTTCCAGTTTCTTGACCTCATTGAGCGAACAAACTCCTCCTTCAGCATCCTTGTGAACTTTTCCCACGAGATCGAGTTAGCAGCCTCCAAACAAGTGTCTGGACGTGGGAATTCCACCATGTGAGAGCTTGACCCTCCAGTGTCCCCGAAGAAAACTTCACCTTGTTTTCTTCCGCACAGTCACACCTGCAGAAATTGAATTCCACTTTTTTGATCTATCGGAGCAGTCCAACTTCTCCTTCAATTCCCTTGAAGTTGTGGGGATAGCAGCTGAGAAACGTCTTAAATGAGCATCCCTTCGACTGGTGGTGCGATCCTGTGTTCAAAGGTTAAAAACTTGTTTATGATCTCCGGTTAGGGTTTGGTATTTTGTTCGACACGTAACACAAAGGAATCTAGGGTTTCGTTTACGGTTATCATTTCCGCTGGACTTGCTTTGTATGCGAGCAGCTTCGTAGTCAGCGATTGCTTTGTTGACGCGTCTACGCGTTCAACCATTGCTTTGATCACTGCGGATCCGACAGCTCGGATATTGGGTCGAGCGTAAGGACTTCATCTTGCCATTTCTTGTTTCTGTACATGATAAAGAAATGGGTAATATAAAATGTTAAAACCAAGAAAGAGATAATATACGCATAAACACAACATTTTGAAACATAACGCAACATTTGATTAATAACTTGCAAAAGATTACAAAGTACTTTTAATTCAAATATTACAATTCAAGAGATAATATAAGCATAAACACAACATTTTGAACCATAACGCAACATTCTTGTTTCTACATGTTTTACATAACTTAGTTTATACAAAAATTTCACAAAACGTTTGATCATTAATTTGAAAATCACCACCCGAGCCTTCACGTACAATTCCAATTACCTTCACCAGTCACACCATTATTTTGTATATACAAAGCCACAAAAATGATCACCCAGTTCACATGTCTTTTCCTCATGCTTAAACAACCCTTTCGATGGAGTATGGTAACAAACCGGGGTCAAAAATGGAAATTTTCAAAAATTTAGGTGCACTGCCGGGCGCACTACATGGCCATCCAGGTGCACTTGGCGCCACAATGCAGGAATGCTCGCATTTTCTAATGTTTCAGCCCCATGACTATATATGATCATTTTCGACCATTACTTTAACACAAATACAATCCCATTACACCATATAAACATATTAATCAAGTCTACAAACATATATATGCACCCAAACACAATTATGCATCTACCCCTCTTAACGAGTCAAAACTTACATAATCAAACAATTATCGTTATAAACCTTCTAGAACTGATTTAATTCAGCCACATACATATTATATGGATTGTTAAAATGTTTAAATCCTTGTAGATCAACCGAAAACATATATGTGCACACAAAGTACAATTGTGCATCATTTTCTCAAAATGGTCAAAATTACCCTCTTTGACATTACCAACTAATAGTCACAATCATATAGATTGCCTAAGTTAATAGATATACAATTGAACACATTTACTTGTGTTTTTATCAATTATAATGCCAATTCATACGTTCACACACTTGTGAATTATTTAACTACATTTCAACTCATTAAGTTTTCACACTCATGTGAATCAATCAAAAGTTGTCTACAAAATAGTAGATCATCAAATTCAATCCTTTCTAACTACCAAATAAAGATCACAACATTGTTATTCAAAGTAACACACTTATGTGTTTCATTGAGTCTTCACACTTTTGAGAATTACTCCAAATTTTGCTAATCTTGAAATGTTACACCTTCGAGAATCAACCAAATTCAAAGTTAGAAATATGGATCATTCACACATATAATCAACATTAGACATAGACAACAAAGAGTCACACCTTTGTGATTCAAAATCGCAAATCTAGGTGTCTAATATCAAATTCAACATCCAACTTAACACATATGCTTAATTTCACAGATTTCTTGTATTATGGATTCAACAAATCCTATAACTACAAGTCAACAAAGATGGCAACTTTCCCTGATTTGGAGTATTATAACTTATCATCAACTCTTTTCAGGTCTTTTGGTACTAGAGTCACCTCCACTCCCTATTATACATCCGCAAATAACAAAGTTTAATAACATAAACACTTAACATGTGTTACTTATATAAACCTAATTCATTTGACCCTTTTTAGTTCTAATTTACCCAAATAATCAAAAATTCATATCAATTGATCATATAACTAGGTTTACTAATCATTGTTAATATTGTACACTTCTCAACTAATCAAAACCTCATGGAGGCATTTTATCAAACAACTTGCGTGTAGAATTTCTTTTACACACTTTCTAATTTAAATTCAAGTTACCTTAATTCCATCATATATTCTATTTCATCAAAATGAGTTTGGGTGTTTAAAACATGATTACAAGATCAAACCAACATATTTTTGCTAACAACAACTCCCAATTCGAGGTTTGGATGAAACCACTTCCATGACACCATCCTCTTCCCACAAAATATCAACCAAAACAAGAACATAACACTTAGTACTTGTTAGAACTTGCTTAAGCTGTTGATTTCTAGCTTAAATCCTAAAATTGCAGCTCAAGAACACTTTAGATTTGTTCAAGATATGGGAATCTAAGGATATGTGGAAATGGACGTGTAACGCTTTGACATATATTGTCATTGGTATGAAGTATATATCCAAGAGGAATGGCGGGAAGTTGCCAAGTGCTTACCGACTAAATTTGTGACATAGAGGAATTAGGTGATTGATTCCACTTGAGTAAGTGATGAAGGTGGAAAAGGAAGGAAACTTGAAGACTTTTTAGTTTTTGGTACATTGTAGTTGTTTTTCTATGCAAATTACTGGTCCCTTCAATGTTGTAAAAATTGGCCTAGGCGGCGCCTAGGCGCTAGGCGCCCATCTACTGTCTAATTTTTGGCCTAGGCGGTGCCTAGGCGTTAGGCGGAGCTAGGCGGCCTAGGCGACCTAATCAGATTTTTTTTCTTATTTTTTCATTTTTTTGACTTTTTTTTAACTTTTTTATGGTAAAATGGGACCAATTTCATGATTATTTAGACATTTCTCAACCAAAAATCTTTAATATGTCTCTAAAACATCGAATCCAGGCAGTTAATATCGAAATTTATCTCTAAACTTTGAACCCAGTGTTTAAGTTTGCACTTTAAAGTACCTTTTTAAGTATATTTAAGTATATTTTTTAAAATTATTTGAAGTATTATATTAAATTATTGATATTGATGTGTGTATATAATATATATTTGTAAAATTACATATAAAAATTTCAATCCGCCTAGCACCGATTAATCCCGATTAATCCCTAGGCGGTACCTCGCCGCCCGACTAGCGCCTAGCAACTTCTACAACCATCGGTCCCTTATAAAATAGGTGTTGAATGCAGTATTCTTTCGGTACCTGGAGCCAAACCTATTGTTGAGCTCTGTATTGTTTGGCACCGTCCAAATTGTGGGAGTTGATGACTCAGTTGCAAAACTTTATCGGTAAGGCTTTTATTAGCCCAAACATTTTGCCGTGGGGTGTGTTTGTCCTTTTGTTAAGAAAAAGGATGTGAGTTTTAGAGTGTGTACGGATTATCGAGATATAAATTAAGTGACTATGTTGAGTAGATATCATTTAGGTTGACTAGTGCACCGTCTGTGCTCACGGACTGGATGAACGGGTGTGTCTCCTAGTGCCGGATAGATTTGTTGAAGTTTTCATTCATGACATTCTTATCTATTCTAAGAATGAAGTTGATCATGTGCTAAGATGTATGAAGAATATACATTGGATATTGATTTTTGGTGAATTGGTGTGAGTATTCTTGGAGTTTGTTAACTATAGGCACTAGTAGATATAATTACCTATCTATGAATAATTGGATACAATACACATTTGGTATGAAAACCATATGTGTGAGCTTCCAAATTTAGTTGGAGTTTATATTTATGAAATGATTCACAAGTGGTGTGACTACTTCAATTGTGTGGACTAAAGTTTTGGTAAATCACAAGTGGTGTGATTGCCTAATCTGAGGATTCATGATGAAAAAGGATGCTCAAGAGTTTTTGAAAGATTAAAGTTAGAAAGGGTGATTTGATAAGGAGTCACCTGTGGTGTGAACGTCATCAATGATTAATTATGCTATTGGATAGTATTTGATCATCGTGGATAGGTTGACTAAAAGTTCTCTGTCACACCCCCACCCCTTGTCACCTCTTGTATATGATGTCACTGAACTGGTTGCGGAAGCATACTGGTGATGTCTCAGAGATGAGGGGTGACTTACTTGAACCGATATCATAAGCACACAGATTAGCTTAAAGTAAATACATTACAAGGATGTCACAATCACAATTACATTACATCTATGTCTATTTAATTACAACTTATAATTATTCAAGTGCAAATATCCCAAAAGTGCATCCTCACCGGCTATTACTGTTTACCTGCAAAAAGGTTTGAGTTTGAAACGTCAGCACAAAGCTGGTGAGTTCGACAGTTCAATTTAAAACAATATGATATGATAAGCATGTTCTCAAAAGTTCAGTTCCAGATAACCATGGGACCCGTATCTAGTTCCTTCGGACGACAAGTTTTGTTCTCAAGATATTACCCGTCGGTACATATCTTAGTGCCTCATTGTCTTAATGTCTATCATACCTTTAAGAAGTTCAGGAAACAGATAACAAACATTCATACAAGGGGATATGCAATCCTCTCAGCGAATGGGGTGTCAACCAATAGTACTATCAATGTTTTCTGTTCGGCCACACATGGGTTCACTAGATACAGTTCCAGAATGAGGACTTTTAGTTCCATGATAGAGTTCAGTTCTACAGGCAAAATCCCATGAAATCCCACAAAAGTCACATGAAATCACACAGATATCATTGATGCATATCATATGTTCAGACAACAATTTACAGAGTTACCCCGATGTTTATAAAACATTAAAAAGAAAAGGGGGTTGTACGAAACTCACCTGATGATATAAAGGTAGCAAAATATCTCGAAGCTGATAACAAAGAGATGATTCTGCATTTAGTTATATTTAATGAGTTATTTATGTTCTAGTTTACTGATTAGATCTTTCTGAACGTTCAATGTCAAAGACATTGCTTTGTAAGTTATCAAACCGATATTAAATGTTTAATTAGTTAATTTGGTATTATATCATACAATGTATGATAATGTAGGAACCTACATTGCATTAGATTCCTAATACCAGGTTGATGACACTTTTGATTAATCAGAATAGTCTTGGATTAACCAAATAGTTAATGTTGTTGATTATAATGCTAAAACAGTTTCTATATGGTTTAATGTCTTAGAAATGATATAACTTGTTATTGATTACCCAATTATCATGAAATATCACAATGTAGCATCAGAATAGGTGTAATAACCAAGTTTAACATATTAATCTGACTGTTATCATAAACATCAGATAATCGCTCCAATGAGTATGTTAATGATTGTGATTAGTTTGAAACACTTGGATTTAACCTTGCATTTCAAGGATTAATCCAACTAATCACCTACATTGTTATAATCAAATGGATTAAACCATTATAATCATGGATATGGTTTCATGCAAACCGGGCATTACAACGGATCAAAACAAGAATTTAACCATTAAAACTCCGTGTTCTTTGTTTATAATCAATCCTAGCCATCATCTAGGCAATAATCAACAATCCTAACTATGTCATTACGTTCAAAATCAAGATCTAATCAATCAAAATCAAACTAGAAGGTTTAAACGGATCATTACCTAATCTGACGGATATCTGCGGCTAAAACGACGTTTGTAAACACGTTCACGGGTGAAATCTATGAAGTTTGGCAGCTTCAGAAGGGCGTTTTTATGGTGGTTTATGGTTGTTCTTCGCCTGGAAATGAAGCAGAAGCGAGAAGAAGAAAAAAATAATTCTTCTACATGCAATCTGATAAAGATAAGCAACTTATTCCACCGCCACACCCGTTGCGTTCCGCGACCAGAAGCCAAAAGGGGCTTCGCGTACCGCGACGAATTCCGAAGGAATCTTAGATATTTTACATGCATCGCGTACCGCGGAGGACTCTCACGCCCACCTCCGCGTACCGCGACGAGCCCATTCGATCAACACTTAGAAATTTTTCTTCGTTTTTTCGATTTCGGGCAATCCAGGACTCCGTTTCGCACACGGTTTTCGCCCACGTTCATCATTTCTCGCCCATTATCAATCTGTAACAATTACAATCATCAAATCAACGTTGATTTCTAGAACGATCAAATGTGCTTACATCATTGATGACGTAATTCTCGTATGCAACTGTCACATTCTCGCTTCGTGTTTATTCGTGAATTCTATTGTTTCAAGAAATTTTCAAGAAGAATTGAACACGAAATTGTTGTTGAGCAAAAGCATCATCTTCAAACTGATGGTCGAAGAGAAAGAACCATTCAGACATTTGAGGATATGTTACGGGCATGTATAGTGGATGATTGTGGATAGTTGAGATGATTATCTACCATTTCCGGAGTTCTTGTAGACTGGAAATTATCATTCAAGGTGTGGAAGTTTATAACAATTTAAGTTGCATACAATAAATAAAATACAAACAGGTTTAAATATAAGGGACTATAATTGTAATTATTGAAAAGCAACTCTTAACTAAGGAAACTAAAGTTTCATACTGAAAGAAATAGAAACCACAAGGACCGAAAATGTAAATTTTTGAATTCCTTTTCTCTCCCATAAACAGCCACTATCCGAACCCATCATCGGCCGACTTCCACCAAAAACCAACCATAACACAACTTTTAAATTAATATTGTAATCCACGAACGTTTCTTGGGTGATTACTAACTTAATGGCATGTTTAATTTCGGTTTTAACACATCAACCAGCTTGTTCATAACTGTTTGACTATAATCAAAACATTGATGTGAAATTGGTTATAATGAATGAATCGGATCAAATTGAACACACTATAACATTCATGTTAACATTCTGAGTCTACCAACATCTAAAACCTTTTGTGAAACACAATCAAGCTTCAAATCGACATCACGTTTTCTACTTGACTGTTATACAAGCGAATTTGTCAAATAGAAACTATACTAGGTAAGTAAATACATCTTTCTAATGGATTTTGACATAGGAACGAAAGGTCCATGGATTCGGTTGCTCACAAACAACAGTTCGATCGAATTGAAATTAAAGTGGGACTAGGGGTTGTGGGTGTTGAGGACGAATTTGTAAAGCGTATATTATTTAATCGAATAGGACTCTTGTCAACGAGCCACACCCAGCCTAGCGGTAAACCAACCCGCTAGATGGGGTGTGGCAAGGGTTCAAGTCTTGCTAATGGTTACCAAAAACCAGTTTTTGACTCCTGCCCCGGTTCCGTACCATTTTTTTGCAATTTTTATTTTTTAAAAAATACAAAAAAAATTATAAACTTATTGCAATGTATTTTAAAACTAAATAATAACTATATGGAATATTTAGAGATTTAACTTAAAATATTCTTTTAGTTAACGTATTATTATTATTTTTATTTATTTTATTTTCATTTATGATTAACTATAACCATTTTACATGTTATGAATTTTCAAAGATAAGTTTGTTTAAATTTTAAAGTAATATATTTACAAATCTACAAGATATGTATATGCGTATTACACTTTCATATATTATAAATCATTATTTTTACTTATCTAAACCCATATATTTTCTACAATCATATATATGATAAAACATTTATAAAAACATTGTCATATATATTCTAAATTCAGTTACTTTATTCTATTACAAAAGTCATAAAACATTTTCAAATCATTATGTAAAATCTTTAAGTACAAATCCAATGGTATATAGTGACAAACATAAACATATAAACCAAGTTAGAAAGTCCATTATATTCTTTTATTTACACTTAGTTTGATTAGAGATTCATTCCTTCTTAAACCAAACTCAAGAAATACTAGGATGATCTAAGGCAAAAACAAGTATGTTCTCATATCCCTTTTTACATTTTGTAATATTTTGTGATGCTACATATGTCATATACACAAACAACGTTATACATGAGTTAAAATCAGTTTTAGATGCAAATACCTTAGTTCTTAAGTGAATGCGACTAATTGCTATATGTGTATTACTTGTCCCACTTACACTTAGGTCCTTGTGTAAAAAGGTGAAAATGTGCATCATCTCAAACTGTGAATGTAACATCACTGTATTTCAGGCATTTCACTACATAAATATTTCTATTGTTAAGACCTGATATGATAATTTGATAATTTCTATGAATTATTGGATGGTATTATCACTGGTATACATTATTGAGAATGTATATTATCACTATGCATAAACCATGGGGAAGTTGGTTTGAAATATAACTAGTCTGATCCACAAAGTATATTACAGTTAAATTAATTATGAAATGAAGTTATTTTGGTTTAATGGTTTTGAAGTAGTTGGTTTGATCACTAAATATAGTCAAGGACACATGGTCATGGTTTATCGAAATGGTGGTGGGACGGTGGCTGGATAGGTTGCGACCTACTCCTACATATGCCCTATACATAAACTTATTTTAATCTATCATGGATGTGTCAGTGATACGATTTAGTGGGGCTATGGTTTGGTAAGTTGAGTATTGATAAACTAAATTCATAAACTGATGAAACGGTTATTGAAGATAATTACGCGATGGTGAGGATGCAAATACAAAAATTAACGCGAATATTATTTCAGAAATATTAACTTAATAATGTATTCGAGTGAGTGACGATTCACGCGAATATAATTATTAAGAATAATATACTGAAACGATATTTCATAAATCGTAAATCGAATCGAAATACAATACGAACGTGGATTCAGAAAGGTGACGATCTTTACAAATTCGTACGTGAGTAAAGCGTTTCGATGAGATAACCGAAATAATATCGAATGATATTAAATTAAGGAAAAAGAATTTAAAAACATTTATTAGGAATCACAATATTAACCGAAAGGGAATAAAATCGTTTTATTAAATAAATGCTTAAACGAAAATAAATTAAATCATTTTATCAAAATGAAATTAAATTAAAACTATTTTGTGAAACGAAATTAAGTTATCAAATGTTTCATGTTTTAAAATATGTTTTACATGGAAAACTGAACATTTAAAAATCGTTAACGCATAATAAACGAGACCGAGCACGCGGGAACGATACGGGGTATAAGTGGGATGAGCTTCTCTTTCTTTTTCATTTCACCAACTCATACTCTCTCTAAAACACCATTTTCGTCATCTCTCTCTCTAATTTCTCTCTAAGTTTTCTTCACCAAAACTCAACCATTTCAAGAGATCTTCGTGTGATTGAGGCGAACAAGAATCTACGAAGGTTCCGAGCTGTTGATCGAGTTTTAAAGGTAAATCGTGAGTTTTACTTTTTGTGTTCTCACTTCAAAGTAACCGATCTAGATCATCACCTTTTAAACGAATTTTACACAATGAAAACCCTAAAATGAACTAGTATGAGTGTGAGGAAGCCATGGATGAACCTGCAACAGATTAGGGTTGATAATGATGATGATGAACAGCTAACAGGTGCAGGTCAGCCGACCCTATGGTGGTCGAGTGCTATGGTGGCCGAACAACCCATTTCAGCGAACCTAAGGCTTCACGAACCTGAGCTAGACGAACCTTGTGCATGGTTGAACCCTACATCAGCGATGCTGGAATGGCCGAACCCTATGCGCAGCCGAACCCCTTGGACAACCCTACCAGTTGCTGTGAACCTTGGACGACCAAACCTGGAAGCCACAAACCTTTCATTTCAGCGAACCTATGCTCTCGACCGAACCCACATGTTGCCACGAACCATGGAAGTCACGAACCTGAGAGGGTTGAACCTGACATGGCCGAACCCATGGTCACCGAACCTAGAGCCGTTGCCGAACCGAGGTGTAACCGAACCCTAAGGTTCGCTGGATCTAGGGCTGTCAAACCTAAGCTTCTTTTTGAGCTAAGGGAAGGAATACATTAACACACCAAACTAGGATAAATAAAAGAACATGAAGCTTATCCATGCATGCATGAGTGTTTTGAGTTACCACCTTTCTCAATAGTATACATAAGTTTAACTTATGAGTTTGTATAATTTGAGCAATCTATGAAGATAACCCAAGTATGATTTTTCTTAAACCTAAATATAATTCAACAGCTTTAAATATTGGTTAATTCAAATGGACATGCATGCATACCCTTGTAAGTATACATAGGTGTATAAGGTTATTACCTTAACAACTTGTATACCTTTGATGTGTTATTAAAAGTCATCATATACTAGATGATTAAAACTAACAAGTTCTAAATCTATCCTTTTATGATGAAATTAGGAAATCTTGATGCGTAATTTACACCTTAGGTAATAAATCTAAGTAACTCGCGCACCAAATAATTAAAGGACAAACGAATATGAAGAACTTAATCATGATCAAACATAGATACTTATGAATATGAAACACGCGATAATTACAGGTTGTTGAAGTGTCTTTGATTTCACATACGTGAGCGCGCATTCTACAAAAACACTGAATCTGAGGAATTCAGGTGAGTTCTCATAACCTCCTCTTAAATCATTTTGCTTTTAAACTCAGAGTTGGAACATGTATACCAGATCTAAATATTATTTTGATAACACATGGGTGACACCTGGCTTATCATTATGATATTCATATTATTGGATTATCATTAATTATGGATTGACACGGATTATCACAACTCTGTGAGTCGTTGTTGTTGAGTTGACTTCGGTCCTCCGCAATGATTGAGTTACTGTTGTTGAGTTGACTTCGGTCCTCCTCAGTGATTTCGCTGTTGGTTGAGTTGACTACGGTCCTCCGCAGTTCACTGTATTGTCACTTATGATTATTAGGAATGTCGTAGTTGACTTCGGTCCTCCACGATGATTCAATTTACCATTGGTTGAGTTGACTAAGGTCCTCCGCAGTACATTATATTGAGATAATTATGATTAATGATGATTATTGATGATGAATGTGGATGTTAGCTTGATTATTTAATTGGTGTGAATGATTGAATTTGAATGACATTACTTGAATGATTATATGTGATTACTTGAATTGTTTGGTTGTTGTGTTTGTTGTGTTTTAGCAGAGTTGGTGATGTGTTGTGAAACACATCTGTTGTTCTATTTGTTTTTATTTAGTAACTGTACAGTTTTATGCGTTTTTTGAGTCGATTGATGTTGGTTCTTCACATTTCCATGATTTGATGCTTGCAAGTAATAAACATGTTATTATAGCATAAAAGATCAAGAAAACGAGCTCCAGGTTGAACGAGAACGAACCCAAGAACAAAAGAAGAAAAAATCTGGATTTTGAATGTTGTCGCGTAGCGCGAAGGGTATAAGAAACCCTGTCGCGTAGCGCGATAGGTGGAAAAGTAAGAAATGCCCTTTGTTAATGATTGCGGGTTGACCCGACTCTTTTGTCAGGTAGCGAGACCCCTCGTGTAGCGCGACGGGGTTGTGTGTTGTTGTCGCGTAACGCGACAAGGTGAATTTTTCAGCAAATCAAGTTTGACCAATAAAAACGGAGAGGGGATTAATTTTTAGGGTTACTGACAACTGGGAGAATACTTTGGGAGGCGACTAGAAGCCAGGGGAAGAGATTTAGGTCGAGATTGGTCATCGAGAAGCCCTACGAGAGTGATCCGAAGGGTGTAACGTGATCATTTCTTATTCCTTTCTTGTTTTTTTCCTATTCGTATGATGGTTGATTATGGTTTACATGCTATTTCTTCCTGTTTATTCATGATGATTTGTGGCTAAACCTTTTAGACCACTTAGGGTTTTATAATATGCATGTTTAATGATTGTGAGGATTGATTGTTGAACAAGTTCGGGTTTTTCAATGATATAACGATTTGGAATGGATTCTTGGATGTGTATGAATGTTTATATTGTTTGTGATTTGATTTATCGATTCCTCGTGTGCTTTGGCGAATGTCTTTCGTGTAATAGGTGCATGCTAGGTCAATTACTTGGTGTTCTTGATTTGTGGATGGATTACTAGACGTAGTGATTCATAGGAATGATGATTAGGTCACAACCGAATTAAATGTTTAACCAAATTCAATAGCCGTGAGGTGAAAGTTTGTTAGTATGTCTTGAGTGTTCAACAACTAGTTAAAGTCTTTGTGAAAAGACAAATATTAGGTTAATTGAACATAGTCTTGTATGCTAAATCCAAGATGAATCTCCTTGTTATCCCATGCATGTTTATGTATTGAGACTTTCGTTTCCGTGAGGTAGAATGTCTTTAGGATGTATCATTGAAGGGTTGGTTAACATGTGAGAGTAATTAACCTAAACTGGTATTTAAAAGACTTATAGACACTTTAGTTGAAATCTTTGAGAAAGGTTAAAGAATCTCTAATTTGTTAATAAGTTAAAATTCAAAGATCCTGGTTTCAAAATAAGTTCCATAATCAATCTAAACACATTAGACATGTATAGAGTAATCTCTAGGTAGTCATTTCATCATTCGTGACTTTTTGTTGCATTTTCCTTATTGAGTCTTAATCTAGTCTTTCTAGATTATCAAATTTAGTAATCAGTTATTAACAAGACCCCCCTTTAAACAATTATTTTAAATCAAGTAAATTTGTATAAATAAGTCTTTGAGTCTCTTTTACATTTTCTATAGAAGTCTGTGGGTTCGATATCCGGACTTACTTTTCTGTACTGCTTTTGATAGGTTCACTTGCCTGTTAGTAGTTTAGTTTAGAGAGTCTAGAGTATTACTTAGTGTCTAGGTTAGTTTTGATTTTATTAGTTTCAATTAAACTATTTTGCACACATCAAGTTTTTGGCGCCATTGTCGGGGACTTCTTAGTTGATTGTGCAGTTTAGTTCTTGTGTCTTATCTGTGCATATTTGCTTTTAGTTTTAGTTTAATTTTATTTTATTTCTTTTTGATTTATTTTTATTTGTTTGCAGGTTTGGTAGTGTATCCACACCTACGTTCACACGGACCGCCACCAGAGCTTTCATTGCCTTCAAGGAGCGATTCGCGAGACTTCTCTGAAGGTTCTACGAGCAAGGTAAGTGCTTCTACTCCCATTTCTGCTGATTTTTCTGAGCACACGCCACCATATTCCTCTAGTTTTTCCACTCATTCTAGTATGAGGTTGCATTTTGTTCCACCCATGGCTGAGCGTCGCACTGTTCACCAGTAGGCCACTGCAGGATTCACATGACTTAACAATCCCATCACTGTGCCAAACATCACGAATGAAAATTCATGGCAGATTCCCTCGTACATCATGACAGCCATTAATAACTCTCAGTTTAATGGCCGGGATGATGAGGATGCTCCAGCACACATAGCTCGCCTCACTCGCATCTGTGGTACCTTCAATCTTCAAGGTGCCACTGAAGATGCTATTTTTCTGCAGCTATTTCCCTCTTCACTTGCGAGTAGAGCAGCCACTAGGCTTGACTCCCATGCACCCGGATCTTTCACTACATGGGGCAGTCTTAGGGATTCTTTCCTTAAGAAGTACTTTCCACCTGCCAAGTCAGCTCGCCTTCGTGATGAGATCCACTCTTTTCGTATGGCACCTGATGAGCCATACTATCTTGTTTGGGAGAGATTCCAGAATTTGCTTAGCAGATGCTTCCAGCATGGTCTCTCTGATTGGGCCCTTGTAGAGAAATTCTACAATGGTCTAACTTTTGAGACTCGGGCTCGTTTCGACACTTCTGCGGTGGACATCTTATGGGAAAAAGGGATGTTGCTGAGTGCACCGATATGTTTGAGAGTTTTGCTCAGGCTGAGTATGAGCAGAGGTCTGCTAATAGTAATTCCAATCCTATTTCTAGTTCCTCCTCTTCCACGAGAGGAGTTTACCACGTTAATGTGGATACTAGTGTGGCAGCTACTCTCGAGGCCTTGTCAAGGGATGTGAAGGAATTGAAGATGAAGGTGGATAGGTGTGAGATCTGTAGGGGAGGCCATGCCACATCAGAGTGTTTGGTGGTCAACCAGGAGCAGGTTGACTATTTGGGGGGTCAAGGTAGGGGTAGCACAAACCCTTTCAATAACTCCTATAATCAAAATTGGAGAAACCACCCGAATTTTAATTGGCGCTCTTTCGGTCATGCCCCTGGTTTCCACTCTAGGTCATCTCATAACCAGGGGCAGGGTCATTCATTGGTTAGTCATCCGAGTCATACACCGGAGGCGGGTAGTAGTAGTAGCAGTGGTGGTGGGGGTAGCATGAGTAAGATAGAGGAGTTACTGACCCAGTTGGTTGCTAAGGATGCCAAAACTCAGAAAACCTTGGCTGAGCATGACATTCTTTTGAAAAACCAATAATCTACTTTTCTTGATCTTCAAAGATAAGTTGGGGATATTGCCAAGCGTTTGGATGAGAGGGCCCAAGGCCAGTTTTCGGGCAGCACACATCCTAATCCAAATGCTCATGTGAAAGCAGTAACCACTAGGATTGGTCGAGAGGGTGTGAGTGTAGAGCCACCGGTTGAGGTAGAGGAAGAAAAACCGGTGGATGAAGAGATTGAGATGGAGACTCATGGGGAGTTCACATGAGGCCAGTCCCAGCAAGTACAGTACCGACCAGTGAGTCTCCGGTAGTGGTTCCGGTTGAGAAGAAACCGGTTGAGGTTAGGCTGAGTCCTAAGATTGATCATTCACGACTTCCATACCCTGCTCGCTTAGCTCACCAAAAGCATGCTAAGGAGTATGGTCACTTTCTTGATATGTTTAAACAGTTGAAGATCAATCTTCCATTCATCGAAGCTCTTCAGCATATTCCCAAGTATGCCAAATTCCTTAAGGATTTGTTGAAGAGCAAGGACAGGCTAAGGGAACTTTCTAATGTTCCATTGAGTGGGGGTGTTCTGCGGTGATTCTGAACAAGCTACCGGAGAAGTTGACAGATCCTGGGATCTTTACAATCCCATGTCTGTTTGGCAGATTCAGGTGCTAGCATCAATTTGATGCCCTATTCCTTGTATGAGAAGCTAGCACTTGGTGAACTTATGCCTACGCGCATGACATTGTCCCTTGCTGACCGGATGGTCAAGTGTCCACGGGGTATTGTTGAGAACCTGTTGGTGAAGGTGGATAAATTTGTGTTCCCCGTGGATTTTGTGATCCTTGACATGGAGGCCGATGAGAGTGTGCCTATCATTCTAGGCCGTCCTTTCTTGAGGACTGCTAAGGCCATCGTTGATGTGTTTGATGGGAAGCTCACTTTTAGAGTGGGTGATGAGACTGTCACATTTGAGGTTGTGAAGTCTATGAGGCATCCTGGTGATCATGATGACTTTAGTGACCCGTGTCATTCAGTTTACTTCATAAACTCTTTCATGTCACACATAGATAGGTGTCTTGAGTACATGTGCGGGGCTAATTTGGTAGTTGAGAGGGGTGAGGAGGAGTCTGAGATGGTTGATGAGGGTGTGTCAGTTATTTCTGAAGTGTTAGAGATTGATGAGTTAAGGGAGGAGAGTAAGAAACCCTCTGTTGAGTTACCACCCGCCCTAGAGCTGAAGGCCCACTTAGAATATGCATTTCTAGGAGAGGATTCCACTCTACCTGTTGTTATTTAATCTAGGTTGAGTGAGGAGGAGAAGAAGAGATTGCTAGGTGTGTTGAGGTTGTATAAGGGTGCTATTTCTTGGAGACTCTCCGATATCCAAGGCATTAGCCCTGTTTATTGCAAACATATGATACTCATGGAGGATGAGTATAAGCCGGTAGTCCAACCTCAGAGGCGTTTAAATCCCAATATGCTGGAGGTTGTGAAGAAGGAGCTGTTGAAGTTGATGGATGCTGGCTTGGTTTATCCTATCTCGGATTCATCATGGGTGAGCCCTACTCAGGTTGTCCCTAAAAAGGGAGGGATGACAGTTATCACGAATGAGAAAAACGAGCTCATTCCTTCTCGCACGGTCACGGGGTGGCGAGTTTGCATCGACTATAGGAAACTTAACGATGCCACCCTGAAGGATCACTTTCCCCTTCCTTTCATTGACCAGATGTTGGAGAGGTTGGCAGGCCAGCAGTTCTATTGTTGTATTTCCAGATCCCTATTGCACTAAAGGATCAGGAAAAGACCACATTCACGTGCCCCTATGGAACCTATGCTTACCGTCGCATGCCATTTGGGCTATGCAATGCTTCTACCACATTTCAAAGGTGCATGGTAGCCATTTTCCAAGACATGATTGAATCATCCATGGAGGTGTTTATGGATGACGTTTCGGTTTATGGAGACTCATTTGATCAATGCTTGGTGAATCTTGAGAGGATGTTGAAGAGGTGTGTAGAGATGAAGTTGATGCTCAATTGGGAGAAGTGTCACTTCATGGTAACCGAGGGGATAGTGTTAGGTCATAAGATTTCGAGAGTGGGTATTAAGGTAAACCAAGCTAAGATAGAGACTATAAGTAAACTCCCACCACCTTCAAGTGTTAAAGCCATTAGGAGTTTCCTTGGTCATGCGGGTTTTTATAGGTGGTTCATTAAGGACTTTTCCAAAATCACTAGGCCTATGACCCATCTTCTAGAGAAAGATACCCCATTCGTGTTTGATGAGGAATGCATGAAGGCATTCGAGTTTTTGAAGGAGAAGCTTGTGAGTGCTCCTATTTTGGTTGACCCCAATTGGAGCTTACCCTTTGAGCTCATGTGTGATGCTAGTGACCAAGCCATTGGGGCGGTCTTGGGGCACAGAAGAGAGAAGCATTTTCACCCAATATACTATGCTAGCAAAACTCTCAATGATGCTCAAGAGAATTACACTACCACCGAGAAGGAGCTTCTAGCGGTAGTGTTTGCTTTTGACAAATTCCGGTCGTATCTTGTGCTTTCAAAGACCACCGTTTTCACCGACCACTCGGCTTTGAGGTTTCTTTTTGTAAAGAAAGATTCAAAACCTCATCTCATTAGTTGGATTCTTTTGTTGTCGGAATTTGACATTGAGATCAAAGATATGAAAGGCGCTAAAAATGTGGCAGCCGATCATCTCTCCCGGTTGGAGGACCCGGAGAGGAGAGATATTCGTGAGGAGGATATTGGTGCTAGGTTCCCTCACGGGATGATCGACTTTGTAGAAGCGGAGAAGCAAGGAATGCCATGGTTCACCGACTTGGCAAATTTCCTTGCTCATGGAGTGGTAATTGAGGGAATGACTTCTCAACAAAAGAAGAAGTTCTTTAGAGATGTAGGTAAGTATGTTTGGGATGACCCGTATCTCTATCGTGTGGGGGAGATAGGATTCTTAGAAGGTGTGTGAGTAGAAAGGAGGGCCTAGAGATTTTGAAACATTGCCATGAAGGCTTGACAGGTGGACATCATGGTCATCATTCCACCGCCCAAAAGGTCTTCGATTGTGGGTTTTATTGGCCTTCGGTGGTGAAGGATGCGAGTTTGTGAAGAAGTGTGATCCTTGCCAACGCACCGGGAACATCTCCTCTAAGGATGAAATGCCTCAAAACCCGATTCAAGTGTTGGAGGTTTTTGATGTTTGGGGCATTGACTTTGTTGGACCTTTCCCTTTGTCCAAAGGGAATAGGTATATACTCGTGGCCATAGATTATGTGTCAAAGTGGGTGGAAGCTCAAGCCTTGCCTACAAATGATGCCCGAGTAGTTCTCAAGTTCCTTAAGAAGTTGTTTAGTAGATTTGGAACTCGTAGAGCTTTAATAAGTGACCGTGGTACGCATTTTTGTAACACAATGTTAGAAAAGGCACTACAACGCTACGGTGTCACTCATCATTTGGCGACCGCTTACCATCCTCAAACAAGAGGTCAAGTGGAGAATGCAAACCGAGAGGTAAAACAGATACTTGAGAAGACTGTAGGGAAGAGTCGGAAGGATTGGTCCGACAAATTAGACGATGCGTTATGGGCGTTTAGAACGGCCTATAAGACACCTTTAGGAACGACACCATACATGGTCGTCTATGGCAAAGCATGCCATCTTCCCGTTGAATTGGAGCATAGAGCTCTTTGGGCTCTTAAAACGGTCAACCTTGATCTTACCGAGGTGGGTAGGAAGAGATACTTTCAAATTCATGAGTTAGAAGCCCTTCGTGATGCAGTCTATGCACGTTCATTGAGCATCAAAGAAAAGACCAAGTCATTGCATGATAGAAGATTGAAAGGTTTGAAGGAGTTTAAGAAGGGAGATCGAGTTTTGCTTTACAATTCCCGATCGAAATTGTTTGGAGGAAAGTTGAAGTCCAAGTGGACGGGTCCATACATAGTTGAAGAGGTTTTTCCATATAGAACCGTTGAGTTGCAAAACGAATTCGATGGGAACACTTGGAAAGTAAACGGTCATAGATTGAAGCATTACATCGGAGGACCGTCGGACGAGAGCGAGGAGGAGGAAGAGATCTTCCTAGAGAAACCCGAATGAAAGAGTGTTGATGGGTTCTTGGGATGAAACCCAAGTGTAGAGTTTGTAAATGGTAGATTTCTAGAGTACTTAGAGTATTTGGTGTGTTTTTGGTGTGATTTTCGTATTTATTTTCCGTTTTTCGTTCTCGTTTTTTTGGTGTGTTTTCTTGAGTTTTGCAGGTTTTTAATCATTTTGATGCAAGAAAGATGGATTGGAGCTACCAGGTATGTATCACTTGCCTTAGAATTGATTTTAGGTGTTTGGGGGAGAAAAATGGGTTAAAAATTTGGCTAAGGCATGAAAATGCCGGAAACTCTCTATAAAATGACCCCGTCGCGTCACACGACACCCACAGGAAAATCTGTCGCGCTGCACTACCTGTTCTGGTCAACACACGGGTCAAACCGTTGTCGCGCTACGCGACGATGTTTCAAGATTTTGTCGTGCTACGTGACACAACCCCTATCACACCCCAAGCCGGCGGGAATGGATCGGGTTTTCCCGTCGGGCGGAAGGTTCTCGGGGCGCGATATCGTGAGTGATAATCGAATGATCAGATTGTTTACATAGCACAAGATAAATAAATGAGAAATGCTAACACATCAATGATATAGAATTACAAGATTAAATTACAATGTATCGTTCATAATTTAACCAAGTAAATCTATCAAAAGAATCAATGTAACTATATATTGTATATGTACAAGATATATAAAAGATGATTCATTGTTCTTGTCACCAAAAGCATGCAACCCAAAATAAAGCTAGGTCTTCTAAAAGTCCACTAGCTTAATCCTTGCATGTAAGTACCTACGCATGTTCGTCACCTGAGAAAACATGTATTTAAACAAAGTCAACACTAGGTTGGTGAGTTCATAAGTATGTTAGTTGAAAAGCTTGATTCATTCGCATGCACAATCACAATGTTAATCCCGTACTTGTATGTTATTTGATTCACCTGTTCACCCAATGGCTTCTCCCTAGTTGTATGTACAAGTGATGTGACACCCGATCAAACATGCTTATATATAGGGCATACGAAAGGGTCAAGCCCAGACGCCATCCCACCACATGCTCAAACAAGTTTCACACTACTTGCAATTCAACTATGGATTTCCATTTCCCATTTCACATGTTCATCTCGTTTGTTAATCACCTGTATCTCATGTATTGAATAATATAATAATAAAGGTTTAGTTATCAAACTGAAGTATTGATAACCCTTTTTATGTGTTAAGGATATTAGATTTATCAAATCTGATCCTTGTATTATTCTATTACTTGTGGGGTTAACGGTTAGTCACTTTTAAATATTAAGAGTGTTAGTTAACCAATTGTAATTTGTTCTCAACTTATAGTGCATAGAGCATAAAAGGAATCCATTGAAATCCTCACGTAATCAGATTTCAATGCATCCGATTTACCTCTACCACTTTGAGTACCCATAGACCTCATCAAAACAGTTACTAGTAATATGACTTGAGAATATAAATTACTCAGTCTACTAGTCAACAGGAAACGATGGATTAATTACTTATCACTGCAGATTAATATCACCATGTGTCGCTTTCCAGAACCTGACTTGAAATCGCCCTGTCACCGGTCATACATTACCGGCCAATGAATCAATACGGTCAACATACTAGCCCTACAAGCTAGAGGTTTGTCAAACCTATGGTACCACTATGCTATCGTCGGTTTAGTCACGTCAAACTAACTGGTCAGCGAATTATAGGGGCTTACATGATCAACTTGTATAAATGGCACATGATTGAAGTGATATAATACAACAGGTCAATAGTAACTAATTGTAATTGTGTTCATCCGTGTTATTGTTCTCAATGTCATATGTTCTCAGTGTTATTAACAAAGTTAAATAAGAGCTCGTCTTATTACATTATGTTAATTATTGGGTGAATGATGTTGTTATCATTAAGTTACATTATCATGACTGTCATTCTTTGTTCCATGTTCTCCTGTAATATGTGTTGAGTTGTAAAGCTAAGTGTTAAAAGGACTTGTCCTATTACACTTACTTAACTCTTGTGTCGAATGTTATTACATAGATACATAGTATCTTTATAACATTCATATGTTTGCCTGTGATTATTCCAATGTTTGTTTTTGTAAGAATAACTAGGTGTTATAAGATAAAATCTTACAACTATGTTATTATAATGTGTTGATGAACTACTAAGATATATTATCTTGTTCATCTGATTATCTCTGTCATATCATGATCATACAAGCATGCATACAATGATAAGCGATAATAAACAATTAAGTATTATCTAAAATCAATGTAATAACAATATGTTAAGCAAAACTTTTAAGTAAATAAAAGTAAGCATGTTTCTCAGCCCCGAGAGATTAAAATCAGTTAAGATTAAAGTAAAAGGGGCATATGAACTCACCTTGAGTAAGGTTGACTTAGGTTAAATAAGGAATGCACGCGCTCTTGTCTGTACTTGTTGTGTTTTCACAATCCTGTATTGATTTCATGTTGTTGTAACTTATAAGTATATGTTGTAAGGTTTTGTGCGCGTGTATGTGTTAGCCCTAAAGTTGGCTAACACTTGTGAGTCTTGGTAATGATTCGGCCCTTGTTTGTTGTTCATAGATTTTTCTACGTTTGATCTCATTAACTTAGATTATTAGGTGATCAAAATTGTAAGTTATACGAAATCCAAGTCATAAATGTGACCTAAATCTATAAGTTAAAGGTTTGTCTTTTATCCCGTTCACACTAAATTTGCATAATTCCCAATAATTATAGTTTTAGTGTGTTAGATTACATCGCTACAATATGAGTCAAAATCCATTGAGTCGAATCCATGTGTGTATGGCTTAGGTAGAATGTGTGGGTCGAATTACAAGAACCATGGGCCTATTGGGCCAATATGGGCCGAATCATGTCACGTGGCCGGTTGTAATATTGGGCCGGACTCATAGTGTTAGGCCAAATGGGATATCAAAGGCTTAATGTACATTGTGTTTGGGCCGAAACAAAGGAATTGGGCCAAAGATATGGGCCGAAGCAGATGAGTCCAGTGAAATGAAGTAAGTGGTTCGTTTGTCACTAACCAAGATGTTAGAGTTGGGCCAACGCAGCAACCATGGGCCGAAGGTGTGTGTACCCAACAGTGGGATGCTCGGCTATTAAATCAACTTCTCAGGAAGGTTCGTGGCATTTGAAAACATCTAGGTTCGTCCTAGGAAATCAATTAGGTTCGGCCGTAGGTTGTCATAGGGTTCGGTGCTAAAGATGAAGGGTTCGGCATTGACACATGGTTCGGCTAAGTTTTGGTTACATAATTTTCATGCAGGTTCGTGAGTTACGGCTGAAGGGATTGTAGGGTTAAGGGTTCGCCGGTTGATGGGGAAGTTCGGCTGAGTTGGATCTGCAAAGGTTCATCGGACATAGGGTAGGGTTTGCCCATGAGGAGGGTTCGCGGACAAAGGCAATGGTTCGTGACTCAGCCACGCGAACCAGCAGGGCTCGGCCGTGCCCACTGTTTCGTACCCATGAGGTCCGTCGAGTACAAAGGGTTCGTGGTTCAGAGGAAAGCTTCGGCTAGAGTTTAGCTCCAAGGGGTTCGCCACTCAGCATGCTTGTTTCGTGACAGGTTCGTCGGCCTGGGTGATGGTTCGGCTATGACCGAGGGTTCGGCTATGTGCATACTCATCACCACAGGTTCGCAGGTCATGATAGAAGGTTCGTCGTGGTGTTTCCAGAACAGAAAGAAGGTTCGCCCCCCCCCCCCAATGCCGGCCCAGCACAGGTTCGTCCAACCTTTCCTTTGAGAGTCCTTCATCGTGTAGCACCATCATCAAACCTCCAATCATTTGCCTAGCTTGACCCGTAGTATTGCTACATGTAGGTATGATTTTGAGGGTGTTGAGTTCGAAAGAAAGGGTGTAAGTACCGGCTTCTAGTTGCGATCGAACCAAGGTATAGAAACCCTATTTCGTGAGTTTTCTTTTGTTCATACCTCAATTTTGGCTGGAGAACTCTCCAGATCAGTTGTACTTTCAGGTAGAGGAGATCACGAGCTACGTGTGGGCACCAAGAACGCCCATTTTCGTTGAGAAATGACCGAGATATGGAGCTTGGAAGGTTGGAAATGGTGGTGGGAGAGAGGTGGCCGGTATTTTAGTCTAAAGAGAGAGTGAAAAGAGATGAAATAAGAAAATGAAGTTCTTTTAGGGTATTTATACCCCGAGGGGGTTCGGGTTCGTTTCGGTTGCTCGGTTTGCGTTTTCGTCTTGTTTCCGGAATTTAAAAGCGTAATTCCATTTCTTTAATTAAAGAAATGTTATATTAATTATTTGATGAGTTTCAAAATTGTAAAACACTATTTATTTTATTTTATTAATTTATGATCAATCGTGTCGTGTTTTCGTTATCGTTTCGTCAGATCGCATCACCATCGCGCGTATACGTTTGAATCGTCATTCGAACGAACACGTCGATGGTTTGGCTTTCTGACTTTTGTTCTCTACTTCCCAGACATTATTTCAGAACATTAAACTCACAAATATGTTTGTGTGAATCGTCACCCACGCAAACACACTGTCAGTTCATTATTCTGAAACGACACTGCATCATTGTCTTAAATTGTAATTCCTCATTGTCGGATTCAACTAAACATCCTGTTATCACATTGTTTTCACATTGAATTGTCGGCCATCTGATTCCTGTCATCTATGGATATCAGATCGCAACCGATTTGTTATCGTTATTCACTTGAACACGTTGTTTCTCATGTTTAGTTGTGTTAACTGTACTTAGGTTTTCACTTAAATACACACAACTAAAGTTTCAAATGTATGTTGTACTTACAGTATCTAAGTTTACACAAAAATACGTACAACGGTTTCTTGTATTTAGATTTCTGTTAATACAAGTACTGTTTACACACATGTATTTACACATAGTCACTGTTGATTATACACATACCGTACGGACTTGCCGGCCGGTCAGGTACTAGTTGTCACAGCCCCAGATGGCTAAAATCATTTTTCAAGCCCTAGTTTTCATTTTTACCCAATCTCCTTCTTCTCTAAGCCATCGCCATCACCATCACCATTACAACCACCATTTCCACTTTTTACCACCATCTAACCACCAATTTCACCAACCAAAACCATCTTCCATCATCCCCACCTTTAATTTCATCTATTTCTTCCATCCCATTTCACCTTGTTCTTCCACCCATCCACCATTGATGGGTCATCAACTAAGAAGGGATTTTTCTTTGATTTTTCATCTTTACCAATCTTCTAAGTCATATTCAAGGTAATGTTGCCATCCAATTTCATTTTTTTTTTGCATTTTTGATTCATGTTTTTGATTTTCTAGATATTTCATAGTTTTTTCTTTGTTAGGTTTTGTTTGAAAGTTGGTTGTTTAAGCATGATGACAGTATATACATGTTGGATTAGTCTTAGTCTTGGAATCATTATGCTTAAAGGTGTTCAAATTGTGTCATGGGTTTATATGCTAGATTTTGAGAAAGCTCTTGTTTTTACAAGGGTTAATTTGATGAAAGACATAAAAGGGAAACTGATTTTTGAAAAGGAAAATGATAATGAGTGTTGATTAACCCATTAAAATCAGTTTTTCAATTTTAAAATCAGGGGTTTTGTTCTTGGAACCTAATTTGAATTGTTTGGTAACCGCGAATGAAATGTTATACGGTTACATAGTTTGGGATCTTGGCTAACTTGGAGGCTTTTGTTTGATTTTAATTGTGTTGTCAGGATGTCTGGAGCAAGTTCATCAGGGGCAGGAGGAAAGAGAAGAAGAGGGCCAATTCCAAGGCCCCGGGGAGAACCTAACTCCCCTGAGCAGTTTCAAAGAGATGAGAGGACCATCAAGTATTTGGAGGCAGAACGTGTACCAGTGATCAAGACAACAAGACTTAAAGACCACACATTGCTTATGTTTGCGATGGGTACTTTTGAAAGCGACAGGTTTGATAGGTTTGTATCCCTATAGCTCCTACATCATAGGAACATTAGCTGGGAGTTAGTTGACCAACTGGGTCAAAGGGATAGGTTGGAGAGATTGTTAGGGCCTAAGTGGGTGAGAGTATTAGCATGTGACTGGCCCCAGTACAACGAGTTGACATGGAGTTTCGCTCCACGTTCATGTATGACGACTCTGAGTTCGATTCATTAGAAGCTGTTTCGTTTTCCTTGGGCAGACAGGTATACGAGATGACCATTCCTCAGTTTGCTGTAGTCTTTGGATTTTATACTGAGGAAGAGGTTATGTCACCTAGGTTTGTATCACCTTTGAGGGGAGCCACAAAGAAAAACAGAGATTTCTGTATTTCTGATGTGGATTTGAGCGAGTTCTGGGCGACCATTGCTAATTCTCCCTTCTCTACCAGCATGTTAGAGTCAGACATTAGATACCCCATATTGAGGTATATTCACAGGGTTTTAGCATGTACAACGGTAGGTAGGAGTTCTGGGAGGAGAAGGTCAACTGGATTGACCTTTTTCTGTTTGTACTGCTTGGTCACGGGAAGAGAGGCCAATGTGGCCTGTGTGTTGGCCACTTCTTTAGCTCGAGCTAGGCGGGGGGTGGTCGAGCGCGGTTATATATGGGCCCATATATCTACCGTATGGCAGATTACTTGGGGTATTTGATAGATACCGCCCAGATTTGATGATTTTAGGCCCATTGACCACACCCATTGATATGAGGGACCTGCGCAGAGTAGGAATTCTAGAGAAAGATGACCCACCAAGGTGGGCAGGGTTCATGGTTGGTCCTCAGGTGATGCCACCACAAGGGACACCCGCAGTTGAGGCAGTTATGGGTTCAGTGCCCACACATAGGCAGAGGCCAGTCTTTAGGCGTGATTTTCCCCCTAGACGGTACCCACTTAGGGAGCCTATACCTGATCCACTCACATTAGAGTCCTTATGCCATAGAATGGACGCGTATCATGACCAGTATAAGGAATGGAGGATGCAGGATCAGAGAAGACAAGAAGATGCGATGAGGTATTTGATGACCTCATTTCATATCGACATTCCAGAGTTTTACAGAGCACCAAACAAGCATGATGGTGGAAGAGGCCCGGATGATGAAGAGTAGGTGTGGGGAGGTGCATGTATGTGTGGGTTGTCGCATTTTGTCTTGATTATTGAACATTTGTACTTTTTGAAACTTGTGGTTGGGTTGGTAAAGGGTTGGTTCAGTTTGAACTTATTTTGGTTTTGGATTATTATTATCTTTAGACTCGTGGTTGTTTGTTTGATCTTATTGTGCTTATTTCATGTGGTTGTTTATTACCTGTGAAGCAATTTGTACAGTGAAGAGCTTATGTGGAAAGACTGGCACCCGACAGTCTTCTTTTAACCAGCTAAGTCATTTTCAGTTTTTACTTAATTTTATTTCTAGTTTTTCTTTGGGGTTTTCTTTTTCTCTACATTGGGGACAATGTAAAATTTAAGTGTGGGGATGGGAAACTTAGTTTAAGTTTGTTTTAGTTTAGTTAGTTTTTGAAATTTTAGTTTTAGTTTACTTAAGTTCTTGAGTCAAAAATTTGGAAAATTTTTGTTTTTATTTTCGTTTCTACAGCTTTAGCTTAGACCTTCCTTGTCCTTGTTTAAGTTGGTTGCAAAAGCATGATGGGAAATAATAGGAAAGTTGGGTTTTGTGGTTTCATTCATAGTTAACTTGTTGGTTTTGGTTTTATTCTTCGGTTATGGGATGTGTAGGTAGGCTCAACTGATTGTATTTGTCCCGTGGCATTGGTAAAATTTTACTTAAATGCATGATTTTCATGGGAAACATCTTGGGGATTTAGAATTAATGAAACTGTTTTCTAGTTATGAAGGAGTCTTTGCATAATAACAGATTAGAGTTTTGAACATCTGATTTTTGTTTGGCACATAAGTACTCTTTTTATGAGAATAAATCCGAGTCTTATGGCGCCTTCATTTCACCAAACAAGCTGAGTAAAAAGAAAAATAAAAGAAAAGAAGTTGGATTAAAAACTTATCTGTCACACGCAGGGTTGCAGCCTGGTTGAAACACCGCTAAGTTAAATTCAATGGATTGAAAAATAAAAGAAAAATGCTCACGCTTCCATCTGTTTCATTTATAAAAATCTGATTTGAGAAATTTCTGGTTTGTTTATATGTGAGGATGACTTGAAAGCTAGAATCCAGGCCTGATTTGATTTTAAATTTCCTAAGTGTGGGTCTAATGAAATGAAATGTACAACATGAACATAATGGACCATGATTAAGGGACATGAATAATCAGTATGGGTTTAACAGTATAACAATACTTGCAATCTTTTCCAAAGCATTGAATTTTGAATTGACTATTTTAATTGTGTAGAAACCATTTTATTTGGCTATGATCCCAGATTTTTGCATAAGCCTTTTTCAGGGACGAAAAAGAGATAAGTGTGGGGATGTGATGTGTTGTGAAACACATCTGTTTTTTTATTTGTTTTTATTTAGTTTTTGTACAGTTTTATGTGTTTTTAGAGTCGACTGATGCTGGTTCTTCACATTTCCATGATTTGATGCTTGCAGGTAATAAACATGTTATTATAGCACAAAAGATCAAGAAAACGAGCTCCAGGTTGAACAAGAACGGACCCCAGAACAAAAGAAGAAAAAATCTGGATTTTGTATGTTGTCGCGTAGCGCGAAGGGTATAAGAAACCCTGTCGCATAGCGCGATAGGTGGAAAAGTCATAAATGCCCTTTGTTAATGATTGCGGGTTGACCCGACTCTTTTGTCAGGTAGCGAGACCCCTCGCGTAGCGCGACAGGGTTGTGTGTTGTTGTCTCGTAGCGCGACAAGGTGAATTTTTCAGCAAATCGAGTTTGACTAATAAAAACGGCGAGGGGATTAATTTTTAGGTTTACTGACAACTGGGAGAAGACTTTGGGAGGCGACTAGAAACCAGGGGAGGAGATTTAGGTCGATATTGGTCATCGAGTAGAACTAAGAGAGTGATCCGAAGGGTGTAACGTGATCGGTTCTTATTCCTTTATTGTTTTTTTCCTATTCATATGATGATTGATTGTGGTTTACACGCTATTTCTTCCTGTTTATTCATGATTATTTGTGGCTAAACCTTTTAGACCACCTAGGGTTTTATAATATGCATGTTTAATGATTGTGAGGATTGATTGTGGAACAAGTTCGGGTTTTTCAATGATATAACGATTTGGTTTGGATTCTTTGATGTGTATGAATGTTTATATTGTTTGTGATTTGATTTATCGATTCCCGTGTGCTTTGGCGAATGTCTTTCGTGTAATAGGTGCATGCTCGGTCAATTACTTGGTGTTCTTGATTTGTGGATGGATTACTAGACGTAGTGATTCATAGGAATGATGATTAGGTCACAACATAATTAAATGTTTAACCAAATTCAATAGCCGTGAGGTGAGACTTTCGTTTCCGTGAGGTAGACTAAGATTAGGTTAATTGAACATAGTCTTGTATGCTAAATCCAAGATGAATCTCCTTGTTATCCCTTGCATGTTTATGTATTGAGACTTTCATTTCCGTGAGGTAGAATGTCTTTAGGATGTATCATTGAAGGGTTGGTTAACATGTGAGAGTAATTAACCTAAACCGGTATTTAAAAGACTTATAGACACTTTAGTTGAAATCTTTGAGAAAGGTTAAAGAATCTCTAATTTGTTAATAAGTTAAAATTCAAAGATCCCGGTTTCAAAATAAGTTCCATAGTCAATCTAAACACATTAGACATGTATAGAGTAAACTCTAGGTAGTCATTTCATCATTCGTGACTTTTTGTTGCATTTTCCTTATTGAGTCTTAATCTAGTCTTTATAGATTATCAAATTTAGTTTAATCAGTTATTAACAAGACCCCCCCCCCTTTTAAACAATTATTTTAAATCAAGTAAATTTGTATAGATAAGTCTTTGAGTCTATTTTGCATTTTCTATAGAAGTCTGTGGGTTCGATATCCGGACTTACTTTTCTGTACTGCTTTTGATAGGTTCACTTGCCTGTTAGTAGTTTAGTTTAGAGAGTCGAGAGTATTACTTAGTGTATAGGTTAGTTTTGATTTTTATTAGTTTCAATTAAACTACTTTGCACACATCAGTTGGATTATCTCGCAGGTTCACATGAGTATTTTCTTGGAAAATTATTAACTTTTATAAACATTCGTAAACATTTTTAAATTACAAAAACTTATGATTACTCACCAACTACTTCGTAGTTGACACTTGATTTTATACATGTTTCAGGGAATGAAGAAAAGTAGGTTGAGGAGAATGGTCTCACACTTTTGGACATCATCACTTAGGATCTTGGACTTAGCTAAAATTAACTGGATTACTGAAGACTAGTGTTTAGTTAATTTAGCTAATCTTTTGGAGTAAATTGTTGTAACTAAATCATGATGAACATGATTTTTGTGTAATTACTTTGGTTGATTTAATTGATATGTGATGATTTATTTAGATGCCCACGAGCTTATGAACAATCTACACATCCCTCGTGGCATCCCGACGTTTCCGCCATCGGTCGGGGTGTTACAGTGAATTACATGTTTAAACCTATGAGCTAGCTAATCTAGATTTGAACATTGCGATGGCACTTGTTTGGAGACATTGGTTGACACATAAACATTGTGTTGACCTGTAGACTTGTATACTTTGAATCTATATCATTTTGGAACAATTGTTTTAGCATCCTTCATATATATATATATATATATATATATATGAACTCTTACCAACTATGCAAATAGTTGTTCAAACTCTATTTTACATGTGTAACATGTTAAATCTTTTGAATGAAGATCATGTAGGGATTTTGAGACCTAGTTTTATATTAAACATGATATTGTATTTGAATTCATGATGTTATGATTGGATGTTGTATTTGAGTTATTATGTTTGAATGACATTTATGCTTAATTTAAATGGGATATTTAAATATTGAAACTTACAAATAGCACCATGAGCTTTTGAGCAATTACACATCATACCTCGACATATTCCGCCCTAGGTTAGGGTGTGATAGCAAACTCAATGGATTTCCTTGTAAACTAAATGCAACGGAAAATCATAGCCAACATCTTTGGTGAAGAATTAAGGGGTATTAACTATGAAGCATTATAGACTTTCCTTGTGAACATATCAATCAACAAGATGCTTGAATCATTTCAAATTTGCACCTTGAATGAAACATTATGAGCATTAAAAACTAGGCACGCCGTATAGGAACTATTTTGATAACCCCATGAAAACGTATTAGTTCTTCATAAGCTTTCATCACTTGTGTTCCTCATCATATTAATTTTATTTATTTTATTTCATTTACTTATTTCAAGGATAATATTCTGAACACAACTTCAAACAGGAGATGGACTTGAAGTGTGGTTTAGCAAGCACCATACTTTGACAACAACAAATACTTCAAAAGAATGCAACAGATTGCCTTTATCTTAGAAATTTGGTATATGATAAACTTATAGTTTTAGGAGTACCATCTAAAAGGCTTGTACAACAGTATTTGGGAGCAATTTATTATCCATCATAAAGATATTTGGTTAAAAGGTTGTCTCCTATTTTAAACAAGATTTTTCGCAAATGTGACTGCAGATGAATTATGTATCCTTAGCAACACATTTTTTCTCTTATTTCTATAGTATATCACCTAGTAGCTCTTGTAGTCAAATGGCTTGACATGTGACAGCTCTAGCGACCATGTATTCAACATCACATATGGACAAAGACACAATTCTGTGTTTCTATGAACACCAAGTAATTGGTGAATTTCAAACATGGTTGGACATAGACATCCCGATGATCCAATCATTTTGCTTTATAATTGATTGTAAAGTAATTATAAAGTTACTTATAATGATTGAAAAGCAGCAACACCTATGATTGAATGCAAGGAGTTTCTTGTTGACTATGGAGTTACGAGTACACGGTCTAGATGAGGATTACTCGGAGAGTACTCGAATATGGTATAAACTACATATTTCATGTTTCATCCATTTCTACCCATACCCTATAAATGAACTACGAAAATTAACACCCCAAAACACCCAAAATTTCAAACCTGGTAGTAGTATGACAAAAGAACAACTCCCATCTTTGACTGCAAGAAAAATCCTTGTTGATTTGGAGCTTCAATTTCAGCAATTGAGATTTTTTTCACTCTATCTCTCTCTTCTCGACACCCTTGAAAATCTAGAAAGAAATGGTCTTTTGACCAATTTAACCCCAACTTCTTGTTTTACCCCCATAAGTTCAAGTTTCAGCTATTTACACATTTATATCCTCTACTACTAGTTAAATCTAACTAGTTTATAACTAACTTAATTAAGTTAGTTAACTAGCACCTACCATATATGTATAATAATCAAGTATATTAAAACACCCAGCAAAGAAATATAATTAAAACATAATTTTAACATTTTACCAATTATATTCATTTTATAATATTTCCCAAAATGGGTCGTTACAATATACGTGTCCCTAATGTGGAAGTATGAAGACACACCACAGGTAACTATAGACATAAGCAAAGTAGTGTTTTTACATTATTACAATTGTTGTTTTGTGTAGGGACAATTAGTGGGACATGTAATGTTCCATTATATAATGATAAGTAGATCTTTTGTTTTAACCGCTTATCAATTCACAAAAACAAGAGGACATGTGGGCAATAAGTTACTAATGATGAAAAGTAGATCCATATTTATCAAACTATCTACTAAATTGAATTTATACAGTTAAGATTTAATCCCCAGCAGTTTAAACGACTAGATTTACTTTTAAGTCTATATATATATATATATATAATTGAAGTTACTTTAATTTGTCCGGTAGTTGTAAAATGGGCTTGAACTTGCACAACTTACAGATTCAAATGAATATGTGATTAATCATATAAACCAAACCTATTATATTACAACAATGACTCTTAAGCCTAGAAAACAAACTGATCAAACAGGATCAAACTCATCAATCTATGAGAAAAAATATGACAATCGATATACGTGCTGAGTTTTGAAATCCAAGGGGGTACACGACAACAACGGTGAATACTGTAGTGCGCGAGTGACGATGACGGTAACAAACACATAATCAAATACGAGGACAAACCCAAAACATAAATGGGAATCCTAAGAATCACATAAACATGAGACATAAGAATATACAAACGTCTTGGGAGGGAAAACAATAAACCGAACTTGAATGGATAACGTTTGTGGATATCAATCTAACAAGATATTCAGATGGGTGACGATCCATGTGAATATGTAGTGAAATTGGTACATTAAATGATATCTTTATAGTATAAAATAACATCAAAAGTTTAGGCAAGCGTTTCATTTGCGTGGTTGACGATTCATACGAATGCACACATGAGTTTTGTACCTTTGACAAAAATTTATAATTATTTAAGAAAAATTTACACAAAATATTTTAATAAACGAACTTAACACGAAGAAAGGATTACATTCTAAATAATATATAATTAAATTTTTACACACACAGACATTCGTACGAATGAGTGTTTATTTGTACGAATGAGTCACCACTAATGAAGCCTTCCAATCGAAACCTTATTCGCCTCTCATGAAATTTAGGTCATTTCCACACGAAATCAGACTATTTGAGCTTCCAAATCGTGTGTATTTCATCCCCAACATCTTCATTTCAAGATTTTAACCATTTTCAAGCTTTTTCGGTCTAATATGAGTTGCATAGTGAGTATTAGCACCGATCATTTGCACCAAACACATTCCAAAATGTTTTGCCATCACTTTTGGCCGTAAAAACACCATAAACAACTCACGATTTCTAAAATGGAGAATGGTGAATCTGCAAGCGAAGCGCCATATGAAGGGCTCATTCGTATGAATGAGACACCCCATTCGCCTCAGAAACTTATTAGAATGAACCTCTGGACGAATGAACACCTGCACGAATGAAATGGACGTATTCGCATGAGATAACCATATGAATGAAGACCTATTCGCACGAATGGATCACCAGAATGGAAGTGGACATTCGCATAATCCCATTCGTGTGAATGAGGGTCATTCGTACAAAGAGGAGGCCCAAATTGGCTAAGTATTGAACGTGCTCTCGAATACTGTTGGCATCGGTAGAAATGATCCTTAGACCAAATTTCAAATCAAATCAAAATAAATAACAATATAAAAACACATTTTCCAAAATCACATTAGGAATAAGACACTTAAAAATCCAGCATTAATTTACAAATAAATACATAAAAACATAGAATTCAAACCAAGCGAGTGTTTCAACGACTTACGACACATAACCACATGTGAGTTCGTAGACCCCATTTTCTTTAACTTTTTGCCTTCCAAATCATTTGGGGCTGAGAACATGAAACCTCTTATTCGAATGATATTTTAATAAAAGTTATTTTCAAATAACTTAAATGAAGAAATCATTTTGAAAACTCTTATTCATATATTATTCGAATAAGTATCGTTAAACATATTTTACTAAGCTTTCATCGCATCACTACGCTTTTCAAACTCAAACGATAATGATTTTCAAGGACTGAAATACAATTCAGCAAGGAAGTATCCGTTGATCATAACATTTCAAGGCTTTGAGCCCAACCAAGAGGTGAACGGACACCACCCGATGAATTGTGTTACATTACAAATCAAAAGCGTGCATTTTAATATGAATCATCATTTTAACAAACACCAAGTTTAGTAGGGTGTCTGTCTAGGGTAATTCACAAGAGCATGTGCCCACACAACATACACATCAAGAATTCGAGGAATTCTCAAACAAGTTCTTTTTTCAAAAGTCATTTACCAGTAGTTCACAGGGGTCAACCAACGGTAACGTAGATGGTACCAAAAGTCTAACAAACTTCCAGCGCTGAGGCGGTACGTTACGTAAACAAGCACAAAGGTCAAATATTGGATCTGATCCATGGGTCTGATCAACAAGGGCAACTCAAGTTAGGCTTGGTAATTGATCACATGTGTGACATTATGGACAGACCACACTGATAAACTAACTCAAGAATCTATTTCGAAGTTTTGCATACAAAAACTTAACAAAGTAGAGCTAGAACGAGTTTAAAACTGGTTCAAGACAATCATTGCAAGAACAAACAAGTAAGGAGTGTAAACTTAGCGATTTTCAACTAAACAAGACAAATCAAGTTTTCATATAACAGGAGACAAAGCATACACTCTTTCTTCAAGACATTTTCTTACTCAAAACATTTTTCGGGACGAAAAGAAGTGTAGGATTGGAAGGAGTCTAATTTCAATCAAGGACATAATCATGGATCATCGAATGGGTGGTGGGCTGGCGGTTATGCCTCGGCTCTACGTATGCCTTATATATAAACTACATTCGGTGGTTTGGGATGGTGTCAGTAATGTGGTTCAGATTGAACACTTGTGTAATTCATTTTCATTTTCAACACCATTTACACATCATTTTCAAAACCTTTTGTGAACGAAAAGAGTTTTCTTCGAACAAACGATATGAACTCACCAACCTAGTATTGATCGTTTTACTTACATGTTCTCAGGTGACGAACATGTGCGAACATAATACTTGTTAGAGAGAGAAAGATAGGATCCATTAGAGGACCCTACAACTCCTACACAAAATCTTACAAGGCCTCAACGGCTACAAGATTCAAGACTTGCTCTTGTGCAAGCAATTTTGTGAAACATCTTGGGCATGTCCAAGATGTCCAAATCATATTATAATAAAGTTAAATTATAAATTTAGTTGTAATTTAACTTTATTTATCAATGTAAATTAGTGTTCTCATATTCTCATGTGCTATGAAAACAATCTGATCATTCCGATTCAATCATGCCCCGGGACTCTTTCGCCTGACAGGGAATTCGATCCAACCCGCCAGCCCGGGTTGTGACATAAAACTCTAAACAAATCACTGAGAAAAAACGAAAAAAATACAAACATAGATTGATGATGAACAACTCCGAATACTATGAACACTCATCAAGATCCAGAGAAGACCATCTAAACTCTTCAAAGATGACAAAGACGAAAGAACCACAGCCGATTACGTAAGGAGTAAGAATGGGAAGAATCTGGAAACCCTAGAAAATATATATCTTTACTACTTACTATATAGTCCTTCAAGTTGATACACCTCTTTTATTATTTAGTCCTTGTAACTTTCTAAAATACCAAAACGACCACCAAACTTTATATTATACAAATAGCGACATATAATTTGAATGTAACCATCAATAATTTTAACAGCCCCCTCCCTTTCAAATTCATGTTGTAAAAATGTCAGATAACCCCAACTTATTACTCTAAAACTAATGTAATGCAACTGCAAACCCTTTGTAAACACATCAACAAGTTGGTTTTAGGAATCAATTTTTTCTATCTTAAAAACACGTGCCATAATATTTTCACGAACAAAATGTCGATCCAATTCAAAAATGCTTAGTTTTCTCATGAAAAAATGGATTTACAACAATTAAATTAGTTGCACTATTATCACAAAATTGGAAACTAGAAGATTGCTACTAAGTTTTAACTCAAAAAATAAATTATGACCCACAAACACTCACAAGCTGCAAAACACATAGCACAGTTGATCGAGAAACTATGTTCTGCGTCTTACTTTTCCAATAAACCAAAGAACTTCCCAAAAAAAGACAGTAACCACTAACAGAATTTTGAGATACTAGACACTTATCCCAATCTGAATCAACATAGGCTACAAGATCTTAACTTGTATCCTTTTTAAACAACAAACCTTTCCCGTAGACTTTTTTAAGTGCCTAAGTAATCTTAAAGCTATTTGTAAATGACTTTCAAAAGGTGAATGCATGAATTGACTTAAAAATGTACTGCATAAGATATATCAGGCCTAGTGTTCGACAAAAAAAATTAATTTTCCAATTAATTTTTGAAAACTGGAAACATTCTCCAAAACTGAACCCTGATGAGACTTGCATTTAGAAGAAACAATAAAGCTTTGTTCAATTGGAGTACAAACAAGTTTACTACCCAGACACCCAATTCAGCCAAGAAGTATAAACATATAACCAATCTTTTTATAAAATAAAGAATAATCACACACACTTTGTATACAACCATTTTCAATTAACACACTTGTTAATTTTTCATTCCACATCCTAGGATTTTGTTTTAAACCATACAAGGACTTAATCAATTTACAGACACTATTATCAAATTTAGAAAAATAACCTTCAGGCAATGTCATATAAACCTCTTCAGACAACTTTCCATACAAGAAAGCATTATTATTATCTAATTGATACAACACCCAATTATTTTGAACAGCCAAGTTTAATACAATCCTAATAGCAATCATTTTTACAATATGTGAAAATGTTTCTTTAAAATCTATACATTCCTTTTAATTTCTATGTAGAGACTCCATTTCAGAATTCATAGCATCAATCCAATTACTATCCGACTTAGCCTCAAAATAATTCCTAGGTTCTACTGTTTTACTTAAATTTGAAACAAAAATAAAATTTTCAGCACATTGACATGAGTAATTAATTACTCTTTCAATCTCATACTTAACCTTACCTTCAACTATAAAGTCGGATAGGCTTTAAGAAAGTTTTGTTGGTCTATTTGACCTTCTAATATGTGATTCACATGAACATTGTCCCTTAGATGGGTTATTTTCATCATTAAACATAGTTATTTCCTCAAGTTCGCCATAATTTACTACAGAGGTAGACAAAAAGGTTCCTTAGTACAGACATTAGTTCTAGTATCCGCTTGTTCTCATATCATAGGGAACATTATCATCTAAAGAGTTTTGAGATTTGAAAACACTAAAAAAATTAAGTTGATTCACTTCTTGACTGTTTTGATCAGAACCCAAGTCAAACAAAGTTTTATCTTTAAAGGATAAACGTCTTCATAAAAATGAACATCTCTTGAAAACAAAAAAACTTTTGCCTCAAGATTAAACAATTTATAACCTTATTTTAAATTTGAACAACCAACAAAAACACATTTTTCAGTACGACTTGAAAATTTATTTGAAACATTCAAAACAGTTTTAAAACACAAGCACCAAAAACTCTTAAGATGATTTAAAGAGGGTTTAAAACCAAAAACTACCTCATAAGGACTTTTTCCTAACAAAACAGACGAAGGTAACCTGTTAATTAGATAAACTGCTGTTAGAACACATTCTGACCATGAGACTTAAAGGCAAACCACCTTGAAACATTAAAGACCTTGCTACATTCAACAAGTGTTTATGTTTTCTCACAGCAACACCATTTTGTTGTGGTGTAAAGACACATGAGGTTTGATGTAAAATCCATTTTGATTCAAAAAAATTAATAGTTTAATTATATATAAACTTGATTCCTTATCACTTCTAAAAACCTTAACAGTTTTTTCAAATTGATTTTTAACTAACTCACAAACTTTTACAATATTATCAAAAACTTCAAGCTTACTTTTCATCAAAAACACCACACAGCTCTAGAGAAATCATCAACCACTGTAAATAAGTATTTGAAACATTATTTACTTTCTACTTTAAAAGTTCCCCATACATCCAAGTCATTGGGCTGCTGTGAAAAACATATTAAGTACTTAAGAAGAACCAATGATATGTTCTTGATCTGTGGAGGATTGGAAGAAGAGCTAACTGTAAGGCGTTACAAAGACACTAGCTTCCAAACAGATCGAGGATTTGGGTGCTTTCGAACTATTGGATATTTATTTTTATTTAATGGTTAAATGCATGGTAAATAATGTTTCTTTATTCAATATTTTGTACGTTTTAGTATCCTTGAATAAAGTATTCTAAATGTCCGTAGTCAATCATATTTATGGGAATCAATTTGAATTAATTCTTCTTGGATTGGTTAGTTTATAAGATAAAAGCTCAAAGGGTTGAGGACCAAGATTCATACACACACATTAGAGAATGATGTCGGACGTAAATCGTTTCAAAACGTTCTTCTTGGATCATTGTCATAAGAAGTTTTGAATATTGTATGATCTATAATTGACTATAATTGTGAGTTAAGTAAAGAGTTACTTGAACTAAAGAGTTTAGTTGACTTTAGAAGTCATACCCTGTTGGGCAGCGCGATACAGCTAGGTGTCCAACACAGTCTAATATCAACATTGGATATGGGATGCCCGATCATCGATAATATCAACGTTACTATCCGGGTACGATCCAAAGAGTTACACCTTGGAAGATAGTAATGAGATTATGCCTAAAATTTGTTTTAGACATATTCAATTTTAAGAATTATATAAAGTGGTGTTTTATTATTATTTATGAAATAATAATAATATTGGAGGAATTAATTATTGCAATAATTAATTAGAATTAAATTGATAAAGTTTAATTAGTTAAACTTTGGACATTTAATTAAAGGTTACCAATTAATTGTTAATAAAATTAGAGAGTAGTAATTAAATGGTTTAGTTACTAAAAGAGTTTAAGTAATTAAAATGTGAAATAAAAGAGTGGGAATTATTTTGAATTGGTAATTCAAAAATCCCTAAAATGGTGGATCTAGGTTTGACTTTAAAACTAGATCCAACCTCCCATATTTTACACACAATTCACATAACTCTTTCACTCTCCCTCTCTCCCCTCTCTCGACGTAGCCCCCTCCCCTCATTTTGGGATTTTCAGTCACACCACACTAAGGCACCATCCCCATAGTCGAACCACCATAGGTGGTTTTATACCACACGGTTGTTGCGGTGATACATGATAGAGATCGTGGTTCGTGTTTCGGTCATCTAGCGAGACTACTATCGGATCCAAGGTGTGGTTTTAGGAGTTCTTCATTGAAGTCAATTCTAAACACCCTTTGGATTCCTGGTTTTGGGAATTTGTTTATGAAACACAAGTTTGTAACCTAAACGTTTCTGCTATTGTAAAATCAGATTTTCATAATTAATGTGATTATTAAAGTTCAAAATGGTTACTATAATTCCCAACATTCAAATTCTGTATAAAGTAACTTTCCTCATTAAAAACCTGCAAATTACCGTCCCTGCTAATTTATGAACTGACAACAGATATACATAATAGTTAGGCACCACAAAGACATCTTTTAATATAACATTAGGTGTGATATTATAATCTCCTATTTTAACTACTTTAGCAGAAGTTCCATTAGGATGATCTACAAAAATATCATATCCATTTACATCAATGCAATTAATTAGATTATTTTCAGTCATTATCATGTGTTGATTTGCTCCTAAATCAACTACCCAAAAATTATGAAACATAGATTGTGACACACCAGAACAACTCAAAATTTTTGACTTAGAACAGTGAACGCTAGAAACATTTAGAGTTTTACCTCCTATGCATGAACTTGAAGATGCACCACTTTGATTTTCATTTATTAGTCCCATGATTTTTGAGATCTGCTATGAAGTAAAAGGTAAAGTAGTCGAAGACATGTTCACTTGTTTACCATTATTATTATTTGAAACATTCTTACTGACTTACTTTCCAGCTTTCCTTTTAAATTTGGTGGATATCCAATTATTTCAAAACATTTATCCATAGTGTGCTCTATCATATTACAATGTGTACACTTTAAGTTTGAATTGGGCCACCTTCCAAACTTCTTTTTATTGTCTGAAAAATTGTTAGGTTTTGTAAAAAAATACCATACTTTGACCTTTTGTGTTTGAGGTGTAACACCCCGACCGATGGCGGAAACGTCGGGATGCCACGAGGGATGTGTAGATTGTTCATAAGTTCGTGGGCATCTAATTTAAATCATCACATATCAATTAATCAACCAAATTAATTACACAAAAATCATGTTCAACATGAATTAGTTACATCAAAATACACAAAAGATTTAGCTAACTAACTAAATTCTAATCTCCAGAATTTTAGTTACTATAGCTAAGTCCAAGATCCTATGTGATGATGTCCAAAATATGAGAGATCATCCTCCTCAACCTACTTGTCTTCATTCCCTGAAACATGTAGAAAATCAAGTGTCAACTACGAAGTAGTTGGTGAGAAATCATAAGTTTTTATGTATTAAAAATGTTTATAAAAAGTTTATGAAAGTTTATAAATAGGTTTATGAAAGTTTATAATTTCCCCGAGAAAATCCACATGAGTACCTGCGAGATAGTCCATCACATAACCCAAACACACATAACACAAACACAAACACATTATCACATATAATCATAGATAATCAACCACATAATCATTCAACCAATCTCAAACATCAATATTCTCAAATAGTATAAGTGACTATACATGAAATCAATGTAATTATCCGAAGTTAAAAACAATGATTCATGGAGTGGTAACAAACCACGTGACAATACATGCAATCATTGAGGATGACCGAAGTCAACCACCACGATCCACAGAATAGTGACAATACATGCAGTCGTTGCGAATGACCGAAATCATCAGCTACAACTCATGGAATAGTGACAATGCATGCATTCGTTGCAAATGACCGAAGTCATTAGCAACAACTCATGGAATATGATAATCCATAAACAATGATAATTCCATAATATGAATATCATAATGATAAATAGGTATTTCCCATGTGTTATCAGAATAATATTTAAAATTGGTATACATGTTTCACCTCCAAGTTTAAAACAAAATAGTTTAAAAGGAGGTTATGAGAACTCACCTGAGTCCGTAGATTCAATGTTCTTGTAGTATGCGCGCTCACGTAAGAGAATACAAGAATAACTCAATCAACCTGTAATTTATTTTGTAATTGTGTTCATAAGTATATGCATTTTGTTTCCATTAGGTGTCCATATGTATCAGCTGTTATTCATTATTTCTTTTGTCAACTTATTTCAGTTAATCATGTTACACTGTGACACCTAAGGTTTATCATTGATCGCTATACAATTTGTGACAATCCGGTATTTCAGATTAACCACGTTAACCAAAAGTTGACATAAACAATATGAAATCATACAAAATCGAACTAGAAGGACAGAAATTTAACAAAACAAGTTTACAAACATCCAAACTATGAGGATTACACTTGTAATTGCATCAAAGTGTCAATGGTGACTTGGAAAAGTCAAAATTCGATCTATAACCCTAATTGAAACCGAAATTTGCATTAATACCGATTTTAATTCTATTAAATTATCATTAATCATCATATTAATGATACTTAATTCAATAATTAATTCGATCATAATGACGAATTAAACCAAATTAATACCTCATAATGATGAAACCGTCACTAGTGCTTATAAAATCCTCACAATTCGACAAAAAAAAAAATCTTGCAATTGAACATCTAAACACCCAAATCGGCACCTTTAGGAGCATTGGCAGATATCAATTCGATCACAGAAGCTTCGAATAAAAAGATCTTGATCGAGAGTCGGTCGAATTCAACTTTGTAGTCGAATCACATCAATTTGGCATCAAACCTGGTAAGAATCGAATCCTACACAATCCTTCTATCATTTTGAATGAAAGCCTTAGGGGTTCTAATATCGAATTACACGAATTCTGTTATTAGGGTTCTTCGATTAAGGTGTGTTGGGGGTTTCTATTCAAACAAGATCAAAAATCAAATTAAATTATACAGAAAGCTTCGGAAGCATTCCTTTAATGAAAACCCTATGAACTTTCTGATTAACATCTATGAATTTAAATGATTTTGAATGGGGATTGGGGGTATACACGTTCGAAACAATAAGAATCACGAATTGGGACTTTTTGTTGATTGACGATAGAACTAAAACCATCCTTGAACTCGTTTGGGACCATAGAACCGAAGCCCTATAATTTCAAATTTGAAGGTGATCGGATTATGGCTAAATTGAACCCATTTGGTTCGGCTAAGGGACAAAGGGGAACCGGGTGTTTGAAGGTTAAAACAATTTAGAATGGAGTTCTGTTGCGATTCCCTAGCGGGTTGGATTGGTAGATGGTGTGTGTTCTTAGTGAGGGGTCGCGGGTTCGATCCTTGCCTCTGCCATTTTTATTAAAAATCAGATTTTTACAGTTTTGATCATAACTCATTCATTTTGACTCTGATTTAACCTGTTTAAAATGCGTTGGAACCGAAATGGAATTACGAACAAGTTGAAACAATAAAAATTATACTTTTAATCCAAAAACACGATCGCGTATAATTATGCGTGTTTAAGTATAATCGTACGTACGTACACGATTTAAACAAACAAACTCGAGGGTGTGCATACTTTTGTATGTACATTTCAAACAATATAACATACGTGTGTTGACACGTATGTGACCCCAAACACGATTTGACATTACGAATAACGTGACGTTATTGTAATGACACAGATTTTCCGTAGAAGGTTGTCTACGCGAACTCATGAACAGTTGATCATTCAATTCGCATTATCAGGTGCGTACACGGCCCCTTTCTTATTTTAACTGTTTTGGGGGAGAAAACATGTGCAACAAACGCTTTTAGATACATATCACTTGCATGAGTTAGCTGTTTACATTAAGTGCAAACATAGCATTACAAAGCCTTCCATTTCGAACCGTTTAATTTGCCGTAGCGCAAAGCGTGGTAGTTGAAGATAGATCTATTGGGTTTGACAAACCTCACTTGGTAGATGGGATCTACGCAGGTGTTTGACTGACCAAACACACACATTACTATTGTTCGTGCTAGACAATAGTGTTAAGGCAAAAACATGCTATAGCATGGCAATCGTCAGCTTCGGTGTCGACCACTTATGTAAATAGTACAAATGACTAGCTATCATGACTATGCACGTGTGATTATGTTATCTGTAAACTTTATATTCAAACTGTGGTTTCAACATTTGTGAATGCTTAAACCTGTGTTATGCACCAACCTTTGTGTTGACTTGATTTACATGTTTTCTCAGGACACTAGGCACAAGCAAGGACAAGCAGGGACTAGGATATTGAGTCTCATGCATACATTTCAGTTCAAGTGTTTTAGATTTAATCAATTAAGACATTGAATGCTATTGGATTTGTATTTTACATTTTCAAACCATTACGTTTTGTTATTGGTTTTTAAAACGCTTCCGCAAACATTGAAACTTTGATATTACAGCTTTAGACCAAAGTATGTTTGAATATCATATAGAGGTCTTCGTTATGTCTAATGATCTGAGATCCTGGTTTGTCACATCCCAAACGGTGTGATTCCGTTAGTTGAAAATTGGGGGCGTGACAGATTGGTATCAGAGCCATTGATTATAGCGAACTAGGTTTGCATTGGTAGACTTAGACTATAACTGTTGGACATTAGACACACTTGCTTACACAATAGCTTGCATAGCATTATGTAACAAACATGACATCATCATCCACACCTGTTAGTGAATATGAACAACAATTTGTATCATCACCAGAGTCCAAGAAAAGGTGACTTGAGCTAATGGATGGCACGATCCACTATGATGTGGAGATACACAAACGACTGTGGGAGAACGACCAGTATTGGCAGTGGTTCCCTGATTCATTCGCAGCTGGGTGCGTGAGAAGCGAGTACCTCCACCACCTACTCCTGACACTACTACTAGTAGTAGTAGTTGTTGGACATTACCTACTCTGATATACCCACCTGAGCAAGCATTTGTAGTTTTTGTTGCACATATGAATCGGGAGATTCGCAACATGCGAGAGGCAGCTGGATAGATCACTGGATTACTAGAGGGATGAAATAGGCCATATGATTCACAAAAACAAGTCGGGGGATGAAATAGGCTCTGTGACTCACTAAAACAAGTCAAGGGATGAAATAGACCCTATGGCTCACTCGAACAAGTCAGGGGATGAAATAGGCCCTATGGCTCACTCAACGAGTCAGCGGATGAAATAAACCCAATGACTCAAAAATAATCATTCCTTAGTTCGGGACTATATCTACTAGTTCCACCAAATTTATAGTTTTGACAAATGATCCAACACTCTTTACAACACTGACAGTAGTAAATAAGGTTGTGGCTTCAGCCTTGATAAGAAAAACATCAATTTTCTTTCTAAATCCTCTACAACATTCTTGTAGCTCTTGGTAGTTCCACATGTACGGTATATAAGGACCACTTTATGAACTCATCAACTGTAAGATGAGAATTCAAACCCAACTTCTTGTCATGATTGAAATACCACCAAATGGACACTGTCACTCGAGTAAGAAGAACTAGAGTGATCGTGCGGGAAAGATTTCCGTTACAGGTGCATATATAAATGCAACATAAATATGACCGCAGCAGAACATGATGCACTCATTAACAATAGTATTGCTGAGGCAATTACTAACTACACTCAGACACATCAAACATGACCACATGGTCCATTAGGTGGACTGTTGAACACACCAGTGTGCACGTTCAAGACGTTCCTGGACTGCAAGCTGCGCAATTTCAAAGGATCGAAAGGAGCTGTTGGACTTCTTTGATGGATTGAAAAGTCTGAGTCGGTGTTCGCAATGTTACCTAGAGGAAAACAAAGTTAAGTATGCCACTAGTACACTGGAAGGTATAGCATTGACATGGTGAAACTCAAATGTATAGACATTAGGCCTGAATGCGGTCAATGCTCTCACTTGGGATGGATTCAAAACATTGTTGCCGGAGGATTATTGCCCCCGCAACGAGGTGCAAAAGCTTGAGAATGAATACTGGCACTTCAAGATGGAGGGTTTCGATATCGAGGAATTCACTACCGATCCCAAGAACTAGCAAGACTCTTACCTCACATGGCAACTCTGCCTAGCCAGTGGATCGAAAGGTACATTGGACGGTTGGTACCTCAGATTCAAGAACTGGTCACATCTGCTAATCCCATTCCCATTTAACAAACTGTTCGATTGGCGCACCAATTGACCGACCAGGCGGTGCTATAGGGCACACTACCCAAGCGAACAATAGTAGCTAAGGTGGGAGACCACAAGAGGAAATGAGAAAGCAGCGTTACTAAGAACTCCCCTCAACAGTCATTCCAACATAATCGCAAGCATGAATCGAACAAAACCCATCACAACTCAAACAATAACCAACAATCATCAGGAGAGTATGGTGGTAAATGCCCAAGGTGCAACAAATATGTATTCCATCATTTTAGGAATCAATGTGACAAGTACCGATGCCAACGGTGCGGGAAGATGGGCCATGCTGCGAAAGACTATAGAGGGAACTACAAACAAACCCAAATAACCAGACAACACACTAAAAGGATGCTATGAGTGTGGCAAACCTAACCATTTCAGGAAGGATTGTCCACAACTCAAGAGAGGGGGGGACTAATGATGCAAACACAATTGAGAACGGCACCAACAATTACAATAACAACACAAATGGTGCTAAGGGCATGAATTTGTGATTAAAGGACGTCAGGCACGTGAGGATCCCAACATTGTCACTAGTGCAATCCTTTTGAATAATCACTCTGCCTATATGCTATTTGACACCGGTGTAGATCGGAGTTTTGTATCTAGTACATTTTGTAAATTGCTAAATGTTAGTCTTACCACTCTAGAAGACCCTTACACTGTAGAAGTAGCTGATGGCAAGTTCATTGCAGTAGAACATATCCTTAAAAGATGTATCCTTGACTTGGTCAAACACTAGACATTGACCTTATGCCAATCACTTTAGGCAGTTTTGATGTAGTCATTGGCATGGACTTGTTGTTGAAACACGATGCTGAAATAGTATGCCAGGAAAAGGTTGTTCGTATACCTCTTCCACATGGAGAGACGTTGTATGTACAAGGCGAGAAGAGCAGTACGCCACTGCGTCTCATATCTTGTATGAAGGCACACAAATGTCTGCGTAAAGGTCATACAACAGTTATAGCACTTATAACTGAAAAGCTGGTAGCTGAAAAGAAGATTGAAGACATCCCAGTGGTTTGTGAATTTCCTGAAGTATTTCTAGAAGACTTACGAGGGTTACCTCCTATCAGACAAGTGGAATTTTGAATCGACCTTACACCAGATGCAGCATCGATAGCTAGAGCGCCTTATCGACTTGCACCATCTGAAATGCAAGAGCTGTCTACACAACTGCAAGAGTTGTTGGATAAGGGCTTTATACGACCTAGTTTTTCACCTTGGGGAGCCCTAGTCTTATTTGTTAAGAAAAAGGATGGGACTTTCCGTATGTGTATCGATTACCGGGAACTTAACAAAGTTACCAACAAAAATCGGTATCCGTTACCTAGAATAGATGATATGTTCGATCAATTGCAAGGTTCGAGTTACTATTTGAAGATTGATCTCAGATCGGGTTACCATCAACTCAGAGTCTAAGGGGAAGATATTCCAAAGACAACATTCAGAACGCGTTATGGCCATTACGAATTCTTGGTCATGCCATCTGGGTTGACAAACGTTCCAGCAGTATTCATGGATTTCATGAATCGAGTCTGCAAACCCTATCTTGATAAATTTGTCATTGTTTTCATTGATGACATTCTCATCTATTCTCAGATTGAGGAGGATCATGCTGAACATCTTCGATTGATGTTCGAATTACTTAAACAAGAACAATTGTATGCAAAGTTCTCAAAATGTGACTTCTGGATGCGAGAAGTTCAATTCTTGGGTCATATAGTCAATGAAAAGGGCATACATGTTAATTCAACGAAAATTGAGGCGATTAAGAATTGGGAAGCACCAAAGACCCCTTTCGAGGTACGACAATTCCTAGTACTATCGACGATTCATTGAAGGTTTCTCAAAAATCGCTCAAACACTTACAACTCTTACTCACAAAAGGACTAAGTATGATTGGATGGATAAATAGGAAGCTGCATTCCAGCTACTGAAACAAAAACTCTGCAATACACCGATTTCTTCCTTACTGGAAGGAACAGAAGACTTTGTGGTGTATTGTGATGCATTTGCTCAAGGTTTGGGATGTGTGTTGATGCAACGTGATAAAGTGATTGCTTATGCTTCACGACAACTGCGACCACATGAAAAGAATTACACTACTCACGACTTGGAGTTAGGAGCAGTGGTATTTGCTTTGAAGATTTGGAGACACTATTTATATGAAACCAAGTGTACCATTTACACTGATCATAAGAGTCTGCAACATATCTTTGATCAAAAGGAGCTCAATATGAGACAGAGACTGTGGGTCGAGTTGTTGAACGACTATGAATGTGCAATCAAGTACCATCCGAGAAAAGCTAATGTAGTAGCTGATGCTCTAAGCAGAAAAGACACAACATCAACAAGACGGGTTCGCGCACTTATGTTAATGATACATACTGACTTACCTGACAAGGTACGCAGTGCTCAACTTGAAGCCTTAGAAAAGGACAACTTGGAACAGGAATTCTTACGAGGAATGGAAAAACAATTGGAAGTCATGACTGATGGAACTCGTTGTTTCATGGACCAACTTTGGATACCTTTGGATGGTGGCCTAAGGGAACTCGTGATGGATGAAGCGCACAAGTCCAGATATTCAGTCCATCCGGGGTCAAACAAGATGTATCATGACTTAAAGGCACTGTATTGGTGGCCTCACATGAAAGACGACATTGCTAAGTACGTTAGCAAATGTTTGACTTGTTCTAAAGTCAAAGTTGAATATCAAAAACCATCTAGTTTACTACAACAACCATAAATACCTATGTGGAAATGGGAATAGATTTCGATGGATTTCATTACTAAGTTACCCCGTACACCAAGTGGTTGTGATACAATATGGGAAATTGTTGACCGATTAACAAAATCTGCATATTTTCTGGCCATTAAGGAAACCGACAAAATGGAGAAATTGACTCGTATTTACATAAAGGAAATGGTATCGCGACATGGCGTACCAATCTCCATCATATCATATCGGTATGCCCGATTTACTTCAAACTTTTGGAAATCTCTCCATAAGTCTTTGGGAACTTGTTTAGACATGAGTACCGCATATCATTCATAAACCGACGGTCAGAATGAACGTACAATTCAGACACTCAAGGATATGTTACGAGCTTGTGTCATTGATTTTGGTGATAGCTGGGAAACCCACTTACCGTTAGTGGAATTCTCTTACAACAACAGTTATCATACAAGCATTCAAGCGACACCATTTGAAGCTTTATACGGTCGTAAATGTCGTTCACCGGTGTGCTAGGCTGAAATTGGTGACAGTCAGATAATAGGACCTGAACTAGTACATGAAACGACAGAGAAGATAGTTCAAATCCGAAACCGTATGGCAGCGGCTCGGGATCGATGAAAGAGTTACGCTGACAAACGTCATAAACCGTTGGAAGTTCAGTAGGAGACCGAGTTCTTCTGAAAGTATCACCTTGGAAAGGTGTAATACGATTTGGTAAGCGCGGGAAGCTTAGCCCACGTTACGTAGGACCTTATGAAATCCTAAGAATGATTGGTCCGGTGGCGTATCAACTCAATTTACCGGATGAACTCAGCGTGGTTCATGATGTGTTTCATGTTTCGAATTTAAAGAAATGTTTTTCTGACGAGACATTGGTAGTACCACTTGATGAAATACAAGTGGACGAACAGTTAGGGTTCATCGAGGAACCAGTAGAAATCATGGACCGAGAGGTCAAACAACTCAAACAAAGCAAACTTTAAATAGTCCAGGTCCGATGAAATTCAAGACGCGGACCTGAGTTCACATGGGAAAGAGAGGACCAAATGATGAAAGAAATATCCTCATCTGTTCAAAACAACGATTGCAAACACTGAGAAGACACGTTAAATTTCGGGACGAAATTTCCTTTAACAAGGGGATGATGTGATACCTCACACTCCAACACTTTCAAATCTCAAACTATAAGCACAAACCACAAACATTTTATAAATTTGGTGTTATTACAAACATTTGTGCTGAACACAAACATTGTAAAATTCAAACATTACATTTGATATACTACATTTCATGGTAGTACAGACATGATCAGTTAAACGATAGTAGTGCTACAAATAGAAGGAACCAGAATAATTGTGTAAGGTAAATTGACGAATACAGGGGCCCATGTAATCGTGAATTTACAGGTACGTATGAATTTTGGAAAATTCTATTTTGGCGACTACATCCAAACATTTTTCTATGTGAGAGGTTACACAGTACAAACAGTTGCAAACATTTGCTATGTCACATAGTACAGTATGACCAAACACGAACATTCACAGTTAGGTGCACTAACTGGTGTGCATGCAAACAATACACGAAACGATCACACTTAGGGTGATGTTGTCAGACATTGAACATAGATTATCACACTTAGGTGTGGTGTTGCAAACATTGGACTTTGTGTGTGAGTACACACAAGTACGCAGAATGATTAAATATCGCACTAACACGTACACTTTGAACTCACAAGTAGTGTCCTAACTACTTCTAACAATTAACAATTTTCGGGACGAAAATTCTTTCAACAAGGGGATGATGTGACAATCCGGTATTTCAGATTAACCACGTTAACCAAAAGTTGACATAAACAATATGAAATCATACAAAATCGAACTAGAAGGACAGAAATTTAACAAAACAAGTTTACAAACATCCAAACTATGAGGATTACACTTGTAATTGCATCAAAGTGTCAATGGTGACTTGGAAAAGTCAAAATTCGATCTATAACCCTAATTGAAACCGAAATTTGCATTAATACCGATTTTAATTCTATTAAATTATCATTAATCATCATATTAATGATACTTAATTCAATAATTAATTCGATCATAATGACGAATTAAACCAAATTAATACCTCATAATGATGAAACCGTCACTAGTGCTTATAAAATCCTCACAATTCGACAAAAAAAAAAATTCTTGCAATTGAACATCTAAACACCCAAATCGGCACCTTTAGGAGCATTGGCAGATATCAATTCGATCACAGAAGCTTCGAATAAAAAGATCTTGATCGAGAGTCGGTCGAATTCAACTTTGTAGTCGAATCACATCAATTTGGCATCAAACCTGGTAAGAATCGAATCCTACACAATCCTTCTATCATTTTGAATGAAAGCCTTAGGGGTTCTAATATCGAATTACACGAATTCTGTTATTAGGGTTCTTCGATTAAGGTGTGTTGGGGGTTTCGATTCAAACAAGATCAAAAATCAAATTAAATTATACAGAAAGCTTCGGAAGCATTCCTTTAATGAAAACCCTATGAACTTTCTGATTAACATCTATGAATTTAAATGATTTTGAATGGGGATTGGGGGTATACACGTTCGAAACAATAAGAATCACGAATTGGGACTTTTTGTTGATTGACGATAGAACTAAAACCATCCTTGAACTCGTTTGGGACCATAGAACCGAAGCCCTATAATTTCAAATTTGAAGGTGATCGGATTATGGCTAAATTGAACCCATTTGGTTCGGCTAAGGGACAAAGGGGAACCGGGTGTTTGAAGGTTAAAACAATTTAGAATGGAGTTCTGTTGCGATTCCCTAGCGGGTTGGATTGGTAGATGGTGTGTGTTCTTAGTGAGGGGTCGCGGGTTCGATCCTTGCCTCTGCCATTTTTATTAAAAATCAGATTTTTACAGTTTTGATCATAACTCATTCATTTTGACTCTGATTTAACCTGTTTAAAATGCGTTGGAACCGAAATGGAATTACGAACAAGTTGAAACAATAAAAATTATACTTTTAATCCAAAAACACGATCGCGTATAATTATGCGTGTTTAAGTATAATCGTACGTACGTACACGATTTAAACAAACAAACTCGAGGGTGTGCATACTTTTGTATGTACATTTCAAACAATATAACATACGTGTGTTGACACGTATGTGACCCCAAACACGATTTGACATTACGAATAACGTGACGTTATTGTAATGACACAGATTTTCCGTAGAAGGTTGTCTACGCGAACTCATGAACAGTTGATCATTCAATTCGCATTATCAGGTGCGTACACGGCCCCTTTCTTATTTTAACTGTTTTGGGGGAGAAAACATGTGCAACAAACGCTTTTAGATACATATCACTTGCATGAGTTAGCTGTTTACATTAAGTGCAAACATAGCATTACAAAGCCTTCCATTTCGAACCGTTTAATTTGCCGTAGCGCAAAGCGTGGTAGTTGAAGATAGATCTATTGGGTTTGACAAACCTCACTTGGTAGATGGGATCTACGCAGGTGTTTGACTGACCAAACACACACATTACTATTGTTCGTGCTAGACAATAGTGTTAAGGCAAAAACATGCTATAGCATGGCAATCGTCAGCTTCGGTGTCGACCACTTATGTAAATAGTACAAATGACTAGCTATCATGACTATGCACGTGTGATTATGTTATCTGTAAACTTTATATTCAAACTGTGGTTTCAACATTTGTGAATGCTTAAACCTGTGTTATGCACCAACCTTTGTGTTGACTTGATTTACATGTTTTCTCAGGACACTAAGGCACAAGCAAGGACAAGCAGGGACTAGGATATTGAGTCTCATGCATACATTTCAGTTCAAGTGTTTTAGATTTAATCAATTAAGACATTGAATGCTATTGGATTTGTATTTTACATTTTCAAACCATTACGTTTTGTTATTGGTTTTTAAAACGCTTCCGCAAACATTGAAACTTTGATATTACAGCTTTAGACCAAAGTATGTTTGAATATCATATAGAGGTCTTCGTTATGTCTAATGATCTGAGATCCTGGTTTGTCACATCCCAAACGGTGTGATTCCGTTAGTTGAAAATTGGGGGCGTGACACAATTTAAATCCCATTTGTTAGCTCCTATTATTTATTAGTGGTAATTAAGTCTTGAGATACTATGTGTTTTCTCATGACTAAGTATGATAAAGAGTAATATCTCGTAAAATGTTTTTAACCACATAACATTGAATATTTATGTTTTGTCTTCATAAAAACGATTTTATTTAATTATAGTTGTTTCGTAAATAATTTCCTTAAATTATTTATTTAGTTAAATAATCTATTCGTATTTGTTTTAGGTTGTGATTCCTAATAAATATTTTTATTTTTCATTTGTTAATTTATATCGTTAGATATTATATCGTTAAACGAGTTACTTACGTACGTCTTTGTAAAGATCGTCACCTTTCCGAATCCGACGCTTGTATCGTATTTCGATTCGATTTACAATTTTTGGAACATCGTTTCAGAATATTCTTCTTAATAGTTATATTCGTGTGAATCGTCATCCACGCGAATACATTATTAAGTTGATAATTCTGAATTAACATTCGTGTTTAATTTATAATCGTAACCTCACCAACGCGTATTCAATTCCATTAATTTCCATTATCTTATTATCTTTAATATTATAATTTCCCAATCCAAAACCCACTAAATCATAACACTGACACATCTGTGATAGATCAAAATATGCATATGTATTGGGCATATGTAGGGGTCAGTCGCAACCGCCCCAGCCACCGTCCCACCGCTATTTCGAAAAACCATGACCATGTGTCCTTGACTATGTTTAGCAACCATACAACAACCAACTCCAATCCCTTTCCATTCCAAACCAATATTCAAAATCCATATCATCTGCAATGTAACTGTGATAAACTCTCTGGTTCTGTTTAGTTGGGTTACAACTAAATTTCCCATGGTTTACGCGTATAATAATATATTCTCAATGTACACCAATTATCAATAATATCATCCAATAATTCATTATCATTAATAATTAATATATCAGGTCGTAACAGTACAGTCGTACATCTGTACGGACAACCTGAAATACAATGATGTTACATGAGGAATCACCACCTCGATGGGATTCTTCTCTAGACACAATGGAGAAAGCTATTTTAACATTTGAGAGTGGATCTCGAATTAACAAGCTTATTCCGATGGATTGATAGATTTCATCTAAACCCATAAGTAATTGCATCAAGTTGATCAAATGATTAAAATCATTAAACTCTTTTGAAGCTTGACAAGTACATGAAGGCAATTGGACCATAGCATCCAACTGCTTCCACATAGTATTAAGTTTATGATAATAGTCAGAAACACTACAACCATTTTGTTTGAAAGAATTAATTTTCTGATAGATGTTATATACAACAAACCCATCAATCTTATCGTAGGTTTCCTTTAAATCATCCCAAACTTCCCTAGCAGATTTTGAAAACACTTGTCCAACATGCAGTTATTTAGACACATAATTAAGAATCCAAGAAAGAACCACTGAGTTACATCTATCCCATTGTCTAGCTAATACATTATTGGTTGTGGACTTAACACAACAACCTGTTATAAACCCACTCTTGTTCTTAACTCATAATGCCAATTTTATAGAATTTGCCCAAACCAAATAATTCTCAGTTCCTTTTAGTTTTATAGAGACAATTGTTAGAGTATTAGAGTCATTAGCATAGAGATATAGAGAATCACTCACATCAAGTTTGCTAGTCAAGGTTTGAGGCACTACAACAGTACCTTCAACCATAGATTATTTTCTTACTTTAACAAAATGCATCTTAACACAAAAGCAAGAATCTCAAAAAAAAAAAGTCAAAGAACAGACAAGACTATCACACAATTAAACTAGACTCAAATGATCACAAATAAAGACTTGTTATCTAAATACAATCAATCAAGACCAAAACCATGCGTTCACACCACTTTTTGTGGTAGATCAAGGTATAGTCAAGATGGGGGTATTCAACAATTCTTATCGATGACCAAAAGATATAACCAATCGACGAACACTCGCGGACAGCTGCAAAAAACTTAAGGATGCCTAATGCACACAGACTTGTGACTAAAACAATGTCGATCCACCTAACCCGACCCAAAATGCCTAAAACTCAATGCAACTGAGGGAAAGAGAAAGAATACTCACAACACTTTGTCTTCCCGCAGTTCAATATACGAAGAAGCAACACATAAGTAATACTTACGGTACTAAATTTCTTCCAAAGAAAAAAAAAGGTTGGAGCATTACAGTGCCTTATCTTTACCGCTTTACAACCAAGATCTACAAACCTTATTCACCTTCTAAGCCAAAATTAGGTCTCACTTCACAGTAAGTCAAGATCTGCAAACAAACAACAAAAAAAATTAGACAAAGCAAAAATAGACAAAGGAAAGGGTTTACCACTCAGAGATCTAATAGATCTCTTTGACTGTAATATCACACGACTCCTCTTCCTTCAGATCAAGTGCTCAACTCGAGCGACTTGTCAGCGAAAACTATCAACCCAAGACTGATAAATTGGAGCTCGATGTGAGCCATGATACTATGTAAAATAGACTTGAACTTGCACAACTTACATATTCAAATGAATATGTGATTAATCATATAAATCAAACATATTCTATTACAACTCAATCTAAGAACAACGACTCTAAACCCTAGAAAAAATACAGATCAAACAACATCAAACTCATCGATCTATGAGACAAAACTCTGAACAAATCACATATAATAAACGAAACAAATACAAACATAGATCGATGAGGAACAACTCCAAGTACTTTTTTTTGAACGACGGCGATCTTACATATCACGTATGTTATACAAATAATAACATAGAATTTGAATGTAACCATCAAATTAAGGTAACTTATGTGATATTTAGGTTGACCTAACTTTCGTTTTGTGCTCTACACGGAGGAAGACCGGATCACAAACACGCAACATTAGTGTTGAAAATTGTCTGTAAACGGAGTTCTTATCGTGTGAGGGAGGGTTATCTCCAGGAGTAGTGGAGGGTTAAGGTCTAAAAATAGGAATTATTTCGCGCCGATGGGGAATCCGAAGCAGAAGTGGACGGCGGAGGAGGAAGAAGCTCTACGCGCAGGCATCGCAAAACACGGCACCGGTAAATGGAAGAACATCCAGAAAGATCCGGAGTTCAACCACCTACTCTATTCTCGCTCCAATATCGATCTCAAGGTTCCTCTCTCTCTCTCTATATATATATATATATATATATATTTTTATACAGATGAAAAGTTTAGTATGAAATTTCCATGTGTTATTGATGTGGATTGGCTTTGTGTTAGCCTGTGATTATAGACACATTTCCCCTTTGTTCATTAGAATTTAAACATATCGGGATTTGAAATGACATTTATTTTGAAGGTTGTATAGGTATAACATGTTATTACTTACAGCTTAACTTCTGGACGAAAACTGTTTGATCACCTGAATGGAAATTTGTCTGTGGCAGTAGATTTTAGACGTGGTGTTATTTTAGCGAATGTGAAAGCTAAATGCTAGGAATTTGATATTTACTTGAGTTTTTGAAATTTATTGGGGAAATTTTGATAAAGTTTTCGTATCAAGCTTTACGCAATTTTTTAGGGTTTAGCAAAAACAAACCGTCATCTGACAACAACGAACCAAAATTAATCGAAAACCAAATTAGCCGAAAATCGGTTACGGTTTTGGTTTTGTACCTTCGCTTAACATAATTAACCGAAACTGAACTGAACCATTTGTATTTTCAACGATTTTTATGTATATCTAGCTTTTATACCTATATTGCTTTTATTTTCTTTTCACATTTTTTCTTTTCAATTTTTGGTACTCATTTGGTTGAATCTTATTTTTAGCCTTCTAAATTAGGCAAGAGAATGTTGTTAACAAAAAAAATATTTATACTCACTATACAATCAACTTTCTTATTGTTCCCATACCTTGCTCATATAACCTACCCATAAAATATGTCTAGGTGGAAACCGAACAAAAAAAAAGGCTAAAAAATACCTTTGATAATTAACCGAAACGAAGCTTGGTTATCGGTTTTGGTGGAGCTTAAAAATTGAATCGAACCGAACTGAGCAGCATACCTCTAACAATTTTATAACAACTTTATATATGACACGAATGTAATTTGATATTGAAATTGAAAAATGAGTCATCACCCTTTAATCTCAATTTTCAAACAACCAAGCATGTCCCTAATGTCGTATGTTAAATGCTGTAAATTGTTTTTGTGGCAGATGTAGAAGTTAGGCTTCGTTTACGATATGCGTATATAATATATATATATGTGTTAGCCCTCGAGGGGCAAAAGTAAAATTACACTAATTTTATCATTATTTTACTTGATTTTTTGTGAAAATAATGTTAAAGCGTTGGGTTTGTCGGTTAATTAAGCATCATGAACCGGGGTCTCATTGGAAGTAGCCTCGTTGTTCCTACGAGGTAGATGCAAGTTTGTTTACTTCTTAACCTCCTCAAACCCTATCTTAGTTTTGCTAATGGTGGGATATACTGAGTACGATGACGACGACGGTGATGATGATGATGATGATGCAAATGTAGAAGTTAACTGGAAAGGAAATTTTGTTTCTTCTCTTTCATGTTTGTAATCTATGTTTATCATTTTCACTTAAGCCTGGACTTTACTTCTTGTGTAGCCTATAAATTTTTGTCAAAATATGCGAAGTTTATTAGGGGCATGCATAAGTTTATTAGGGCCAAGGTACAAGGGAAGTTTATTAGGGCATGTGAAATTTATAAGGGACTTTACTTTACCATAATCATTGATATGCAAAAGTTTATTAGGGGCATGGTTTAAAAAAACGGACTGAGGCGGCGCCTCGAGCGAAACGGAAGAAAAACGCTTTTGAGGCGGAGCCTCACAAGATCTGAAGAAAAGCACGCCTCACTGGGCCGAGGCGGGCCGAGGCGGTCCGAGGCGGGCTGAGGCGGTCTATATGGGTTGATGCTTTTTCTAAACATTCCAAGTCTTTTTGTGTTTTATAGACTTTGTCCTTTTTTATATTTATTGAATGATATTGATCTTAGTTATAAAAGCTCTTTAATTGATGTTTAGTATTTATATATATATATATATATTATAAAAATATTTATTTATTTGATGCCGCCTCGGACTTACGCCTCGTTTCGCCTTGAGGCGTACGCCTCGTGAGGCAGAGTGAAAACGCCTCGAGGCGCGATTCCGTTCTTTTAAACCTTGATTAGGGGCATGGACTTTACTTCTTCTATACCATGCAGCTTACTGATATAATCACCACTCAGAATTTGGTTACACATGCTTTCATTTACCATTATAACTTGACATGAAACTCTTTGTGGTTTATAATAAATTTTATTCACGTCAGCTGCTTGATGATGTCATCCAATTGTAGGACAAATGGCGGAACATGAGTGTCAGTGCAAATGGCCAAGGTCCAAGGGAAAAATCAAGACTGCCAAAACCAAAGAGTAACACAGATTCATCTGCTATACCATTGGCTACTCCACAAGTTCTTGGTTCCTCACCTCCAGTTGTAGTGGATTCTATATCTATAAACGTGCATATGGATGATGCTTCAAATTGCTTTCTAGATGGGAAGACAGCCTCAAAGTATGTTACTTGATTTCTGCTAGTGTCTTCTCATACTTTGCATTAGCATGAATCTTCTTATCGTAATGGTTGTCAAGTAAGTTAAGGGATAATTTACGCAGAGGTCACCCAATTATTTAATCTCTTTTATAAGGCCATCGCATATTTTGACAAAATATTATAGGCTACACAAGTATGTATCTGATTTTGCCCTTTAAATTTGATAAAAGCTTTTAATGAGGTGTCAACTAGTTATAGGTTGAAAATTTTGTTTTAAAAAATTAAGGGCATTTTCCTAGTCTGGTATGTTTTTTTTTGCCAGAATTGAACCATATACATGGTTTGGTGGCCTACAATATACTTTCAATATGCTGTTGTCCTTAATGAAAAATGCATAGTACCTGGGTGACCTACGCATACATGCTTTATGCTAGTAGTGTAACAATTACTTTGTTTGCATATGCATGACAATATCTCTATGGTTATTAATAAGTATATGTCAAGGTTAACCAAGTATTCAACTTTTTTTTGTGAAGCCATCCATATATTGAAACAATCATATAGGCGATTTAAGTATGTATCTAGTTTCAATTACGCCAGTTCTAGTTCCAGCCAGAAACATGCTTTATGACAAAGCTGCTCTCAAATATTTTGAAAAGAAAAGATGCATATGAGGAGGTGCTATTATGTTGTAGGCTAAAATTGTTGTTCAAAAGTAAAAAATTATGAAATTTTCATCATCTGTCATGTTTTTGGCCTAATATGTTATAAATGAAACTAGATACAATACATACTTGAGTGACTTAGAGTGTAGTTTCAGTAAGTTGGTTGTCATAATGCAAAATGATGATTACTTGGGTGCCTATGCCCTACATATAAATAATCTCTTAAATTAACCTCATAAGTTTTGTTACTATCTAATATCTATAGAAGGTATGCAAAGTTCTGTGCATAGTATGTTAGGAATCAAGCGGCGCAGCGGAACCAGATTAAACAACACACGTACACGATTGCAAAGAAAAAACAGAAAACATAAAATAAATGACACGAAGATTTAACGTGGTTCGGTCGATGTGACCTACATCCACGGGCTGCAACTAGGATTTATCTTTTATTACTTAGGTGCACAAAGATTACAATTACAAGACTGAATATACATAGAGAACAATTACGTTACAAAACATAAACCGGGCCGGGCTTAGGGCCGGCTGCCCTAACTCCCTCCCAAAAGGTCTCCGAAACCTAACAATCTCCCACTCGGAGGCCTTGCGATAAAATCAAGCCCGCCATCCAAGCACACAGTAATCCAGTCTTCCAGTAACTCCAGTAATCTTTGTCAAACAGTCTTCCAAGCCTTCAGTTCCTATAAACAAGCTAAGACTTCAATCCAATCTTCCTAGTTGCAGCAGCCCTTCTCATCAGTTACCTGAAAGGCTCGTTGAAGCTTCCGAAAGCTTCAACGCATCAGTCGTGACTGTAACCGTCACCGACTCTTCCTCTGTCTCAACTGGCTTGCACATTCCACCATATCCAGAGATAAACCGAGGAATATTAACACTCTCCAAATTCAGCAAGTAATCCACAGGAGAGATTTTAGCAGTCGAAATCCTGGTCTTCAAAACCCATTGTTGCTTTGAAACTGTACCCGAAACACGAACTGTGCTCCCACTGTTACCAAAACCCCCAACTGGTTTAAACCTTCGACCCCGTTCAGCTTGAACCACCTTGGCACCAGGCTTCATACTTGCAAAATGAACCTTCTTTTGCCCCTTAGATTCAGCGAACCAGACTTTGTCTTGCTTAACCGGGACGATCACTCCCTTAGCAGGTACCTCAACCAAATATAACGATCCTTGTTTCTTTCCCCGAGCAATAACCAGATTACCCTTGATCACTTTCCATTTGCCACTACCAAAATTAACAACTAGTCCCTTTTCATCCAATTGACTGACAGAAATGAGATTCGTCTTCAAACCTGGAATCACCCTGACATTCTGTAATTTCCATGTAGTTCCCAATGGAGTCTCCAGATCAATATCCCCTATGCCCGTAACATTCAGAAATTCACCGTTACCAAGTCGTACCTTCCCAAAGTCACCAATTTTCATATTCTTAATCAATTCACTGTTGTGCGTGGCATGAATCGAAGCACCAGAATCCATGACCCAAGAGTCCACATTGCTTTCATCACTAAGTATCAATGCATCATCCTCAAACACATCCTCAGTAGCAGAATTCAATTGTTTCTTTGGACATTGACTCTTAACATGTCCCACCTCATTGCAGTTCCAACATTTCACACTTTTCTTAGTTCTAGACGAACTCCTTCCCCGACTCCCACTGTCCCTGCTATCCCTTCTACCCCTGCCAACATGCAACATTTCAGAAGAAGACGATCCACCTTGATTCTTGCGTCTGATATCCTCGCCAAGAACCAAATCTCTAATCCCTTCAAATGTCATACCATTGGCTTGCGCATAACTAGTAACAGCAATAACTGTCCCGGACCAGCTATCAGGCAACGAAGATAGCAGCAGTAGAGCCTGAACCTCATCTTCGAACTTTATCCCAACCGAAAGTAGCCTCGACAAAATCGAATTAAGGTTGTTAATGTGAGATGTCACAGATGCACCTTCCATCATCTTCGTGTTTTCTCAAGCTCCCGAATCAAGAACACCTTATTAGCTGCCGACTGCTTTTCATACATATTTGACAGAGCCTTCATCATACCACTAGCTGTGGTCTCCTTCATGATGTTAAAAGCAACGCTCTTCGTCAAAGCCAATGTAATAACCGCTCGAGCTTTCTTGTCCTTCAATTCCCAATCGGCTCGATCCATTTTCTCCGGTTTATCCCCCAATGCCACATCCAAATCCTTCTGACACATTAATGCTTCTACTTGCATTTTCCACCAACCAAAATCAGAACCGTTGAACTCCTCAATCGCAACCTTTCCGTATTCAGCCATAGCAAACAGAAAACGGATCAAGACAGTGACAGACACAACAATGGCACGGGCCTGAACTTGACGGTTGTTCTACTGAACACTTTCAAATAATCCGATCTGTTCCTACAGTCCCAGACAAATCAAAACTGTAAACAGTTACCCTGATTGATCTCCTGTAGAAAAATCTGAACCCGAATGTTAATCTTCACAAAAAAAGATTCCTCAAACCTGGTTGATCACAAATATTGCAATACCCGAACCCGAAACGCTCAAAACAGATCCAACAATAGGCTGACAATGACTCAAGGGGTTCAATTTGAAACCCTAATTGTCAAAATCAGTCAACCTTAGAAGCAAACGCGATTCCAAGGGTTATACGAACCCTAATCAGTGGCTGTCCCAAAATTTCGAACCAAAATTGAGTCAAACAGAGCTTCAATCAGCGATTCCAAGGGTAGAAAGACCCAAATCGCGAATCCAGAGCTCAAATCGGCCTCACCGGCGCAATTCCGGCAATGGCGGCGGCGGCGACGGCGGCTACCGGCGGCGAAGGAGGCGGCGACCGGCGGTGACAGGGGTGGGAGCGGCGGCGGCAGCGGCTGATTCTGTCGAACTCCAAGGGGCTGAAAACCCTAATTTGAAAAAAAACTCCCAGACGACCCAGATGACGGCTGACGAACTCAAGGGTTATAGAAAACCCTATTTCGAAAAACTCCCAGATAGCTACCCCAAATGACGGCTGACGAACTCAAGGGTTATACAAAACCCTAATTCGAACCCAGCAGACGCCGCCCACCTTTCTTTTCTTCTTTTCTTTTTCAGTAATCGTCTTAGTACGATCGTATGTTTAATCTCCAACGAGCCTCAGCTCTAATACCACTTGTTAGGAATCAAGCGGCGCAGCGGAACCAGATTAAACAACACACGTACACGATTGCAAAGAAAAAACAGAAAACAGAAAATAAATGACACGAAGATTTAACGTGGTTCGGTCGATGTGACCTACATCCACGGGCTGCAACTAGGATTTATCTTTTATTACTTAGGTGCACAAAGATTACAATTACAAGACTGAATATATATAGAGAACAATTACGTTACAAAACATAAACCAAACCGGGCCGGGCTTAGGGCCGGCTGCCCTAACTCCCTCCCAAAAGGTCTCCGAAACCTAACAGTGTATATGATACAAACCCAATTCTGGCTGCAAAGGCAACATAAAAAGAGGGAAATTAAGTGGGAAGCTCATGTGTGAGTATTGCTGAATAATAGGGAGAGTGGTAACTGCTTGCATTTATGTTTAAAATTAGGGTAACTTTATAATAATGTAACCAAGTTTGTAAACTGTTTCAATTAAGTTAAAAGTTACTGAAAGTTTTTTTGTCTATTTAAAGTACTAAGTTTCATTTGTTGTTTCAATACTATGTAATTGCCAGGTTATCAATGAAGATGTGTTAGGTTGTATTAAATATTTTTGAACGAAAATAGTTATAATGATATGGGATTTTTCAATTAAAAAAGAATAAAAAATCACCTTTTTAATACTAAAATTGAAAAAATATTCGGTTCAAGTTAGTTTTTTTTTTATTTGAAAATCATAAAATTATATTTTTAGTGTGCAAAAATAAAAATAAAAAAAGAATTTTTTTTATTCATAAAATTGAATATGTATTTTTTATGTTTTATACCAAAAACTAAGACTAGATGACATTATAATATTATAATAGTAAATTAAAATTTAGTTACTTTAGAGAGACAAACGAAGTTTCATTGACTTAATTGAAATAGTTGACATACTTGATTACATTTCTATAGCATTTTCCGTTAAATATATTCATGTTCTTAGTTTTTAGATTGTCTTGTTATATTTTATCAAGGTTAGACCTTGTAATCAGAGACAACTTATCTTGAATCAAGCCTATCTTGTAATCCTTCCTTTGAATTTCAATTCTATAATTTCGGGTTCTATCAATTGGTTCCGTTGCCTGGAAATTGAAGATGGTGCAGACTCAGAACAACCAAAACGATGGTGGCACTCACCTTGTTCCAATCGCCACTCATTTGGCAGCCATTGGTACTAATTTGATGTTATGGAGTCCTTAAAGGACGTTGTAGTAGCCTTTAAGATCCTGGCGTTATCTCAAAGGAAAAACAAAAAAATAAATGGCGACGTGATGAATAGAGGTCAATCAACCTTACCAACCTAGCAACAAAATTGACTTCTTAAATTTTCAATTGAGGCAATCCACAAGGATGGATTCTAAAGACGAAGCAAGGTTTAAAAAAGCGGAAACGAGCCTCGAGGCGTTTTCTGTTAGCCTCACGAGGCGTAAGCCTCGAGGCGGACCAAGGCGTAAGCCTCAAAACAACCTTGAAAAATAATTAAAATTACGTATATATTTCATAAAAGCCACAATTTAACATAAAACAAATGATAAAAGTATCACAAGGACAAGGTATAATATAATTGAAAAGGTAGAGCAAATCGAATTCGAAAATGCATTGTATAATGAAATTAAGTACCATCAGCAGTTTCTGTTGTATATTTTTAGTGTAAAATGGATGCAAAGGAATCCTAAAGAATTTGGATGTGTAAATTACACGCTAGTTAAGATTTCTAAGCTCTTGACCAAGCGGGGGTCAAGGGGGCCGCGCGCCCTTGCAGGGTCCTAGGGGCAGCGCCCCTGGCGGGGTCCAAGAGGCAGAGCCCCTGTCCCGCTGGCCAGTCAGCAGGCGGGGGTCAAGGGGGCAGCGCCCCTTGTGGGGTTCGGGGCAACGCCTCGAAACCTAAACGAAATTTCATAAGTTAATATGTTTGGGATTAACTTCCGTATTTTACCTAAACGGGTGAAATAAGGGTCAAAAAACTCAAAACAGGTAAAAAAAACAGCCTAAAATCAAAAAATACCATCTTTAGTGAGGCTTAAGCCTCACCGCCTGAGGCTTACGTTCCAATTCCCCCTACTGAGGCTACGCCTCTTATGCGTTTTTTGGACGCCTCGAGGCGCGCCTCGGAACGCCTTTTTAAACCATGAGACGAAGAAGCATAATATCCTCAAGGACAAACATGTGGATGCAGCCTCAATGAACCTAGAAAGAGACACTTAAGTTTAAGTGGCTCAACAATGATCAGCCGTTGGTTTTTGTGAAGAATTAGTACATGCTCTACAGAAAAACTTTGGTCCCGCTAAATTTTAAAATCCGGATGAGTATCTTTGTAGCATTAAACATTTTGTTCTTCCATAGGAAAATTATTTGATTCTTGTCTTCCAAAGAATTTCCATGATGCACAAGAACAATCATTTTTTTAGGATTTTTAGGATTTAATGATACCTAAGAGCAGATTCGCCACTTTCTTTTATCTTAGGCGTTCTTTTTGGGTGTCAAACTAGCCCAATCAGTGGCATGTTGGGAATATTTATGAATGGTTTGAAAGAAGAGGAGCTCAAGGCATATATGAGGATCCACCTACTCACCGTTTATAGCACGGGAGCTTAGCTCTCTAGTTTGAATCCAAAGTCATCCACACAATATTGGGAAAATGTGTTAATTTCATCACACTTGTTAAAATTGATCCCACACTATCTTCTGCAAATCTAATCACCTTAACTATTACCCCGCATAAAACGTCTGAAACCTAACCCATCTTTTACCGAGACGAAATAACTGGGTCGTGGCCTTCGAGGAGAGTTTTTATATGTGGGGAAAAATATGGCCCATGAAACCATTGTAAAACAGGTACTTTCAAGCTTCTCAAAGCACCTGTTGTTGAAAACGACTAGGGTATAACAATGGTTGTAGGGTCCTTTGAAAACCAACAAGATATGGCAAAAATCAGTCTCTATGCATTTTTAGTGAACCACATACCACAATGATGAAGTTTCAAGGGAACTATCGGGACAACGAAGGCTGAAGGTGCTAATATTGGTCAATAGTGGCTCCACACATAACTTCACTGGGTGACTCCCTTGTTAGAGCACTAAATTTGCCAACTTTGTTCATAACCTCATATGATGTGCAAATTGGAAATAGTGATATATTTTGTTGCTTCTTTTCTACCTCTGTTTTTGGACATTTAAAAGAACCACAGACATCTTCTTTTGGAGTTATTGATGGAGAGCAATGTTGCATGTTATAACATGTAAAAACATAATCATTATAAGTCTTCTTAGACAATCCTAATGTTCCATTTAGAGGTGGGCAAACCCGTTTTTTTTTAAACAGGTTCCGGTTCCGGTCAACGAAGTCAACAACCGGTTCCGGTTCGGGTTTTTGGCTTGTTCCGGTTCGGGTTTTGACCGGGTCCTAGTCGGGTTTGGCCGGGTAAAGATGGAACCGGTTCCGCTTTTTCCGGTTCCAGTTCCGATTTCTCTGAGAATACGGAATTGCCCGTACTCACCGGTTTGGTTACAACCGGTTCTGGTTCCAAAACCGGGTTTTTTGCCCACCTCGAGTTCCATTGGCTTGATCTTGATGTATTTTAAGGCCTATTACATTAGAAGCCTCTCCAAGATCTTTCATGTCAAAATTACACGAAAGTAATTGCTTTGACTCATGCAACAAGTATAAGTTGTTACTTGCCAAAAGGATATCATCCATGTAAAGGACAAGTATAGCAAAGTTGCTCCCACTCATTTTGAGATTTTGAGGTAGGTGCATTTATTCACTTGGCTCTTTATAAAACCTTGTTTCTTCTTAACTTCATCAAACTTTTTAAATATCCTCGGGTGATGCTTGTTTTAACCTGTATATGTATTTCTTTAACTTACAAACTAGTGTTCTTGACCTTTAGGTTTGAAACCTTCATGTTGAGTCATAAACATTTCCTCATGTAAGTCATCATTAAGGAAAGTTGTTTTTAACGTCCATGTAATGCAACTCTAACTCATAATGAGCTATTAAGGCCATAACAATCCTTAAGGAGTCATTTCGTGAAACTGGTGAGAACATCTTCTGATATTCAAGTCCCTTCTCTTGAGTATAGTCTTTTACAACCAATCGTGCTTTATAGCATTCAATATTTCCAATTGCGTCTAATTTGGTTTTGAAAGCCCATTTACAAACACGGGTGTCACATTGTAATTCAACTAGATCTCAAACATTGTTCTTAGTCATGGAATCAAGCTAATCAGACATAGCCTTATTCTAATCAGAAGATTAAATATTACTAATGGATTCATTGTAAGAGGTTGGATCATTGCACTTTCCTATGTTTATATGAGCTTCATCAAGGTAGGTATCATAATCACTGAAATTAATCGGCCTTTTGGACCTTGATGACGTCCTTAGCTGATTATTGGGTTCAACATTTTCATTTGTGGTTTCATGTTGTTGCTCTTGTGTGTTAGAGATCTATTCAATATTAGGTTGGATCATTGCTCTTTCCTATGTTTATATCAGCTTCATTAAGGTAGGTATCATAATCATTGAAATTAATTGGCCTTCTAGACCTTGATGACGGCCTTAGTTGATTAATGGGTTCAACAGTTTCATTAGTGGTTTCATGTTGTTGCTCTAGTGCGTTAGAGATGTATTTGGTATTGGGGATATTTGAAGCAATATAAGTTTTTAAGGAAACAAGAAATGGTGCAGTGTCATGCATAAGAAATGGAATAGGAGGTAAGATGTTAGAGTTCACCCCCTTTCTCTTGCACTTCTTGTAAGTCAAAGTCTTCATTCTTACTGCTCCCGCTAACATTAGCATTCTCTAAAACACTAACATAAAGACTTTCTATTATGCAAGTTGTATGTGAAGGACAATAGAATCTATACCCTTTTGAATTATCCGCATATCCTACAAAGAAACAACTGATTGTTATTATGTTCATGTTTTTTTTGTCGAGGATTAAAAAGTTTAGCTTTGACAGGACAGTCCTATACTTTCAAATATGTTAAGCTTAGTTTTCTTCATGTCCTGATCTCAGAATCCAAAAGGAGTTTTAGGTACATATTTAGGAGAAACCCTATTTAGTATATGAATTGTTGTCATTAAAGCCTTTGTCCATAAAAATTAAGGTAACTTTAAACTTGCTAATGTTACGGATGAAGGGGAGACCATTTGGAAGAACAAACCTCCCATTGTTAAAGTTTATTCTAGAAAGGGCAAGACAGTAAATAAACCTACATAGTTTGTTAGAAGGATCTTTAAATAGATAGGGGTGAGGTAAGAAATGCATGTTGAGTAATTTGTTATTCGTGGCTCCTGTTTAGCAGCGAGAGAAAGAGAGATTTGATTTTGTAATTTGATTTCTTTTCCTTTGTAATTCAGTACTTGAATTAGTGAATCATTCTTCCTATTTCCTATTGAATTCTCTAATTCTATCAGCTAAGATACCTTTTACCATATCCATGAATGTGTTACATCACGTGTGTCATAAAATAATTAGTCTTTAGGTTCATTATCTAACAACAAACATAATTGTATAAAATGGCAACGTTAAACCTTAATGTCAAATTAAATGATATTTCTTTAGGTAAATCATCTAACTTTTTATTAAAATTTACCATTGATATTGTAAAGAATTAAAGATTGCACGTGAAAGTTAGAATTTTCGTGAGTTTTACATACTTCATGAAATTTATTATAGCATAGATAATGAAACATGACATCAATTTTCTTATAAAAAGAAATTGTTTATAGTTTAGAATCCGATCAAAGTTTATAATAATACAACGATCTTCATTAGTAATGAGGCCATGATTCAAAGGAAGAAAAACTGGATCTTTATTCCAGTCAAAATTATGACTTTAAACAAACGAACCGAAAATGTACCATGTTAAACTTTATTCCAGTCAACTAATTCATATACATCTAATTGAATTCATTTTATTTATGTATTGAATTAATTCATGAAGTGGGTTCCATGTCAACGCTGGCAAGTGAGAAATGAGATGAAAATAATAATAATTATTCTTGGTAATTAAAAACTTGCAAAGTATACGACTTTACTGGAATACCAACTTCTTGCAACCCATTAAAATGTAAAAATCCATTAACACCATGAATAATGGTTGCGACAAACAACAAACAAAATTCATGCAACTGCAATTCATTAAAGAATTGATGACAATTGACAATTTGAAAGCTTTGTTACAATTTATTGCGTGAAACATGACATGATGAAACATGATTATTTGGAATTAAAATACAGATGGCAACTTGTGATGGTTATCTGGTTTTGGAATTCCAATTATGCATCGATGAATCACAACATAAAATCCGATTCACACATTAAACTATGAAACTAATTGATTCTGTAAACTTGGATTCTTTCTTATCGATTCATATATAAAGACAATTTGTATAATGAATTCCAGTGGCGTTATCACAACAAACTGCAAACCAATTTCGTTTTCCAGAAATTACTTCATCGACGGTTAAAAGCCAAGAAAATATTTTTTTTAATCATTGAATTGATATAATAAACATTGCTATGATACCACATGTTGATCATATCTTGAAACATGAACCCTAATCATGTTTATTCAATGACAAACATGAAATCAAAATCAAATTAATGGAACTTAATTGTGGGAAATGAAACCTTAGAAGAACATGATGATGTCATGATTAACTTTCTTATGTACCCGTTGTAATGTCAAATTGATCTTGATGGAATGATCTCCGGAGAGAAAGCTGAATGGTGTTTTTTTTATTCTCTGTATACGTATATGACATCTAATAACAACAACATGTACCCAATGTAATCCCACTTTGTGGGGTATGGGGGAGAGATGAAGACATACCTTACCTCTACCCCAGATGTGGTAGAGAGACTGCTTCGTAAGAGACCTATTTTTTTATATTATTATTATTATTATTATTATTATTATTATTTTATTATATATATATATATATATATGTTATTATTTTTTTCAAGGGGGTGGGGGGGGGGGGGGGCAATAACACAATAACATACAAGGGAGCAACAAACAACACAACATACACACACAAACTTGTGTAAAAAAGAGTTAGGCATAGTTCAAGCACAAGCATACACAAACAAGCCAAACCAATCAAGTAGCTCCTAACCCATCTAAGACTCTCACGCTTTTATCCTACATCTCCATGAACCCCTATCATTGATCATGTCCTCATAACAACATAACCCTAATATATTTATAGGTATTTCCATCAAATAACCCACATAGGTTAGAGAACCAATTATGTCAATTTGGCAAACATAAATTAAATGGTAAAGATCATATTAAATGATTTATTCTAACATGCTAATCTCTAGTTCAACATGTAGCATGTCTGATACATGAATTTTGTGTAGTAAACCACACTTGCTTGTATAGGCGAAATATTAGATCATTGGGTCTAATTTGTCTAAAACACAAGTCTGATTGTTTTAGCAATTTATCAAGTGTGCTTTTCATTTTTATTGGCTTTTGTTACGACGAAACAAACTAACAAAATACCTGGCAAGTCAGCGTGATCAATAGGGTCTAGGGGTGAGATGAGGGCAAACCTTACTCTTATTCCAATGGAATAAAGAGACTACTTTTCTATGGACTCTCGGCTCATTATTAGCAAAGGAAACATGATTGTAAAAAGTAAAAATAAATGCTTCGCTGATTTTGCTTAATTTGTTCTTAAAACATTCTTGCTTTCAATATTAAGGTATAATGCGATGATCTATGAAGCACTATCAACCTTGAAGGATCCAAATGGATCAAATACTAGTGCAATTGTTTGTTTCATTGAGGTAATCAATAATCTGATCAATATATGCTTTTTGAAAATCATGTTGATAAACATTGCTAGTTTACAATATTGTAACTATTTCTATTGTGATATGCAGAAAAGGCACGAGGTGCCCCAGAATTTTCGGAGGTTACTAACATCAAGGTTACGAAGACTTGTCGCACAACAGAAACTTGAAAAGGTGATTTTCTTTAATTGTTTATGTCAAACTCTTGTGTAGTACTTGTTTAATTTTATAAGGATGCCTGGAATTGTTGCAATTTTAACTGGAAACAAACAAACTTACCCAAGAAATGATATTCTTAGTGAAGCCATTTGTAGGGTTTAGGTAGGGGTGTTCAAATTCGGATTTCCGGAGACTCGGATATCCGAAATTCTTGGGTAATTGATTACTTGATTTCACTCTATGAATCTGTATCCGAAATTTCGGATATCCAATTAGTTCAATCGAATATCCGAAAGGAGAAAAAATATATATAAATATAATATTTTTTATTTATAAAAAAGATTAAATAAACTAAAATCAATAAAATAAATATTTATAAACATACAAATTTTATAAATTTGTGTTTGAGTTTGGGATTTTGTTTGATAGAAAATAATAAAAAATACATACCAAATTATATTTTCAATCCCTATTTTACATTTTTTATCAAATTTGACCTGAAACTTTTTTTTAGTTTGTTTATAATTTTATTCTTTTGTATTATCAATTTTTTAAGATTAGATTATTCAAAATATTTCACCATTTCCAAATTAAAAAACTAAACAATGGCTTTTGGTAAGAAAGGATCGAGCTCAAGAGAAGAAAACCAACATTCTGAGGAGCACGTGTATCTAAGTGGCAATGATGCTGAAGAATGAAGATATTCCTAACTATTAGACTAGATAAATATTAACATGTGTATATGAAAATCATTGTGTAATTGAGGTTGTTAGGAATCAAGCGGCGCAACGGAACCAGATTGAATAATACACATACACGATTGCAAAGAAAAAACAGAAAACAGAAAATAAACGACACGAAGATTTAACGTGGTTCGGTCGATGTGACCTACGTCCATGGGCTACAACTAGGATTTATCTTTTATTACTTAGGTGCACAAAGATTACAATTACAAGACATGAATATATATAGAGAACTAATTAGGTTACAAAAAACAAAACCGGGCCGGGCTTAGGCCGGCTGCCCTAATTCCCTCCCAAAGGTCTCCGAAACCTAACAATCTCCCACTCGGAGGCCTTGCGATAAAATCAAGCCCGCCATCCAAGCACATAGTAATCCAGTCTTCCAGTAACTCCAGTAATCTTTGTCAAACAGTCTTCCAAGCCTTCAGTTCCCATAAACAAGCTAAGACTTCAGTCCAATCTTCCTAGTTGCAGGAGCCCTTCTCATCAGTTACCTGAAGGGCTCGTTGAAGCTTCCGTAAGCTTCAACGCATCAGTCATCACTGACTCAGTCTTGACTGTAACCATCACTGACTCATCCTCTGTCTCAACTGGCTTGCACATTCCACCAGATCCAGAGATACACCGAGGAATATTAACACTCTCCAAATTCAGCAAGTAATCCACAGGAGAGATTTTAGCAGTTGAAATCCTGGTCTTTAAAACCCACTGTTGCTTTGAAACTGTACCCGAAACACCAACCATGCTCCCACTGTTACCAAAACCCCTAACTGGTTTAAACCTTCGACCCGTTCAGCTTGAACCACCTTGGCACCAGGCTTCACACTTGCAAAATGAACCTTCTTTTGCCCCTTAGATTCAGCGACCAGACTTTGTCTTGCTTAACCGGGGCGGTCACTCCCTTAGCAGGTACCTCAACCAAATATAACGATCCCTGTTTCTTTCCCCGAGCAATAACCATATTACCCTTGATCACTTTCCGTTTGCCACTACCAAAATTAACAACTAGTCCCTGTTCATCCAATTGACTGACAGAAATGAGATTCGTCTTCAAACCTGGAATCACCCTGACATTCTGTAATTTCCATGTAGTTCCCAATGGAGTCCCCAGATCAATATCTCCTATGCCCGTAACATTCAGAAATTCACCGTTACCAAGTCGTACCTTCCCAAAGTCACCAATTTTCAGATTCTTCATCAATTCACAGCTGTGCGTGGCATGAATCGAAGCACCAGAATCCATGACTCAAGAGTCCACACTGCTTTCAACACTAAGTATCAATGCATCATCCTCAAACACATCCTCAGTAGCAGCATTCAATTGTTTCTTTGGACATTGACTCTTAACATGTCCCACCTCGTTGCAGTTCCAACACTTCACACTTTTCTTAGTTCTAGACAAACTCCTTCCTTGACTCCTACTGTCCCTTCTACCCCTACCAACATGCAACATTTCAAAAGAAGACGATCCACCTTGATTCTTGCGTCTGATGTCCTCGCCAAGAACCAAATCTCTAATCCCTTCAAATGTCATACCACTGGCTCCCGTAGAACTAGTGACAGCAGTAACTGTCCCGGACCAGCTATCAGGCAACGAAGATAGCAGCAGTAGAGCCTGAACCTCATCATCGAATTTTATCCCAACCGAAAGTAGGATCAACAAAATCGAATTAAGGTTGTTAATGTGAGATGTCAGAGATGCACCTTCCATCATTGTCGTGTTCACAAGCTCCCGAATCAAGAACACTTTATTAGCTGCCGACAGCTTTTCATACATATTTGACAGAGCATTCATCATACCACTAGCTGTGGTCTCCCTCATGATGTTAAACGCAACGCTCTTCGCCAAAGCCAATGTAGTAACCGCTCGATCTTTCTTGTCCTTCAATTCCCAATCGGCTTGATCCATTTTCTCCGGTTTATTCCCCAACGCCTCATCCAAATCCTTCTGACACAGTAATGCTTCTACTTGCATTTTCCACCAACCAAAATCAGAACCGTTGAACTTCTCAATCGCAACCTTTCCGTCTTTAGCCATAGCAAACAGAAACCGAATAAAGACAGTGACAGACACAAGAATGGCACGGGCCTGAACTGGACGGTTGTTCTACTGAACACTGCCAAATAATTCGATCTGTTCCTACTGAAACCAACAAATCAAAACTGTAAGCAGTTCCCCTGATTGATCGCGTGTAGACAAATCTGAACCCGAATGTTAATCTCCACAAAAAACGATTCCTCGAACCTGGTTGAATACAAATACTGCAAACTCAATCCTGAAGCACTCAAAATACAGATTCGAAAACAGGCTGACACGACTCAAGGGTTCAATTTTGAAACCTTAATAGTCAAAATCAGTCAACCTAAGCAGCAATCACGATCCCAAGGGTTATACCAACCCTAATCGAAGCTGACCCAGAAATTTCGAACCAAAAAACGTGTCAAACAGAAGCAACCAAGCTCCAATCGACGACTCAAGGGTGAATCAAAACCCTAATCGCGATCCAGAACTCAAAATCGGCCAGAAAACAGTCTCAAATCAACGATTCCAAGGGTTTAAAACCCTAATCGCGACCTGGAACCCCAAATCGGCCAGAAAACCCTTCTCCGGCGGCGGTTCCGGCAGCTTCTGCGTCTACCCTGACCGGCAGCGGCGGCGATCGGAACAGGCTATGGTGGTGACGACTACGGCAGAGGAGACAACCAAGGGTAAAACCCTAATCCTCTTTGACGGCTCAGATCTGCAAAAACGAACTCCAAGTGGTTACAAACCCTAATTCGTGAATCCCAGACCTGTAGACGACAGCTACAAAAACTCTCAAGGGTAGAAACCCTAATTCGTATCACCAGCGACCAGCAACTACGCCCTTTTTCCTTTCGGTAATCGTCTCAGTACGATCGTATTTTTAATCTCCAACGAGCCTCAGCTCTCGTACCACTTGTTAGGAATCAAGCGGCGCAGCGGAACTAGATTAAACAATACACATACACGATTGCAAAGAAAAAACAGAAAACAGAAAATAAACGACACGAAGATTTAACGTGGTTCGGTCGATGTGACCTACGTCCACGGGCTGCAACAAGGATTTATCTTGTATTACTTAGGTGCACAAAGATTACAATTACAAGACATGAATATATATAGAGAACTAATTAGGTTACAAAAAACAAAATCGGGCTGGGCTTAGGGCCGGCTGCCCTAATTCCCTCCCAAAGGTCTCCGAAACCCAACAGAGGTTTGTCTAGTGTAAATATTATTTGTAATGGATTATATGTTACACGTGAATGAGAAGGGAGAGGACACGTTTTGAGAATACCTATTCTATCATGGTATCATAAAGCCGGCCTTACCTTCCGTTCCCACTGCTACTTCCGATCGTCTCCTCAATTCCGATCACACTGCTCCTTCCGGTCCCACTGCTATTTCCGATTTCTTCTACATCAGAACCCTTTCACTCCTCCCTTCTCCAATTGCTGCTCCTCTACATCCCACCATTACCGTCTCTAATATACGCAATTTCATACCCATTGTTCTAGAGATGGAGAATGCGCAAATATAACCCATTGTACTGCTTATCAGGTACTCCATCACATCATTCTGGTTCCGCAAACGCCCACCGAAAAAGCAGCAGCCGAGAAGGCGGCTCCAAATCCTTTGTGGCCACGATTAGATGCCATTGTTAAACAATGGATCTATGGTACAATCTCAATCGGCCTTCTACATACAATTCTGAAACCGAATTCCACTGCTGTCCAAACGTGGAAGTCATTAGAAAGCATTTTTCAGGATAACAAAACCTCTTGAGCTCTCTATCTTGAAAACGAGTTCTCCAACACCAAGTTGCATGCTTTCTCCACCACTTCCGCTTACTATCAAGAACTGAAAACTATAGCCGACCAACTAGCGAATGTGGATGCTCCAATCTTGGACAGTGACTCGTTCTACAATTGATTGCTGGTCTACAGGGTAGTAAATTTGATAATCGAACAAACTCATCCTCCTCCGGAGTTTTTCTCGTCCCGTTCTTGAAGAAACTAGGCAGGCTCAACAAACTTCGTTTGACACCGCTTTACTTACTGCCACCGAGTCAACTCAGTGGGGCCGTGGGGGCCATGGCAGAGGACACAGTCGCTCTAAAGGATGTGGTTCATCAGGTGATCAGAACTACTACCCACAACACCATGGGTTCAATTCCCTCAGCCATGGCACTGGCCTCCGTAGCAAACTTGGTCAGTACCTCCTGTGCCGTACCCCACCATGCCATCCACCCCTCGCGGTCCACCATCCAATTGCGGGTTTTCAGCAGGTATAATAGGGTCAGCACCATCTCAATTTTGTGCAGCAAATGATGGGCCATACACCCCAACGAACATTGAACAAGCTTTGCTTACAATGACTCTAAACCCATATGAGAATTGGTACCTTGATACACGCATACCAATCACATGTCAAACTTGTTAGGTAACCTTTTCATATTATGTCAATAATAGTATACAGAACCATATAGTCATGGGTAACAGCTTTCACATACCAATTCATGATACGGGTAACATCACTTTACTACCACCATACCCACCCTTACACCTCAAACATTTTAGTTGCCCCTAAACTTATCAAAAACCTTTTATCTGTTTGCAGGTTAACCACCGAAAATAAAATCTCTATTGAATTTGACCCTTTTGGTTTTCTTGTGAAGACTACCAAACACGGATACTCGTCCTCCGATGTGACAGCACTGGGGATCTTTACCCACTCACTTCACCATCTTTCAAGTTCACAAGCCCGTCTACATTTGTTGTTTTGTCTCAGGATCTCTCTGGCACGATCGTTTGGGACATCCGGGCTCTTCTTTACCTTGCATTTTGAATAAACGTCTTATTTCTGTTGACAAGTTTTTTGACAAACATGTGTGCTAGTCTTGTGTGTTTGGCAAACATGTTAAATTACCATTTTCTAATTCTACTTCTACTTCTGTTACATCTTTACCTTTTGATATTGTGCATAGTGATTTGTGGACCTCCCCAACACGTAGCTAGCTCAGGAGGTCATTAATATTATATTTTATTCTTAGATGATTACTCGAATTACCTATGGACATTTCCTCTTACATCTAAATCTTCTGTTTTCTCTATTTTTCTCAATTTTCACAAATTTCTCTTAACCCAATTTGAACACGGTATTAAAATTATTCAATGCGATAATGGCACCGAATATAATAACAAATCTTTTCACAACTTTTGCAAAGAAAATGACATGTCATTCCGTTTTAAAATGTCCACACACGTCTTCCCAAAATGGGAAAGCGGAAATACGGTCAATTAATAACTTTATTCGCACACTCCTAACTCATGCCTCTAATCAAACCACATAAATGTATTATTCAACTAATGAGAGAGATTACAATGGTTTAAATAGACAAGTAAGTTACAATCTAGACCTTCTATTATAAACTAATTATAATTTAATCATTAAGTCTAACATTCCCCCGCAAGTTGAGGGCGGGTAACGACCTGCAACTTGGATCGCAATTCCTTAAACTGTTGAGAGGATAACGGCTTAGTAAACACATCAGCAATTTGATCATCAGTAGATATAAACTACACATTTAGTCTCCCCTGAGCGACTTGTTCATGAACAAAATGGTAATCAACTTCCACATGCTTCGTACGAGCATGGAAAACTAGATTGGCAGACAGATAAGTTGCACCAAGATTGTCACACCAAAGTGTTGGAGATTGGTGAACTATTCCAAGTTCCTAAAGAAGAGACCTCAACCAATTAGTTCAGCAACAGTATCAGCAATGGCCTTATATTCAGATTCTGTAGATGACCGAGAGACAGTTCGTTGTTTTCTAGCAAACCATGAGACAAGATTAGAGCCTAGGTAGATAGCAAATCCCCCCATGGAGCGACGGTCAATAGGGCAGCCAGCCCAATCAGAATCTGAGTAAGCGTGAATTTTAGGAAGCCAATGAGAATCAGAGAAGGCATGTAAACGTGAACCTGTGTCATGACGAAAGAGTAATCCAAGTTGAACTGTGCCCTGAAGATAGCGTAAGATGCCTTTGACAACCACCCAATGATTTTCAGTAGGAGCATGCATAAATTGACACACTTTGTTCACTGCAAATGCTATGTTAGGTCGAGATAAGGTTGCATACTGAAGAGCACCAACTATTTGGCGATATCTAGATGTATCCTGAAGAGGAGGACTAACAGCAGTGAACGATTCATGAGAGGGGCTCATAAGAGTGTCAACATGTTTGCAACCTATCATACCAGCTTGGTGTATAATATCCAGAACATACTTTCGTTAAGAAAGAAACAAGTTAGAACCATGAGGAATAACTTCAACTCCCAAGAAACAGTGCAACGGGCCAAGATCCTTGACAGCAAACAAGGAGCTAAGGCGACCAATGGTATCAGCAATGGTGTTATGACAATTACCAGTAATGATGATGTCGTCAACATAAACAAGTCCATAAATAAGGGTACCCTTTGAGTTCAGAATAAATAGAGAGGGATCGGTTTTAGACCCAGAGAAGCCTAGCTGCTGAAGTGCTTGAGAGAGTTTGGTAGACCAAGCACGCGGGGCCTGTTTGAGGCCATAAAGAGACTTATGCAGGCGATACACACGATGGGGTCTGGTAGGATCAACAAATCCCGGAGGTTGCTTCATATAAACTGTTTCTTGGAGATTGCCATGAAGGCTTTTTGAACATCAAGCTGTAAAAGAGGCCATTTATGCGTGACAGCTAAAGAGAGCACAGTGCGGATAGTAGCAGGCTTAACAACCGGACTAAAAGTTTCATGGTAATCAACACCTGCTTGCTTGCTGATGAAATCCCTTAGCAACGAGGCGAGCCTTGAAGCGACAGATTTTTCCATTTCAGTTTTCAACCTGTAAACCCACTTACAATCAACCACATTAGTGTTTGGAACTGGTGGAACTAATGACCACGTGCCATTCTTATGAAGTGCCGACAGCTCATCAGTCATGGCATGACGCTACTATGATGACTTGTTGGCAGCGGTAAAGGAGGTTGGTTCGGTAAGGTTGGCTAGGGTGATGGTATGATAGGCAGACGGGTTGTAAAGGGTAGGCTGTTTGGGATTTGGGCGTAGATTAGAGGGACGAGTTTGGAGTGGAGGATTTGGGACTGCACCGGAAGTCGTGTGCATAGGGTCGGGTGCGTAGAGTCAGTTGCGGTTGTGGTGGTGTGATTGTGGGTGGAAGTGGTGGGAGTTGTAGGAGTGGGTTCGGTTGGGAAGGGTAGGTCGGACTGACTAGGTTGGAGTGTAGAAGATGGTTCGATAGGATCAGCAGGGATAAAGGGAGGTGGTTCTGGAAAAATGGATACACATGATTGTTCAAGTTGGGATGGGGTTGGTGTGGGAGGTGATTTGTGGTAAGGAAAGACATGCTCATTGAACCGAACATGGCGGACGATATAAATACGTTCTATATTCGGATCAAAACAGCGATATCCATGGTGAGCAGGGCTATATCCAAGAAATACACATGGGGTGGACCGGATATCAATCTTGTGATTGTTGTAGGGGCGAAGATAGGGAAAACATTGACACCCAAAAACGCGAAAGAATGAATAATCAGGTTTGCGTTTGAAAATGTGTTCAAAAGGATATTTATTTGAGTAGACACGAGAAGGAAGCCTGTTGATAAGATAGACGGCGGTTTCAAAGGCAAAGTGCCAGAATTGTTGTGGAAGATGATAATGGGCTAAGAGGGTGAGTCCAGTTTCCACAACATGACGATGTTGACGCTCCACCGTTTCATTCTGTTCGCTTGTATGAGGGCAGGAGCGACGATGAATGATGCTAAGGCTGGTAAAGAACTGGGTGAGACATCGAAATTCCCCACCCCAATCAGATTGAATACTTTTAACCTTTGTTTGAAATTGCCTTTCTGCCATGTTTATAAAGTTAATTAAGTTGGAACGAACATCAGATTTGTGTACTAAAGGGTAAAACTACATGTATTTAGAGTGATGATCAACACAAAGTAAAAAGATCCGATAACCATCAACAGATAAAAGTGGGGTAGGCCCCCAAACATCACAATATATCAAATCCAAAACGTTAGTGCTATGAAAGTTTGAATTAACTTAAGAATGTTTGGATGACTTGCCCATTTGACAAGTGTTACATAAAGAATATGATAATTTATTTGAAACAGGTAAAGAACAATTCGAAAAAATGGAACGAAAAACACGATTCATGTGGATGTCCAGACGTTGATGCCAAATAGTTGACGATGCTTTGACGGCAGTAAAGGCAACTTTAGGAAGAGACTGAAGGCGAGGCAAACGGATGGAATAAAGGCCTTGTTCACTTGGACCCGTTAGGAGGGTGCTGTGTGTAGACTCGTCCTTCACAACAAAATAAGATGAGTGAAATTCAAAGAAAACATCATTGTCATGAAAAAATTGTTGGACAGATAAAAGATTCTTTTTAAGGTCTGGTACATGAAGTATGTTATTAAGATTGAATGTTTTATGTGGAGATTATATTTTGGAGGAACCAATGTGGAAAATGGGAAGGGATTTATCGTTACCAACAAGCAAAGAGTCATTACCATAATATTTTTCAGGATTGTCAATAGCATCAAATTCCTGAGCAGAGTGGCCATTACATCCTGTGTCAGGGAACCAAGTGAAGCCAGGAGAGGTGTTGCCATCCGAGTGAGCTGCAAAATTAGCCCAAGTCGTCCCTCGTGTCTGAGTTTGCTTGGTAGGACACTGTGTTGGAAGATGGCTGATTCCACAAGGGTCGCAATGACCATAGACAGTGTTTTGAGTGGAGGCCCAATTGAATTGACGAGTGCCAGTAGCATGATGTTCCCTTGGACGGTTTGAAGATGGCCGTGAAGCACCCCTGGAGGAGCCGCGACTACGTTGCCGACGGTTGTTGTTGGTGAAAGACCGTGAGGTATGGTAGGCTTGAGGTTGAGAGGTAGAGTTGGATGTAGGTTGAAGTTGATAGCCCAATTGAGCAGCCATAAGTTGAAGGTTATTGAGTTGGGTTCGGGGAGCATCTAGATTAAGTGGTGTGGATGAAGGGGAGGCAGCCGTGCGTAAGACTCCTGTGGCAGCAGCCACAAAGGCTTGGGGGCTGGGTAGAGTTGTGGCAGTGGGTAGGCCATGCACCTTAGAGATCATGTAATCATGATCACTGAGAAGTCCATGAAGTTTGGTAAACACAACCGGTGGGTGACGTGCAAGAAGGTTAGCTTTGAGGCAATTGTATTCTTCTCTGAGTCCGGAAAGAACAAGCATCACTAGGTCTTTGTCTTTGAAGGGCTCCCCAATGTTGGCAAGAGCTGTGGCATACTCCTGTGCTCAGCATAAGTTATCAACGGGTTTCTCATCTCCTTTCATGGTGATACGAAGAAGTTGGCTTTTGAGTGAAAATTCATGTGATGCGCTAGTTGGTGCGTAAGCACGTTCCAGAGAGAGCCAAATATCACGAGATGTCCGGCCTTGAACATGTTGGAAGGAGGATTCAGAGATGCTGGAAATGATAGGCATGCTAATATGCGCATCATTGGCAATCCATGGAGCATAGCTTGGATTGACAATTATGGTTCCACTGGTTGTTACGTGTTGTTGTGGACATGGTATAGTGCCATTAACATAGCCAAATAGATTGTGAGAGATCAGGAACGGTTCAACCATGGACCGCCAATATCCATAGTTGGTGGGTTTGAGGGTGAAAGCAAACTTGTGGGAGAAGTGGGTAGTCTTTTCGTGATCTGAGAAGATAGTAATAGCGGCCATCGGTAACAGCAGCCGGAAGTTGCGACGGCAAGCAGTCGGTGGGTAGGGGGTTGCGACGGCAGCAAGGTAGGGTTAGAGGCTAATTAGCCGAAAATTTTGGAGAGATTTGATTTGGCTCTGATACCAAATCAAACCACATAAATGTATCATTCAACTAATGAGAGAAATTACAATGGTTTAAATAGACAAATAAGTTACACTCTAGACCCTCTATTATAAACTAATTATAACTTAATCATTAAGTCTAACACCTCTCTTCCACCTACATGTTGGCATCACGCGTTACAAATGGCTACTTATCTCCTCTTCCTTCCAAAACTATGCACAATCAAATACCTACTTATCTTTTATACCACAAACATCCCTTTTACACACATCTTTGTACCTTTGGTTGCCTTTGCTATCTGCTTCTACCTTCCTCCTCAATCAACAAACTACAAAACCAATCATCCCCATGTGTGTTTCTTGGCTATCCTTCCACTCATCGGGGGTACAAATGTTATGATCTTTCAACCAAAAAAATCATTCTTTCTTGTCATGTATTATTTGACGAAACCGTCTTCCCTTTTGCTAAAATCCACTCCACTCATCCTATGAATTTTTACATTCCTTTGCCAACAATGATTTTCGCCCTTCTTTTTGGGACTCCGTTTCCATTCTTCAACCGTTGAACAGCTCACTGCCCAAGCAGCCCCTTTGGTTAAAACTGAACCAGCTCAAGCAGCCCCTATAGCCCAACCTGAAGTCCTGAACCAGCCAAAGCAGCCCCTATGGCCCAAACCGCACCGGCCCAACCAGCCCCCATGGCCCAAACCGAACCAGCCCAACCGGCCCCTCTAGCTCCAGCCCATCATCACCCGCTCCCTCTTCCTCGATTTTACACCCGCCGTGCTAAACAGGCTGCACCCTCACAGCCACCTCCGCTTCCCCCACTACCACCAAGGACCATCATCACCTGAAGCATGGCTGGAGACTCAAAACAAAAGCAACATCTTAATCTTCATGCACCACTACTTTCGAACCTATACCCCATAACCCGGTTGACGCTCTTACCATACCCGTGTAATGGCTAATGAGTTTAATGTTCTTATTGATAATAGTTCATAGGAGATTAGGAGTTAGTACATTGACACCGCCATATGAACCTTATTCGGTGCATTTGGATCTTGGTTGCGCCTCAAGGCCTTGAGGCAACGCTTTATGAATTTATGGATCAAATTTGATCAGCAGTTGGGTATGTAGGAGGGGATATGTATAAACTACCAATATTAGAAATTCATTATGGTTTGCATGATAAAAAAAAGCCCAATATGTTAAAAAGACAAGACAAATGCATCTTTTTAGTTGTAGATAAAACTTATTTTGTTATATACAGAGCAACACCTTACCTGCTTGAGGCTCTCGCCTCATGGCTCATGCCTTATGCCTTGGCATTTGAGGTCTAGACGCTAAGACGCCTCAGCGCCTCGAGCTTTTTAAATCAAGATTTGGATTTTCAAACATAAAACTAAATCTGATGGTTCACTTGAGTGTAAGGCGTGGTTGGTTTGTGATGGCAGGTCTCAACAGGTGGGTGTGGATTGTCATGAGACATTTAGTCCGGTTGTAAAACCGGCTATCCGAACAGTTTTGAGCGTCACATGACTTCATGGGTGGGACATTAATCAACTTGACGTTAAAAACGCTTTCCTACATGGAACACTTAAAGAAACAGTTTATATGCCTTAGCCCTTGGGATTTTGAAACACCTCCTTTCCACATCATGTTTCCAAGTTGAAAAAGTCTCTTTGCGGCCTCGGTATCAACGGTTCACAGATTTCGTAACTACCTTTGGTTTTCGGCATAGCTCCTGTGATCATTCTCTTTTCATCTATAAGAATGGCTCGAATAGAACCTGCATGCTTCTCTACGTGGATGATATTATACTTACATCTTCATCTTCATGTTTAAAACAACAGTTCCTGACCAAGTTATCATCCGAATTTGCCGTGAAAGATCTTGGCACACTAACCTACTTTCTGGGCATTTCGGTGACTCGAGTCACCAATGATATGTTCGTGTCTTAACACCAATACACACAAGATATTCTACAACGGGCAATGATGGCTGATTGTAACCCTGTTCATACACCAGTAGATACAGCCGGCAAAATTGGGTGCTATTGCCGGCGAATTGCTTTCCGACCCCACTATTTACCGCAGTCTTGCCGGGGCCATTCAATACTTGACATTTACTCGGCCTGATATCTCGTATACGGTTCAACATGGGATGCATATGCATGCTGTTCGTGCTGATCATCTTCATGCCCTTAAAAGGATTCTTCGGTATATAAAAGGTACTTCAACCATGGGTGTATACATGCGACGCAACCCTATTACCTCTCTTATTTAATTGGGCAGGTTGTCCCGACACTCGTTGCTCCACCTCGGGTTATGATGTCTTTTTGGGTGACAACCTCATTTCCAGGATGTCAAAAAGGCAAAAAACTATTTCTCGATCCAGTGCCGAGGCAAAATATCGAGGCGTCGCTAATGCAGTTGCTGAGTTATGTTGGATTCGTAATCTGTTACTGGAACTTGGTTGCCCCACACAACGAGCGTCTCTTGTATATTGTGACAACATGAGCGCCATATATATGTTTGAAAATCAAATTCAACAAGGTACCAAACATATAGAGATTGATATTCTTGTTGTGCGAGACAAGGTCCAAGCCGGACACATCCATGTTTTACATGTGCCATCACGTTCATGTTATCAACTCGCAGACATCTTCACAAAGGGCCTCCTGTGTGTGTTATTTCTAGACTTTAGATCCAGTCTAAGCATCTGTGATCCTCTTCCTTAGACTGAGGGGGTATATTAGACTAGAAAAATATTAACATGTGTATATGACAACCATTGTATAGTTGAGGGTTGTCTGGTGTAAATATTATTTTTAATGGATTATATATTACACGTGAATGAGAAAGAGAGGCATGTTTTGAATGTACCTACTCTATCACTAACACTAGGACACAAGGGACATAATCCACCCAAGAAAATTTTGAAGTCCAAAGCAAGTTGAAAGATGACAAACCACTGATGCAAGAAGTAATTTTGTAATTCTGGAAATAGCAAAAATGCTGGAGGTTCAAAACGTTTATGTTTGCAAACATTGCAAACAAAAATCTACAAGCTCGTATACGCTTATGCATGTTCATTTTTTGGGTGCTCCTGTGGGGAAAAAAGCAGAGATCAAGCATTGCCCAGCTCTACTACAATATCGTGAGAAGTATGAAGAACTTTTGAAGAAAGTAAGGATGCAGAGAACGAAGGTGTATCGAAAATTTGTTGTTTAGTATTTCTAAACAGAAGTTTTCTTTGTCTTCAAAAAAACCAATTGAGTAAGCTTTTGGTGCTATGGAGAGAAGCCAGATTGATATGAAGATAATGAGAGGTTTAGGTGCAAATGGATTTCCGTTCACTGTTTCACACAATCCATGGTTTTTGGAAATGATTAGTGCAATCAACAAAGCACCACTGGGTTACAAACCCCCCATCTAGCAAAAAAGCAAGAACCATGTTGCTAGATGAATGCGTTAGAGAAGTTGAGTAAGTTCCAACTCCTGTCAGGGACACATGGTATTCCTAAGGTGTTTCTATTGTTTCTGATAGGTGGTCTAACATGAGGCACAAACCGTTGCCGAGGAGCAATGTTTATGTATGTTGAGGATTTCTCTGGTTTGGAAAAAACAGGGGTAGCAATACCTAATTACTTGCTTAGTGCCATTGAGACTGTTGGACCAAGCAATGTCCTACAAGTAGTCACCGACAATGCAGCTAATTGCAAAGCAGACGAAAAGGTGATCGATTTTTTGGTCCCCTTGTTGTGTTCATACCTTAAATCTTGTATTTAGAGATCTTGGTAAATAATTTGATTGGTTGATGAGCACATATACGAGGGAAAGTGATTGTGAAGTACTTTCTTTATCATACTCAGACGTTGTCAATTTTTAGAGATAACTCAAAGCCTGAGTTATTAAAGTGGCGAAAACAAGATTTCCATCTCATTACATTTTGTTGAAAAGGCTTATTGATTGTAGAAAATCATTTGCTACAACCATTTCCTTAAATTCATCGAGGGATTGGGTCAAACAAGGTGATGACACAAGAACCACAAGAGCAACGGTTGTTGACACAATTAGGAACGAAGAGTTTTGGGAGGATGTTGAGAATATTGTCTATAACTAAACCTAATTTCTTGATGATCAAGTTTTGTGATGGTGAAGGTTCAAAGCTGGGAGAAATTTATGAAAAAATGTATAAATATGTTGGGTAAAATCAAGGACAAGTGTTGCAAAGTAGGTATGCATCTTGTTACCCTCAAGTGGAATCTATCGTGCTTGCTAGGTGGGAGAAGATGACAATTCCTTTACATTGTTTGGGCTTCGCTTTATCACCACGATTCTATGACTCAAATTACCTTCATATGCTAGCATCAGGAGGAATTCCTAGGAAAGCTCCAAATCATGACAAAGAAGTGGTGCTCAAGGTTATGGAAGCTTTCAAAAGAAAAGTAGAAAGTCAAGATAAAGAACGGATGTTGCGGGAGCAATTCGCAAAATTTCACGAGGAAAGGACTTTATTTAATGGATGCGGTCACCATGGACTCAATTGATTGGCGGTCTAGCTATGGATCGGAAACACCAGAGTTGGCTAAAGTTGATATGAAGGTTCTTTCACAACCTATTAAACTGAAGCACTTACTCATACATACATAGTGTAAAGAGAAATCGTTTAAATTGCAAGCGGGTGGGCGGATAAATTAGTCTTTATACATTCAATCATCAGACTCCAATCTTGTTTCTCAGAAAGTTATGTTAGGCCAACCAAAAGAATGAGATATGAATCCAGAAAATGATTACTTAGAAGAACCAAGTACCAGATTTGAAGATATGCTTTGGGAAAACCTAGAAGGAGAAGACAATGAGTACAATGACGACCCAAAAGGAAAAAGACATAGGCTTGATTAATTTTATGTCATGAATTTTGTGTTATGAATTTATAAATTATGAATTTGATTATCAAATGAATTTTCTTATATGAATTTTATGTTATGAAATGATACGGCGTACCAGATCATATGATACACCTAACCGCATACTGAATTGCCGCACCGAATGAACCTACCTCCTCTCATACGTAATTTTAGAAATGTACGAGCCGCGTACCCGTTTTTGTAACGCGCCCCAGAGCGTACCTCGGTCCATGTGACTATGGGCCAAGCCATCGCTTTTAATGTCATTTTCACAAAAATTAAGTAAAATGTTAAAATTAGTGCAGTTTTACTTTTGTCTCTCAAGGGGCGACGCATATATACATTATGTGTGCGCACGGTGAAAGGGGCCTGCAAACTAGTCGTATGGAAGTGTATTTTTAATGCATCAAACTTCCTAGTTTAATTCATAAAGTGTAGGTTATTCTAAAATAATTGAGCTTCTAATAATAGTTGTTGAAACATTAAAAACTTGTGAAAAATCAATAAACTGTGGACAAAGTATTCCTGGCAACCTGGCCCAACCTGTTTTAACCAATTGTTTGCTTCTTCCAAATTTCGTCTCATATTAGCTACCAGACTGATTTTGTCACCTCTTAAAAAGCCAATGGTTTTCAAGTATTTGTTATATTATTTTTGTTAGGATACAGTTTATGACACGGAACTGTTATGTGAGTGATCAGGTCCAGAACTGCTATAGACTTCGAAGGGAGGCAGTGAATGGAATCAATGGCCCAGTCCCAAAGCCCAAAGAGATCTGGCCCAGACTATCCGGCCCATTTAACAGTCATCTTGGTGAAACACTAGAAGAAGCAGCTGTTGCTGCCGCGTATAAAGTTGCTGAAGCTGAAAACAAGTTGTTTGTGGCTGCAGAAGCTGTTAAAGAAGCTGAAAGGGTCTACAAAATGGCTGAAGAAGCTGAAACCTTCCTACACTTGGCCAAAGAGATTTATGAAAGATGTAATATTTCACTTCCCTTGGTCTCCAAAATTTTCTGGATGCACACAACCAAAAAATAAGCCAGACAAAATCCAGACCTGGATCCATGTAATAGTTTGGCCTGGTTAAAACTATGTGATGCTTGAATCGGTTTTCCTTCGGGATATTGTCAAAAAGGGCAAATTGCACGGAATAAAAACAAGCCTTACACATATTCCAATTGATTTAACCAATTAAATTTGGCCTAAATCATAAACTAACTTACAATTTATAATCAAGTTTAGCAACCAACCTTATGTGGCTTGGTAAATGACTTGCTACTCCCTAGTCCCTACTATTATTTTCCAATCAATTTGGTTCTCATTAAATTTCAAAGATATATATACATAAATGATCCTAACTATTTAAGGAATGTTTATCAACTAAATCATTACAAGATATTTTCATATAATAAACAATAATATATTCTGTTAATCCCTGCAGTCTGAGCTGTGGGTGGATGAATGCTCAGACTAGAACGAAAACGGTCAAATAACTGTCTAGGAAGTCCCTTCATAAAGATATCTGCATATTGGTAATCCGTGGGAACATGAAGAACACGAACAGATCCCACTTTAACTTTTTCGCGAACAAAGTGAATATATCAATTTTGATATGCTTGGTGCGTTGGTGTTGAACGGGATTCTGTGAGAGATATACTGCGGAAAGATTGTCACAATACTCAACAGTGGCTTGAGCAAGAGGCAAGTGTAACTCGTAAAGCGAATTGCACAACCAATTAGTTTCAGCCACGGTGTTTGCAACACCTTGATATTCAGCCTTTGCAATGGACCGGGAGATGGTTGTGTGCCGCTTAGAGGACCAAGAAACAAGGTTGTCTCCAAGGAAGACACAATAACCAGAAGTGGAGCGTCTAGAATCTGGGCAACCGCCCAATCAGCATCTGAATAAGCTGTTAAAGTGGCTGATTTGGAAGGCAGAATAGTGAGACCATAATCCAATGTGCATTGAAGGTACCGTAAGATGCGTTTCAAAAAAATGAAGTGAGGTTCACAAGGTGCATGCATGAATAAACAGACCTGTTGAACAGCATAGACAATGTCGGGCCATGTAAAAGTGAGGTATTGGAGAGCACCTGCCAAACTGTGATAAAGAGTGCCATCAGATAATGGCTGGCCACCGGTTGCACTTAATTTAGAGTGAGTGTCAGCAGGTGTAGCGCAAGGTTTGCAATTTTAGCCCGAGATAAGATGTCTGCAGCATATGTTGCTTGTGAGAGAAAAAGACCACCATTGCGTTTAGTGAACTGTATGCCTAAAAAATGGTGGAGCGGGCGAAGATCTGACATTGCAAATTCCTTAGAAAGGAGTGCAATAACAGATTGAAGAAGTTGTTGCGTAGAAGCAGTGAGGATAATACCATCCACATATAACAGTAAATAAGCGAGGTCAGTGTCCTTTTTGCAGAAAAATAATAAGGTGTCACTTGTAGTTGATGGAAACCGACAATGCTGAATATAAGTGGCAAATTGTTGGTACCCATGATCGGGGAGCTTGTTTTAAGCCATATAAGGATTTCTTAAGCTTGCAAACATGAGAAGGGTTGTGTTGGTCGACAAATACCGATGGTTGGAGCATATAAACTGTCTCAGAAAGGTCCCCATGTAAAAATACGTTCTTGACATCTAAGAACCGTGCGAATAGTGGTGGGTTTGACCACTGGGCTGAAAGTCTCATCACAATCAACTCCAACTTGTTGAGTTTTCCCGTTAACAACCAAGCGAGCTTTATATCGCTGTAAACTACCATCATCATGGTATTTATGGCGAAAAAGCCACATGCACCTAATGATGGGTGCATCAAGGAGTCTCGGAACAAGATCCCATGTGTTATTAGTGATCAATGCCTTGTATTCATTGGTCATGGCCGAGTTCCAGTTTGGGTCTGAGAGTGCAAGTTTATGTGATTTGGGGATGGGAGATATAGGGGAGGATGTGGTGGTATGAAGATTGTAGAGGTGGTGGAAGTGATCCGGTCTTGAAGCGTGTGAGCATGGGATGAGTAGTAGAGGCAGAAGCATTGGGCTGAATGTTTGCATGGCTACGACGTTGATAAGTAATGGTTATGGGTCTGGGAGGGGGGCTGTTGGGGAGTGTTGGTGGGGCTGGTGGAGGGGGAAGTGGATGAATTGGAGGAGGTAGACTGGGTAAATGTATCAGGCGGTTGAAACAACAAAGGGGAGGGGGATCCGGGTCAAGAAAATGATAGGCCAATGGGTTAGGAGGTTTGGTGTTAGACTATGGGAATGTAGTTTCGTCAAAGACAACATGGCGAAATAAGAACGTCTTTCCTGTGGAGAGATCAAGACATTGCTACCCCTTAAAGTTAGCGGGGTATCCATGGAAAACACATAGTGTGGATCGAAGGGCAAGTTTGTGGGGTCGGTTTGCGGTCTGGTTTGGATAACAAGCACAGCCAAAAGTGCAAAGATGGGTGTAGGCGGGGTGTTTGTTGTATAGAAGTGAAGTGGGGGTGTGAAAGATGTGAAGTTTAGTATTAGAATATTATGAAGGTAAGTGGTAGTATGCAGAGCTTTGACCCAGAATGAAGGAGGGAGAGAAGCATGAGTAAGAAGTGTCAACATGATTTCATTGAGATGACGGATCATGCGTTTGGCTTTGCCATTCTGTTGAGAGGTGTGAGGACAAGAGAAACAAAATTGAAGTCCATTTGTGGATATAAAAGTTTGGAAGTGATGATTGTCAAATTCACCACCTTTATCACATTCACATTGAAAGGTTTTAATAAGTATGTAAGAAATTGTGTCTTGATATACGTGTGAAATTGAACAAACTTTTGAAATGTTTCAAATTTAAATTTTAATGGGTAGACCCAAATATATTGAGTGTGACCATCAATGAGAACCATGTAGTACTTATATCCAGATTTACTCAATAGTTGAGATGTCCACAAATCACAGTGAATTAAATCAAAGGGATGTAGAGTATGAGAAGATTAAATTATCAAAAGGTAATCGTTTATTTTTAGCAATTTGGCATATGAATTGCATACAAAAGTATCTTTAATATGATTACATGAAATAAAATTACGAGAAACAAGGGGCTGTTGGGGAGTGTTGGTGGGGCTGGTGGAGGGGGAAGTGGATGTATTGGAGGAGGTAGACTGGGTAAATGTATCAGGCGGTTGAAACAACAAAGGGGAGGGGGATCCGGGTCAAGAAAATGATAGGCCAGTGGGTTAGGAGGTTTGGTGTTAGACTATGGGAATGTAGTTTTGTCAAAGACAACATGGCGAAATAAGAACGTCTTTCCTGTGGAGAGATCAAGACATTGATACCCCTGAAAGTTAGCGGGGTATTCATGGAAAACACATAGTGTGGATCGAAGGGCAAGTTTGTGAGGTCGGTTTGCGGTCTGGTTTGGATAACAAGCACAGCCAAAAGTGCAAAGATGGGTGTAGGTGGGGTGTTTGTGGTATAGAAGTGAAGTGGGGGTGTGAAAGATGTGAAGTTTAGTATGTAGAATATTATGAAGGTAAGTGGTAGTATGCAGAGCTTTGACCCAGAATGAAGGAGGGAGAGAAGCATGAGTAAGAAGTGTCAACATGATTTCATTGAGATGACGGATCATGCGTTTGGCTTTGCCATTCTGTTGAGAGGTGTGAGGACAAGAGAAACAAAATTGAAGTCCATTTGAGGATATAAAAGTTTGGAAGTGATGATTTCAAATTCACCACCTTTATCACATTCACATTGAAAGGTTTTAATAAGTATGTAAGAATTTGTGTCTTGATATAAGTGTGAAATTGAACAAACTTTTGAAATGTTTCAAATTTAAATTTTAATGGGTAGACCCAAATATATTGAGTGTGACCATCAATGAGAACCATGTAGTACTTATATCCAGATTTACTCAATAGTTGGGATGTCCACAAATCACAGTGAATTAAATCAAAGGGATGTAGAGTATGAGAAGATGAATTATCAAAAGGTAATCGTTTATTTTTAGCAATTTGGCATATGAATTGCATACAAAAGTATCTTTAATATGATTACATGAAATAAAATTACGAGAAACAAGAAAATTAATCGAGCACGAGGGTGGCCTAAGCGGTCATGCCAAATATCCGAATGTGAAGCTGCAAGGAATGTGGAGCCAGAAGGTGTGGAGAATCTTCCCATTCTTGAAATTCTTCGCCGAAAAACCAAAGGGGTCAAAGTCCACAGACAGATAATTGTCAGTTGTGAATTTGCGAACCGAGATAAGATTTGATCATGTTGGGAGTATATAAAATGTGATTAAGATGTAAGGGTTTAGAAGGGGAGGGAAGGGTTGTGTGACCCGACCCATGTACTGGCATCTGATCAACATGAAAAGAGTTGATAGAATTAATACAGGGATGTTGAATATTACCTGGATCAGCAGTGAAATGTGAGATTGCGCCAGTATCCATGTACCATTGGTTATCAGGCTGACTATTTTGGTCTAGATGCATAGCCCGAAAAGCAGCACCGAGTTCAGCGAGTTCATGGGGGTTGATATCAGCAAAGTGGGCTTGAGCTGGCTGTGAGGGAGTTGCCGCGCGGGAGGGTTAGGGGGGGCTGCCGCAGCCCAACCTTGTTGGGTTGGGAAAGGGCATGGGAGTGGAGCTACCCACCACGAAGACCAATAATGGGACCAAGCAGGGGGGCGAGACAGAGGCTGATGTGTGCAAGGAAACTGCTGATGGGAGGGGTTGTGGCGACCTGAATTGCAGCTGGAGTTCCTGGTAGGGGGGACCTGAGGACCATGGTTGGAATTAGGACGACGAGGCTGCTGGTGGCGATTCACATCAAGGTGGTGGGTCATGGGTAACGTTGGCAGCAACAGGAGAGACTGAATTGAGTTGGTCTCGTGTGGTTTGGCGTTGCTCAAGTTGAAGCATACTGCAACAGTTTCCTATGGTGCATTAAGTTGATTGACGTGTCCTACAATGTTATCATATTCATGAGGGATGACACGAACAAGTTGTTACACTAGACGTTGTTCAGTGACCGTATCCACATCACCAAGTTGGTTGGTCAGTTCTTTTAAACGGTGAAAATATGCTTCCAGGGTAGGCATAGCAGTAAGACGTAAGGTGATGAATTCATGCTCAAGAGCCGCAGCACGAGCACCTTTGTTGTTGTGAAAGATGTTCTAGATCCGGCTCCAGGCTTCAAACGCAGTTGACTCAGGCTCAAGAAGTCGAACCAGAGTTCGTCAGACAGTGCTACATAGATCCATTGTAAAACGATTGCATCTATTTAGACCAGGCCACGTATGTTGGATGATTCGTGGGTGGGGTTGCGGTGCCGTCAATGTGGTGAAGAACATCATATCCACGAGCATGACGGCGGAAGAGCTTAATCCAGGAGGAGTAAGAGACTTTTGTCCCGTCCAGAATACACACCTTATTCTGGATATTGGTGACTATATAAACAGGATGAAGTGGTTTTGGTTTGTTTGAGGATGAAGAGGAATCTTCCTTGCCAATCGTCGAACAAGACAAAGAAGCTAGAGCAGGATTAGGGTTCGAGCCTGGATGCAAGCTCTGATACCATATTATTTTCCAATCAATTTGGTTCTTCTCATCAAACTTCAAAGATATATATATATACACAAATAATCCGAACTATATAAGGAATGTTTATCAACTAAATAATTACACGAGTTGTTAGCTTGGCACCTCTCTAAGGATATGATGAGTGATAGGAGTTTCTAGAGATGTAGGATAAAAGCTAGAGATTCCTAGATTATCTAGGCGGTTTATGTTAAGAGTATTAAATTTAGGTAGGAACTTGGCCTTGGAGGATATATGTGCAACATGATGATATGCTGCTTATATGTGTCATATGCTTATGGGTTTTACATTGCATTGTTTGGCATTGGTTTTAATAGTACTTTTATATCTTGTCATCGTGTGTTATCTTGTGGGTTATACTTATGTTGACTAGTCTGTTGTGTATTTATATTCAACATTTTATGCTCGCTATGCCTCTGCTATTTGTATGTATGCTTTGCCTGCTAGCTATATGCCTACTATTTATGTCTGCTTTTTTGGACACAAGTTTGTGGTTCATGTTATGTTGTTTTCAGAATTTGGGATGGATGTTCTTTGGTGGGTATTCATAGTGTGATGAAAAAAGAAATAAAAAAAATTGGGACGAGGGTCTCATAAGAAGCATCATCTCTTCAACATTGAGGTAGAGGTAAGGTGTGTCTTCATCCCCCCTCCGGGCGCCCCTAGACCCCACATAGTTGGATTTCACTTGGTAAGTGCTGTTGTATATTACAACTATAATATATTCCGTTAATACTTAATACCTGCTACATAGGCAAAAATAGCTTATGTTAAAAAGAGAGAATTGTTTACAAGTTTAGAAAAATAATCTTTTGAAGTTAACAACTTTAGGAATCATTAACAAAACAGCAAAAGAAAAAATAGGTATTGGAAAACATGTGAACTTAAAAATTTGATGCAGTTTGCCTTTTATAAAATGGGAATATTTTACCTAATAGTAACCAACTAACCAAGTTCTTTAGACCAACTATTCAACTGAAGTCACTTAAGCTTTATAAATGTTAAAATTAAGCTGACGTAATTGGAACATAAATGAAATTTGGTTACGATTTCCACACTTGACTTGAAGATGGAAGTAGTTGTGTCAGTGTGTCACTTCAAAATAACTAGTTTTATAATTTTTCCACTTAAATATTATGAAAATTTTCACAACAATAAAACCATATTGAAATCTGAGTGGTTTTTATAGTTATAAGAAAGTGTGAGTGACTTTATTGGAATGATGTTTTTACTTGGTTGCTATTTTATGATTTTATCCCTCTAAGAATTGGTCCCACTGCATGTTCTTGAACTAAAGTTCATCATCATCATACTCAGTATATCCTACGTTAGCAAAGTTAAGGTAGGGTCTGAGGAGGTTAGGATGTAAACAACCTTACCTCTCTACCTTGTAAGAATAGAGAGGCTGCTTCTAGTGAGATCCCTGGCTCATGATGTCTGATCAACAAAATTTAATACAACGCTTTTAACCTTATTTTCACAAAAATTAAGTAAAATGACGTTATACTTGGTGCAATTTGACTTTTGCCACTCGAGGGCCGATACATATATACGTTATATGCGCGCACCGCAGACGGACGTTCTTGAACTGAAGTTAAAATGATTATTTTCATTTCAAAAGTTATTATTTTTTCAAAATCATTGACATAAGTTGTTTTATAGTTTTAGCATATAAACTAGTTTGGTTATTTTACAGGTTTTTTATGACCTAACTAAACTGAATTTTGGGTTCAATATCTTTAAACTTTTGCTTTGGCTCTGATGAACACCCCAAGAATAATTGACTGGTTTTTGAACTCATTTGGCAGGTTCGCGTGGTGAAGTGGTGATGGTGGCAACATAGAATAATGAAGTTTGTGCGGTCATGTGATAACGAGCATATCTGTTACATATCTGGCAATTTTATTTAAAGTCTAAGTTGGTTCACAATGTCTGCAAAAGTTAAGTTAATGGTGAATGTGAATGTTCACACAATGGTGTACTTTATCAAACCTGTTTTATCTCTCTGAGTTCCATCGTCTTTGGACCAATCTCATTTGTTGAAGTTTCAAGAAACAAGAGACAGTTGGGTTTTCAAGCATCGAGGCAGAGTATCGTTCTCTTGCTCACATTGTTGACGAGCTTTGTTGGTGTTACATGTTTAGTTGTTAATCCAGTGTTTTGTTAATGCATCAAACGATCTTGAGATTTACTTGCATTTCAATGTGATTGAATCAAAGTCTGAGTTTGCTATGTTTTTTATGTTCAAGTTGCATATCTTTTGGCCTAAAGGTTGCCTTCCGTGTGGTTTGATGCTCTTGGGTTTAACTTTCGCATTTTTGTCCTCTTTGAGAGGCGTATTTGTCACACCCCATGACATGTGTCTATACTATAAGATGTGACATACAAGTAGAGATGCACGAAATAGCCGGTTAACCAAACCGGTTATTGTAATAGGTTATAGGTTTTTATAAAAACCGGCGGTTTAGGACCGGTTTGAGATTTCAAAAGACCAAACCGGTTACGGTCCAACTCACTAAGAAAATCGGTTATTTGAAGGTTAACCGGTTCAGTTAACCGGTTTCGGTTATTATACGGTTTCAGTTTTTGAGCTTGAAAAACCGGTTATTAGAAAAAACCAGTTTCTAGCCTTTGACCGGTTCGGTTATTCCAAAACCGGTTTTCGACCGGTTAACCGATTTGTGCACCTCTACATACAAGTAAATAAGCCAGCAATACAGTAATGTGATTACATTACAAATAACTGTCTGTTATAATTATTCAAATAAGGTCGTAAATGCAATTCATAATATGCAGTCATCATTCTCTAGCATTTTACTGGCTAACATTTGAAAAGTATGTCAAAAAATAGGTCTAACTATAAATAGATGGCGAATTACATAGGTTTAAATAACATGTCTTGTGCTAATGAATAATGATTGTTTCATATAATAAACAAGATGTGTGATATAATTGTTTTGAGCCCACAATCAAATCTAGTGATTGTATGCCTCTTCCAACATCATCTAGTGTTAAAAAGTGGAACCAATTGTGGGATATATTCATTCAAGTGCATGCATCGTGGCATGTGTTAAGAGTGTAAAAATGTCAGTTCGATTCGGTTTGGTTATTAGGTTCCATCAAAACCGAAACCAATGATTCGGTTATTAGAATTTTGGCAACCGAAACCGAAAACTGCATTCGGTTATAGAGGTTGTTTTGGTCATTTTGCGGTGATTATTTTAAAGTTAAAAATTTGGTTATCAAACTCGTTTTTACTGTTTTGTATCTCTTTCAAGCATACATATACATAATAATTACATCAAATACATTAAAATATATGAAAATACATGGAAAATATATGAAAAATGCATGAAAATATAGATTTACGTTCGGTTTCGGTTATTGGAGATGGGTAAACCGTAACCGTAATCGAATAGTTTTGTTTTTGCCCTATCTTAACCGTAATCGCTCAATAAAGTCGGTTTTGGATGTTTTCGGTTTGGTTTTGGGTTTTTTTTATCGGTTTCGTATGCTCACCCCTAGTGTTAACTATAGCTAGCAAGGCCAACATGCTTAAGTGGGGATATCTACCCAAATAATACTACGCAATACCTACCCATCAACTCATTTGTCATGAGTTAAATGATTGATGTTAAAGTCATACAATTCATATATGTTATTTGGTATTATAATCAAAAGTAAAATATAAAATGTGTAGCACATCAGAAAATGTTTAATATACTTTTCACCTGTAGGAAAATATGTAGAAAGGGGGTCACGTGACTCATCTTGAATGATGAAAAACTGATTTCTCTTTATAAGTTGTTGATAAAGTGTAATCCAAATGTGGATCCCACAATTCTGATATGATGTAGTATAGACGTATAGTCAAGCTAGCGTTCATATACTTATTAATCTATTATAGTTTCCGTTTTGATTATGACATGATTTTATATGTTAAGTGTTTTTTATCAGATTTAACTTTGGTCAGTTACTTTGTATTTTCTTTAATTATAATCGTGAACCACAATTGTTACCACTTGATTCTACCCATCCTTGCAATTGTGTTACTTAGTTGTATAAACCCTGCATGTATGTTGCTAGTGTACACACCCTTTAAACCTTAGTTATACCTACATACACACTAACACATCACCTTTTAACCTTACCTATATTTTGTTAATATCCCGGTTCTAACACACCTACAGTTTCATGTTTTAGTTTGAACATATGTATTATCTATTGTTTTATGTTCTAATTCCAATATCTGCATTTATGTCCTCATTCAAATACACCCATTAATCTTCATGTATATTTTTAGTCAAGGTAATTACTAACTCATATAAGTTTAGACAACCCATTATGCATATTGTTCCCATAAACATCAACCCTAATGCAATTGCGAAATTTTATCCTACTATACCTGAGACCCGACCTACACATGTTGCACACAATACTAATCCATACACATAGACTTCCATGCACACCAAATCAACCTAGAAGACCCGTACGTATACTACTTTTATAATCTTGTTATACGGAGATTTATACACGATGTCGACATCTTCCATATAAAACCACTGTTTGATTTTGTTGGTTTACAAGAAAATTACCAAAATAGCCACTTTGACCAAAAAGTTATCCAAAATGTCCATTTGACTTTCCAAATGCCAAAATGTCCATAACCTTTACAGGCGCCGGCGCCTGTGTACACACGGGCGGGCGCCTGTGTAATATCCAATCAAAAAACGCCACGTTTTCTACACAGGCGCCCACGCCCCTTAAAAACCACGAACGCCCGTATAAAAAAAAAGTTGTCACGGGCGTCGGGCCCACACTGACACATCTGTCACGGGCGTCCGACCGTAAAGAAAAAAAAAAAAAAAAAAAATCCCGGGTCAAGTCACAGGCGCCCAGACCACCTACACAGGCGCCCGAACCGACCACACGGGCGCCCAAACCTAGTTACGGGCGTCCAAACTTTTTTTTTCGGAAAAAGTGCCACAGGCGCCCGCCTGTAACACACAGGCGCCCGCCTGTGTAGTACAGGCGTCCGCCCGTACAAGTTTTTTTTTTTTTTTTTTTTTTTTTTGAATCTTTATTTTATAGGCGTCCGACCATAAAGACGGGTATATATATGCGTAAAGTGTCCCTACCTAAAACGCTCACTTTTTTTTTTGCAAACAAATTTGAAAATGGATAAACAATATAATTTAATTATTATTAATTTTTATCTGCAACTGCAAGGGAATTTTGGAGAAAAATATATGAAATATCCTACTTTTTCAGTCCGAGATTATTGTTCTGAAGAATTATGCTATGAAAAGTTAGAAGACCAAGATTGCTGATTTGTAAACAAAGATTGTGTCGCAATGTAAACTTAGAATGCTTGGAAACAATATTGGTTATTACAAAGATTGTAATATTTCGAAATTATATATGTATATAATGTGTGATATTGGATTTCTTTATCATCAACCATACGAATCTATTAAAATAACAAACAAAATATAACATATTCATTAAAAGTCATTTAAATCATAACAATATTCTTTTTGAGTTGTTGACCCAACCACAAAATCACGAAAATTCTCAACATCTACAAAAGTTGTTTGTGGATCGTGTATTTTTTGCTTTGACGATGAACCCATTTGTGATGCTAGAGGTGTTTTACACTGATGACGCATATGTCCCTTACGATGACATCTTGAGCATATTTGTCACACCCCCAATTTCCCACTCGTGGCGTATGTCCACGTGGATGTGACGTGTCCAGAATCACAGCTCAAGGTCATATAGAACACCTCTATATGCGTTTACAAATCCAAGTTTGACACATACACTTGATAAAATAGTTTGCAGCGGAAATAAAGTAGTATTGCAGCGAAATAAATAAGTCATAACATGCAGCGGAAAATGATTGTTTACACAGCGGAAATTGTAAGTAGTTTAATACAACAACGTTTTAAATAAGATAAAGTCAAATTGTTTTCAAAAGACACGAAAACAAATGCATGTGGGGCCCTATGCTCATGTCCCCTATGTGCTTTCCTGCTCCACGAGCCTGTCATGCTAGTTACCTGAGAATACAAGTTTAAAAAGTGTCAACACAATGGTTGGTGAGTTCACAGGTTTTGATATACATATAGTAATAAAAAGTGTGTCATGCTGTTTATCAATGTTAGTACCGAGCCCTAGGCCCAAAGTGTCAGTGCGTCACTACCGAACTAGACTTGTTTGTCCTTGCCTCCGCTATGCCTCGTATGCATAGCAAGATAGGTCAGAATTTGCACGGGTTATGACACTCAGTCAACATGGTGCCCCGTGGGGTTAGTCATTCCCTAATGGATCCATCCAAATCTACCACGTTGTTTGTACATTAACGGTAAGACTTTGTGAGGGCTTGTAACGAGTTCAACACTTAATGTTTGTCCAATAAACCAGCATACACAAAAATGTTTGTAATAGCAATAATGTTTGACTCGATGCAACTAGTATTCTCCCCCTATTTAAAAGCGTTTGAAAAGAGTAAAGAGGGGCCGTAAACTCACCTTAGTGAAACGAATGTATGTAAGCGTAAGCTCCCGAGTTGTCGTGTAGCACGTCGGTCACCGGCAACCTATATCGTAGATCGTACGTGAGTTCGTGTAAGTGACCGTGCTAGTGTTCGTGTTAGTGCCCGTGTTTGTGTCCAACAACCCTTGGTTGTTCATGTTTGTCCGTGTCGGTCCACAATGACCGTGTTTGCTCGTGTTGGTCCACATTGACCGTGTTTGACCATGTTTGACCAAAGTTGACCGTGTTTGACCAAAGTTGACCGTGTTTGACCAAAGTTGACCGTGTCAAGTCAACGACCCGTTGGTGAACCGTGTGACGGTTTGTGACTCATGTAGCAATCGTGTAAGTGTTTGTCGTGTGCAAAACGCGTAGGTCGCGTTTATGGACAACTTACTATTTATAGTAAGTTTCCATTTTTAGAAAGTTCACAAAGCATGACGGTGTTCGAGTTCTAGCATGCTCAATGGTCCTACGGGGTCATGTTAGCACATAGCACATTATCATACAAGTTCATATACGTCGTTTATAGCATGTTAGTGCACAAAAGTTTCCTAAAATGGAAAGTTTCCATTTTTAGCATACGTGACATCGGAAACCATCTAACTTAGCATCTAAACATCATGTTATAACATATTAAGTCATTTAGCATGCTCAAATAATACAACACGTTGACAAATCGGTTTTTGTAAAAATAAAGTTACTAAAAATAGTAACTTTGTGGTTTTTGCATAAAAATGACCATTTAACATTTCTAAACCTATTTTCATATCATGAATCATCTTAATACATCATCTAGCATCATTACATCATGTATACATAACCAAATTTATCATCTAGCAATATATTGTCTCAAAAAGTTACTAAATATAGTAAGTTATCATTTGTGACCACAATCAAGTTCCAAATCCCATTCCTAAACTTCTAATCATCATAATATTACCCAAATAGCAATTCCACATACATGCATGATCATCAAATACACCAAGTCATCAACTTGTAACTAGAAAATTACTAAAAATAGCAAGTTTGCCTCCAAATCACATTTTGACCATCGTAATCGCAATCTAACCTTGCAAGAACACTTATACATTATCAAGAATCATTCCAATATCAACAAAATCATCTAGAATGTCTTAGATCATACATGCATGCATCAATATCATTACAAACTACCATTTTAAGCACAATGGCCTATACCCATCATCTTTGATCGTCATAGAACATCATTTAATCATCTTAGATCATCAAAAATCATAGTAAAATCAACAAACCCATATTATAAATTCGTGCATGTGAGCCATGGGTGCTTGCATGTGGGTTTTAACACATGCATGTGTGTGTAATAGAGTGTAAATCGAGTTTTTAAGCCACAAGGGATGATGAACTACCTCTCAAAGCTCCAAAAACCCTGAGATGATGATGAGAACAGCCTATGGTGCTCCTGGACAGCAAGGTTCTTCAGCAAACACAAGTGGGTGGTGGTTCTTTGAGCTTCCAAGTGCGAATCAAGCTTCAATCTTCAAAGGTGGAGCTTCAAGGAGGTTAACAATGGTGGAAAATGGCTGGAAATGGAGGTAGAAGACGAACTCAGTCGAGGGGTGGCGTGTTTGGTCGAGAGAAATGATGAAAATAGAGTAGGACATGATTTTCTTGGGTTTATAAAGATTTTTCTGCGAACAAGGTCTCCTCGCGTAGCGCGACGCCTTCAATGGTTCCCCTCGCGTAACGCGAGAGGGTCCCGCGTTCAAATTTCCCCCGCCACTTTGTCGCGTATCGCGACAGTGTCTTTGTGGGCCGTCGCGTAGCGCGACAGATCCCCTGGTGAGCCCAATAGGCCCAATTTAGTGGGTTTGATCCGTTCGTCGCCGTTTTCACGTCTACGAACTATCGTTTGGCCTTGTTTGAACTTCCAAGTTCAATGTGTGAGTGTTTCGTGAGGTTTCGAGTGTTGTGCTTCACAATGTGTTAGACGTTCACCAACGTTCGTGTGTTTTGACACGTGTGTGCTGTTTGCCGATAATTCCACGAATTATCTAGTCAGGTGTCTGTGTTTGTACTGTCGTGCCACGTGTCACACTAAATTAATCTAATTCTAGTGCCACGTGTACATAATGTATTTAAATAAACATTTAAATAAATCGAGTGCTGACCTGGAAATTACGGGGTGTCACATCCTCCCCATGTTAGAAAGAATTTCGTCCCGAAATTCAACTTGTGTTGTTAGTGTTTGCCTGTTCCGCGAACAGGTGTGGGTACTTTTGTTTCATCTGATCTTCACGTTCCCACGTGAATTCCGGTCCTCGTCGCGAATTCCATCGTACTTTTACAATCGGGATTTTACTGAGTTTGAGCTTCTTAGTTTCCCGGTCCATAATCTCTACTGGTTCCTCAACGAAATTCAATTGTTCGTCGATTTGTATTTCCTCGAGAGGAATAACAAGTGTCTCATCAGATAGGCACTTCTTGAGGTTCGAGATGTGGAATACGTTGTGTACACTGCTCAGTTCAACTGGCAGGTTTAGTTCGTAGGCTACAGGGCCTATTCGCTTTGTAATCTCGAAAGGTCCAATGTAACGAGGGTTCAACTTTCCTCGTTTGCCAAACCGAATGACACCTTTCCAGGGCGAGACCTTGAGTAACACTCTGTCCCCCACCTGGAACTCCAACGGTTTGCGTCGCTTGTCGGCGTAGCTTTTCTGTCTGTCCCGAGCTGCTGCCATTCGTTTGCGTATTTGCACGGTCTTCTCAGTTGTCTCGTGCACCAGTTCTGGACCAGTCAGTTGGCTGTCTCCAACTTCCGCCCAGCAGATGGGTGATCGACACTTACGTCCGTAAAGTGCCTCGAATGGTGCAGCTTGAATGCTAGTGTGGTAGCTATTGTTATATGAGAACTCAACTAACGGTAGATGAGATTCCCAGCTACTACCAAAGTCAGAGACACATGCCCGGAGCATGTCCTCCAGTGTCTGTATCGTTCGCTCACTTTGCCCGTCCGTCTGCGGGTGGTAAGCGGTACTCATGTCCAATCTCGTGCCCAGAGCCTTATGCAAGGATTTCCAGAAATGCGACGTGAATCGACTGTCGCGGTCAGATATGATTGAGATTGGCACTCCATGTCGAGTGACCACTTCCTTTAAATAAACCCGAGTGAGTTTGTCTAGCTTGTCAGTCTCCTTGATCGGTAGAAAATGTGCAGACTTTGTCAGTCGGTCTACGATAACCCAGATGGTATCGCAACCACTTGCCGTCTTTGGCAGTTTAGTGATGAAATCCATGGATATCTGCTCCCATTTCCACATTGGTAATTCCGGTTGTTGAAGTAACCCTGATGGCTTCTGGTACTCAACCTTGACTTTTGAGCACGTTAGACACTTACCCACGTAAGTTGCTATTTCAGCTTTCATGTTTGGCCACCAATAGGTTGTCTTCAAATCGTGATACATCTTGTCAGAGCCCGGATGTATGGAATACCGGCTCTTGTGTGCTTCGTCCATCACTACTTCTCTCAATCCTCCGTAGCGTGGAATCCAGATTCGATTCATTAAATAGTAAGCTCCGTCGCCCTTTGCCTTCAATTGTTTATCCATGCCACGCATGGCTTCAAGAGTAAGGTTTTCAGCTTTTAGAGCTTCTTGTTGTGCGTTTCGTATCTGATTTGGCAATTCAGAATGAATCGTGAGTTGTAGTGCACGCACGCGCTTTGTTGTTTCTTTTCGACTCAACGCGTCGGCCACTACGTTGGCTTTGCCTGGATGATACTTGATAGCGCAGTCATAATCGCCGATAAGCTCAACCCATCTTCGTTGTCTCATGTTCAACTCTTTCTGGTCGAAGATGTGTTGTAGGCTCTTATGATCGGTAAAGATTGTACATTTCGTGCCGTACAAGTAGTGTCGCCAGATCTTCAAGGCAAACACCACGGCTCCCAACTCAAGGTCATGAGTCGTGTAGTTCTTCTCATGCACCTTCAGTTGACGTGAAGCGTATGCTATCACTTTCTCGCGTTGCATCAGCACGCAACCGAGTCCTTGTTTCGAAGCGTCGCAATACACCACGAAGTCATCACATCCTTCCGGTAGGGATAGGATGGGTGCAGTGCATAGTTTCTGCTTCAACAGGTTGAAAGCAGCTTCTTGTTTGTCTCCCCAATCGAACTTTTTGTCTTTATGGGTCAGGGACGTCAATGATTGGGCAATCTTCGAGAATCCTTCAATGAATCTCCGGTAGTACCCGGCCAGTCCAAGGAATTGCCGCACCTCAGTTGGAGTCTTGGGTGCTTCCCAGTTCTTAATGGCTTCGATCTTAGCTGGGTCTACGTGAATTCCCTGCTCATTAACCACGTGTCCAAGGAATTGGACTTCGTGAATCCAAAAGTCGCATTTTGAAAATTTCGCGTACAGTTGCTCTTTCTTCAGTAGTTCCAAGACTAACCTTAGATGTTCGGCATGCTCTTCCCGATCCTTTGAATAAATCAGGATGTCGTCGATGAACACTATCACGAATTTGTCCAGGTAAGGTTTACACACTCTATTCATGAGATCCATGAATACGGCTGGTGCGTTGGTCAGTCCAAAGGGCATAACCAAGAATTCGTAGTGTACGTATCGGGTTCTAAAGGCAGTCTTAGGGATATCGTTTTCCTGTATCCTTAGTTGGTGGTAACCCGATCTTAAATCGATCTTCGAATAGTAGCTTGACCCTTGCAACTGGTCAAACAGATCGTCTATTCGCGGTAAGGGATATCGATTCTTGATCGTCACCTTGTTCAGCTCTCTGTAGTCGATACACATACGGAATGACCCGTCTTTCTTCTTTACGAACAAGACCGGTGCTCCCCAAGGTGAGAAGCTCGGTCTGATGAATCCCTTGTCTAACAGCTCTTGTAACTGGTTAGACAGTTCCTGCATCTCCGTTGGTGCTAGTCGGTATGGAGCTTTGGCAATCGGTGCTGCTCCAGGTGTAAGGTCTATCTGGAACTCGACTTGTCGTTTCGGGGGTAGTCCAGGTAGATCCTCGGGAAACACTTCGGGAAAATCGCAGACTACGGCGATGTCCTCAATCTTCCTCTCCTTCTTCGGTTGTTCTGCGATGAGGGCTAGTATGGCAGTGTATCCCTTTTGCAGGTACTTGTTCGCCTTCATGCATGACATGATGTTCAGAGGTACTCCCCGTCTTTCCCCCTGAATCGGGATCTGTTCTCCGTTCTGCAACGTCACTCGTACGATCTTCTCGTTGCATACGATCTCGGCCTGGTTAGTGGATAACCAATCCATTCCTACGACTACATCAAAGCTTCCGAGAGTCACCGGCATCAAATCGATTTCGAGTTCGTGATTCGCCAAAACCATGACGCATCCTCGGAAAATGTGTTGTGTTTCAATCAGTTTGCCGTCAGCTAACTCTACAGTATACTTGTAGTCTAGTGGCGTTGGGGTAATATCTAGTAATTTGCTAAACTCACTAGATATAAAGCTCCTATCGGCACCGGTATCAAATAATATGCTAGCATAGACATTATTTAAAAGAAACGTACCGGTTACGATGTTTGGGTCATCCTTGGCTTCTCCCGAGCCAATCACAAATGCTCTTCCTTTGGCCGCTCCTCCTCCGGCCTTCTTCAATTGAGGGCAATCCCTCCTCATGTGGCCTGGTTTTCCACATTCATAACATCCTCTGGGGGTGTTCTGGTTGTTGTTCTGGTTGTGGTTAGGGTTGTTGTTACTGGGAAATTTGGATCTGCAGTCTTTGGCCATGTGGCCATGTCGTCCACACTTCAAGCAACGATATCGTTCGCATTGCCCGAAGTGGTGATAAGAGCATCGGTTACACAAGGGGTATTTCCCTTGGTACACACCCTTCCCCTTGTCGTCGGGTTGGGTGGCAGTAAAGGCTCTGGCTGGTGCAGATCTTTGTTGTTGTTGAGGTTGATGAGATTGGTGGTGGCTGGGTTCCCACTTCCTCTTCTGGCTTTCTTGAGGCTTCACATGCTCGCCTCGTTTTGGTAGCTTGCCCTGAGCTACAGCTTGGTCAGTCAGTTTATGAGCCAGCCTGATCAGAGGTTGGATAGTGGTGAGGTCAGACGCAGTCACCATGCTCTGAATTTGTTCGGGCAGCCCACTGATGAACTGCTCGATTTTCTTGTACTCCGGCGTCACCATAGCCGGGCATAGCTTACACAGCTCATGGAATCGAGTACAGTATTGCTCGATCTCAGAGCCCACCATCTTCAGTACCCAGAACTCAGCCTCTAGCTTTCTGATCTCATCACGAGGACAGTATTCCTCTTGCAGTAGTCGGGTGAAATCAGCCCATGGCATGGAGTTGGCACCGTCCAACCCCAGGGTTTGTACATGGGTATTCCACCATGTGAGTGCTGGTCCTTCCAGTGTACCAGTTGCGAACTTCACCCGGTTCTCTTCAGTACATTCGCACATGGCGAATACAGACTCCACTTTCTCCACCCAGCGGAGCATTCCCACGGCTCCCTCAGTCCCCTTGAATTTGTGTGGGTGGCAGTTCAGGAAGGATTTAAAAGAACATCCTTTGTTGTTGTTGCCTTGTGATCCTGTCAGTCAGAAACCAATGTCGTAGGTCAGAGCGTGTTAGCTATACTATGTTAGTCATGTTAGGCGAGGGTTAGTACCGTTGTTCGAGCCACTGGTTTCACTAGCAAGGCGGTGTGCCTCGTGCTCTGCCAGTATCTTGTTAACCCGTCTGTCAACCATCATCTTAATGACGGCTGCGTCCAGTGTTCGTCTAGGAGGGCGTGCATGTGGTCCTCTTCCCGCCATAGATATTTTCTATGCGGAAGGGATAGAATGTTAGTAAGTCAGAATGTTAGTCAGATGTTGTGTCGGAAGTCAGATCATATGTCATGTTAGTTGTCAAGTCAAAGCAATCATGGTCAATATGTAATAAGTAAGACAAAACATAATTCTCATTAATAATAAGTTGGAAGTACAATAATTTCAAAAGGAAATACATAATAAGTTCTTCGAGCACATCCCGCTCGTCTAGGCTAAAATAAAGAAAGTACAAAATACAACAGTCCACTAGTCAGAATCCATGGAAACATGCGAAATATCGCTAGCAGCGTCTCCGTCGTCATCATCCTCCTCCGGATCCTCATTAGGATCCTCATCAAGGTCCTCATCTTCGAGGTCCTCGGCCTCGAATTCAGGACCATCCTCCTGAGGTGGCTCCTCAATAAACTGTGCAGCCCATGCATTAAGCATGGCATCACTGGCCTGCACCATGGCCTGAGTCTCGGTGATGTCCGTCCGATTCTCGGTGATACGCACGTCGTGTTCCTGCACGACATCGACGACCTGTCCATGCTCGGTCAGTAGTTGGGACATTTGGAGTCGTAGAGCCTCCATCTGGGCTTCCAGTCTGTTGTTGCGCTCCTCCAGTCTCTCGTTCTGCCTCTCCAATCGATCGCTCTTCTCGCGAAGAACTCGGACCTCGTCTGTTAGCTCCCTACCCCTCCAGACTTCCCGTCGTGTGCAAGCAACATGTGCCGCGAAGGCCTGCTCCATCGGCACTCCGAACGGTGGTAGTCGGTGTCCTGGAGTGGTGTCGCCGGGATATCGATATGGAGGTACTCTCTCCTCGACGATCCAACTCTGGAGTATGGTGGGAAGCCATCCCCAATATCTGGCCCGTGCTGCGTCCCTCGCCCGCCGGTCCATCTCGGCGTCAACCTGTGATACTATATCGTGGACCCGGCGTCGGCTCTCTGCGGCCATGTCATCAGTGGTCGGGTGTCGGTCTGCGTTCCTGCCGGTACTGTCATTGTTGGCCATCCTGTAAGTTTTAAGTTAGTAAGCAATAGTTCAATATAAGCAAAAACATCATCAATGTGCAAGTTCTACGTGTAGTGTCTAAAGTTGAGCAATGGCTATAGTCTAAGCTTACTATATGCAAACCTAGTTCTCTATAACCAAGGCTCTGATACCAGTCTGTCACACCCCCAATTTCCCACTCGTGGCGTATGTCCACGTGGATGTGACGTGTCCAGAATCACAGCTCAAGGTCATATAGAACACCTCTATATGCGTTTACAAATCCAAGTTTGACACATACACTTGATAAAATAGTTTGCAGCGGAAATAAAGTAGTATTGCAGCGAAATAAATAAGTCATAACATGCAGCGGAAAATGATTGTTTACACAGCGGAAATTGTAAGTAGTTTAATACAACAACGTTTTAAATAAGATAAAGTCAAATTGTTTTCAAAAGACACGAAAACAAATGCATGTGGGGCCCTATGCTCATGTCCCCTATGTGCTTTCCTGCTCCACGAGCCTGTCATGCTAGTTACCTGAGAATACAAGTTTAAAAAGTGTCAACACAATGGTTGGTGAGTTCACAGGTTTTGATATACATATAGTAATAAAAAGTGTGTCATGCTGTTTATCAATGTTAGTACCGAGCCCTAGGCCCAAAGTGTCAGTGCGTCACTACCGAACTAGACTTGTTTGTCCTTGCCTCCGCTATGCCTCGTATGCATAGCAAGATAGGTCAGAATTTGCACGGGTTATGACACTCAGTCAACATGGTGCCCCGTGGGGTTAGTCATTCCCTAATGGATCCATCCAAATCTACCACGTTGTTTGTACATTAACGGTAAGACTTTGTGAGGGCTTGTAACGAGTTCAACACTTAATGTTTGTCCAATAAACCAGCATACACAAAAATGTTTGTAATAGCAATAATGTTTGACTCGATGCAACTAGTATTCTCCCCCTATTTAAAAGCGTTTGAAAAGAGTAAAGAGGGGCCGTAAACTCACCTTAGTGAAACGAATGTATGTAAGCGTAAGCTCCCGAGTTGTCGTGTAGCACGTCGGTCACCGGCAACCTATATCGTAGATCGTACGTGAGTTCGTGTAAGTGACCGTGCTAGTGTTCGTGTTAGTGCCCGTGTTTGTGTCCAACAACCCTTGGTTGTTCATGTTTGTCCGTGTCGGTCCACAATGACCGTGTTTGCTCGTGTTGGTCCACATTGACCGTGTTTGACCATGTTTGACCAAAGTTGACCGTGTTTGACCAAAGTTGACCGTGTTTGACCAAAGTTGACCGTGTCAAGTCAACGACCCGTTGGTGAACCGTGTGACGGTTTGTGACTCATGTAGCAATCGTGTAAGTGTTTGTCGTGTGCAAAACGCGTAGGTCGCGTTTATGGACAACTTACTATTTATAGTAAGTTTCCATTTTTAGAAAGTTCACAAAGCATGACGGTGTTCGAGTTCTAGCATGCTCAATGGTCCTACGGGGTCATGTTAGCACATAGCACATTATCATACAAGTTCATATACGTCGTTTATAGCATGTTAGTGCACAAAAGTTTCCTAAAATGGAAAGTTTCCATTTTTAGCATACGTGACATCGGAAACCATCTAACTTAGCATCTAAACATCATGTTATAACATATTAAGTCATTTAGCATGCTCAAATAATACAACACGTTGACAAATCGGTTTTTGTAAAAATAAAGTTACTAAAAATAGTAACTTTGTGGTTTTTGCATAAAAATGACCATTTAACATTTCTAAACCTATTTTCATATCATGAATCATCTTAATACATCATCTAGCATCATTACATCATGTATACATAACCAAATTTATCATCTAGCAATATATTGTCTCAAAAAGTTACTAAATATAGTAAGTTATCATTTGTGACCACAATCAAGTTCCAAATCCCATTCCTAAACTTCTAATCATCATAATATTACCCAAATAGAAATTCCACATACATGCATGATCATCAAATACACCAAGTCATCAACTTGTAACTAGAAAATTACTAAAAATAGCAAGTTTGCCTCCAAATCACATTTTGACCATCGTAATCGCAATCTAACCTTGCAAGAACACTTATACATTATCAAGAATCATTCCAATATCAACAAAATCATCTAGAATGTCTTAGATCATACATGCATGCATCAATATCATTACAAACTACCATTTTAAGCACAATGGCCTATACCCATCATCTTTGATCGTCATAGAACATCATTTAATCATCTTAGATCATCAAAAATCATAGTAAAATCAACAAACCCATATTATAAATTCGTGCATGTGAGCCATGGGTGCTTGCATGTGGGTTTTAACACATGCATGTGTGTGTAATAGAGTGTAAATCGAGTTTTTAAGCCACAAGGGATGATGAACTACCTCTCAAAGCTCCAAAAACCCTGAGATGATGATGAGAACAGCCTATGGTGCTCCTGGACAGCAAGGTTCTTCAGCAAACACAAGTGGGTGGTGGTTCTTTGAGCTTCCAAGTGCGAATCAAGCTTCAATCTTCAAAGGTGGAGCTTCAAGGAGGTTAACAATGGTGGAAAATGGCTGGAAATGGAGGTAGAAGACGAACTCAGTCGAGGGGTGGCGTGTTTGGTCGAGAGAAATGATGAAAATAGAGTAGGACATGATTTTCTTGGGTTTATAAAGATTTTTCTGCGAACAAGGTCTCCTCGCGTAGCGCGACGCCTTCAATGGTTCCCCTCGCGTAACGCGAGAGGGTCCCGCGTTCAAATTTCCCCCGCCACTTTGTCGCGTATCGCGACAGTGTCTTTGTGGGCCGTCGCGTAGCGCGACAGATCCCCTGGTGAGCCCAATAGGCCCAATTTAGTGGGTTTGATCCGTTCGTCGCCGTTTTCACGTCTACGAACTATCGTTTGGCCTTGTTTGAACTTCCAAGTTCAATGTGTGAGTGTTTCGTGAGGTTTCGAGTGTTGTGCTTCACAATGTGTTAGACGTTCACCAACGTTCGTGTGTTTTGACACGTGTGTGCTGTTTGCCGATAATTCCACGAATTATCTAGTCAGGTGTCTGTGTTTGTACTGTCGTGCCACGTGTCACACTAAATTAATCTAATTCTAGTGCCACGTGTACATAATGTATTTAAATAAACATTTAAATAAATCGAGTGCTGACCTGGAAATTACGGGGTGTCACAATATTGTCGGACCAGTTTCCTCACCACGAGATGGAATACGTTTATTTTCTCGAGGACGACCAGCTTGTCTTTTGTCCATGTGCGGTATTTCTAATTTGTCATAATTTTCATCTATCTCCCATTCTGATTCATCTGGTACCGGCTGAATCGACTCTGCGTAAGTGGCAACGTGTATCTCATTAGTAAACCAGTTCATTGCCCATTGATAACATTCTGACTGCTTTAAGAATTTTGAAACAGCAATCACATGACCACATGGTAAACCGGATAACTGCCATTTGCGACAAGTGCATTTTTTATTGTAAAGATCGACAACGCATCGGTGACGTTCGTCAGATACGTTGAACTGATACTCGTCTATGCCACGAACTGACCAAGTCCTACATTTCTGAATTCGTCTACATATTTTGTTTGTAGCCCAAGCTGTGAGATAGTGTCTATTTTTCTCTAAAAAAAGTTAAAATAATTTATCAATAAATATTTTAAACCAGGAAAAAATATATTAAAATTAACATTAACGGTGTTTATTCTAACCTCCGAGTTGTCGTCGTTCAAAATACCATTTCTGAACCAATTCGACAAAAAAGTCAATTAACCGAGTGATTGGTAACTTTCGTGCGCTCCGAGACAACGCATTAATAGACTCTGCACTATTTGACGTCATGATATTAAATCGTTGCACCGGGCAATGTGATCGAGCCCATTTTGAAAACCCAGCTCGCGTGAGGGTTTCTCGAATAGTAGTACGGTTACTACAGAGTGCGTTAAAATTGATATCAAATTCCCCAACCGTATAAGCTTTACAAGTCGCCCACCACAAGTTTTCTTGTGCTTTACCCTTCAGACGTAGATTCATCATCAAATGTCGGCAACAAAGACCATGATAAGCCTGTGGATATACTGTTCTTATTGCTTGATCAATGGAAGCGGCTCGATCTGAAATAATTGCAAGATTTGCATGATCTTCAATGCCCTCCTTGAGTTTTGACAAAAACCACGTCCACGATTCCCCGGATTCTGTTTTCCCCACACCGAATGCAATTGGTAAAATTTGATTATTTCCATCCATACCAACAGCTAAAAACATGGTGCCTTTAAAGGTACCCTTAAGATGTGCCCCGTCAATAATTATTATAGGACGCAAACAATGAACAAAACTGCACACCTGTAAATAAGTATTAATAAATATATAATACAAGAATATAATATTTTTAATAATTCGTAACTTACCGCTGCACCAATAGCAACAAAAACCATTTCAAAACGGTTAAACTCGTCCCTCAAAATATGAGTTATTGTTCCTGGATTAGCTAATTGAAGATAATGACAATATGCAGGCAGTTTTGCAAATGATTCCTCAGTTGATCCAGCCAAAATTTGTTCGGCATAATGTTTCCCTCGCCATGCTTGATTGTATGATATGTTCACCTTAAATCTCTGATTTATATCTTTGACTATTTCTTTTCCACGGTACACACGTCCACAGTCAGTAAGTTGGTCCTTTATTATATGACCAAGAACTTTTTTGTTTGCGTTTCTAATGTTAGGATAAGTTTGCGTCCTTGAACATGTATGCTCATTGTTAAAATAAGTCACGTGAAATGCGCACGTGTCTTTATAACTAGAGGCTCTTAAAACCCAGTTACAATTTTCGAAATAACATACCACAACAAATCTTTTTTTTGATGATTTTTGAACTTTAAACTGAAAACATTCATTCAATGCCATGGTTGAAATTTCTAATTTTAAATCTTCTTTATCTTTAAAAACTTTATTTATTATTGCATGTGAAGATGAAGATGGTTTACAAAATTTTGAGTTAATAAGTTCTGCTTCTACTTCTGGTACGGATTCATCGTTAAAAACATTCTGATTTAAATCAAAACTGAATTGAGGTTTTTGATTAAAATCATTAAAACTGTCAAAACAATCACCAATATTTAAATCAGGAACTACAAAATTTTTTTTTGAGTTAGAACCATGTGATGAAATTTTTCTATCACGAACATGATCAGGTCTAACATAATTAACGACGTACATATAACATATTTCACTCTCATTTTTTTCCAGAATTTAAAAAAAAACAGAAACATCGTTATCATCACATATATCAACAGGATATATATATGTTGAAAATTTATACGATATTCGACTTATATCTCGAATATCAAAACGAACAGAAATTAACTCAAGCAGTTCTTGATAAGTAATTTTATAATGAAGACATACAGCACGTCGCAAACAATCAATAGGAAGATAATCATATATTCCATTTTTAACCTCCCAATTTCCGCCAATACAGAAAATAACCGTAAATTCCATTTCAAATTTGTTTGCAAAAAAAAAAGTGAGCGTTTTAGGTAGGGACACTTTACGCATATATATACCCGTCTTTATGGTCGGACGCCTATAAAATAAAGATTCAAAAAAAAAAAAAAAAAAAAAATAACTTGTACGGGCGGACGCCTGTACTACACAGGCGGGCGCCTGTGTGTTACAGGCGGGCGCCTGTGTGACAATTGCAGGTAAAGACTACGTCATCAATGACGTTCACACGTTTGGTTGTTCTAGAAATCCGCGCGAAATTGATGATAGTAATTATTGCAGGTTTAAAGTATCGAGAAATCAAGAACATAGGAGAAAACGGATCGCGAAACGGAGTTACGGATTGTCCGGAATCGAAAAACGAAGAAAAATCTCTAAGTATTGGTCGAAAGGGCTTATCGCGGTACGCGGAGGTGGGCTTGAGAGTCCTCCGCGGTACGCAATGGTTGTAAAATATCTCAGATTCCCGAAAAACTTCGCGGTACGCGAAGCCAAAATAGACTCTCCGTCGCGGTACGCGACGGATGAGGCGGTGGAACAAGTTGATCCTTTTATCAGATCTTCATGCAGAAATAAATTTTATTACTTCTCTCGAACTTGGACGCCAACCAGACGAAGAACACGACCAAAACACCATCTAAATTCCTATTTCAAGCCCTCCAAACGCAAGGATCGCACCCGGGAACGTGTTTTCAAGTACTGATCGTAGTTTCATCCGCAGATATCCGTCTGTTTAGGTAATGATTCGTTTTAACCTTCTAGTTTGATTTTGATTGATTAGATCTTGATTTTGAACGTAATGAGATAGTTAGGATTGTTGATTATTGCCTAGATGATGGCTAGGATTGATTATAAACGAAGAACACGAAGTTCTAACGGTTAAATCCTTGTTTTGATCCGTTATAATGCCCGGTTTCCATCAAATCATAACAATGATTATAATGGTTTAAACCATTTAATTATGACAATGTAGGTGATTATTTTGGTTAATCTTTGAAATGCAAGGTTAATCCCAGGCATTTCAAACTAATCACAATCATTAACCTACCCATTGGAATAACTGTCTGGTGTTTATGATAACAGTCAGATTAGTATTTTTAAACATGATTGTTTAACATATTCCAATGTCACATTGTTATGTTTTGTGATATCTGGATAACCAGTAACCAGAATTAATCATTCCTAAGCTGTGATTTCATCTGAAAACTGTTTCAGGAACATAATCAACAATATTACCTAACTGGTTAATCAGAGATTATCTTGATTAATCAAGCATGTCATCAACTTCATATTAGGTATCTAAATCAGTCTAGGTACCTACATTATCATACATTGTATGATATTAGATTCAATAACTAATTAAACACCGAATATCGGTTTGATGACTTTTCATTACAATGTCTATGACATTGAACGTTCAAACAGATTTAATCAGCAGGTTAGAACATAAATCATTAATCAAATATAACCTAATGCAGATTTACATTATTAGCACCAGTTACGCGAGATCTTAGCACTCATCTGAACTCAGGTGAGTTTCGTACCACCCCTGTTCTTTTAATGTTTTATAAACATCGGGGTATAACTGCTAACCTTTTCTTGATCATATGATATGTGTCACTGTTATCTGCGTGATTTCATGTGATTAACTGAATTTGTGGATTTCATGGGATTGTTGCCGTTAGTATCTCTATCATGATATCAAAGTCCTCATTCTTGAACTGTATCTAGTGAACCCATGTGTGGCCGAGCAGAAAACATTGATAGTACTATCGGTTGACACCCCATTCACTGGGAGGATTGCATCTCCCCTGGTGTGAATGTTTGTTATCTGTTTCCTGAACTTCTTAATGGTGTGATAGACATTAAGATAATGAGGCAATAAGATATGTACCGACGGGTAATATCGAGAACTGAACATATCGTCCGAAAGGAACTAGATACGGGTCCCATGGTTATCCGGAACTGTGAACATGTATTTGAACTTAACTGTCATATCATATGATTTAACTAAACTGTATGAACTCACCAGCTTTGTGCTGATGTTTTCGAAACTAAAACTTTTGCAGGCAATCAAGGACAACGGTGAGGATGCACTCACAGCACTAGCAATAACTGTAATTAAATAAATTGTAATATGTATAAACTGTAATAATATTTGTAACCTCGAACCTTGTAATGTAAGTTTTACTTTTCGTAATCTGTGTGCTATGATGATACCGGATCAAGTAAGTCACCCCTCATGCTCTGAGACATCACCACTATGCTTCCGCTACCCTTTTGATGACATCATTCTCAGGTGAAGAGAGGTGGGGGTGTGACAGGGTGGTATCAGAGCCACAGGTTATAGAGAATTAGGTTGACTTAGAAACCTAGACTATAACCATAGGTTCGTATAGTAACACAGAGAGCACCGAACATTAATATTGAACAAAACTTGTTTTGAATTAAACCAGGATAATCAGGTGGTACAAATTCCAGTTATGAGTGGCCAGCATAACTGAAATTTGCAACACGTGTGCATTCTAGTTTGATTTAATTCAAGCAAAACACTAACAATTCTAAAGACTAATAGTTGCTTTGAGATAGGAAGAGATATCATATCATGTTTGTATTGAATATTATTATTCAATGTTTATTTCATGATACTGATCTAGAACTTTGTTTATTCAGCAATGGCGAACCCGGGAGAAAACTATATTTACCAGAGATTCCCTTACATCATCCTTGACGACACACCCAGTGACAGCTCGGGATCGAGCTCGGGTGCAGTACCATCTCATGCGTCTTCTGTATCATCTCAGGTGGGACCACAGCTACCAGCTACACCACCCGGATCTCCTTTTGTACCACCACTACCGCCCGGATCTCCGTTCATACCACCACCACCACCGGGATCCCCACCGGTGCACAGTCCACCCCACTCACCGCTGGCCGACGCTTCGGCCATGAGGAGGCAGAGCTCCTCACCACACAGAGCCCCGGCATGGGACGGACTCAGGCGTATGCGGGGCCAGGCCCGCAAAACCACGGGGTTACCTCCACGACGCCCTATGGCTCCACGGGACGAGCCAGCACCAGTATACGAGGTGGGAGAATCCTCCCACCAGGCTGAGCTTCGGGCTCAGGTACAGCAGGTCTCTCAGGACCTGCTGGGCCTCCGACAGGATCTGCAGCAGCACCATGTCACGATGGAGGACACCCGTAACACGGTGTTGGAGATTCTCACGTCTCACCTGGCTCTTATGGAGCATGTGACTACTCAGGGTGCGGACACCCTAGCCTGGAGGGCGACCATTGAGGATCGCCTTCGGAGGACCTGGTGGAGGGAGATGATTGCTGCATGTAAGCAGCGGGTGGCAGCCTTTGGGGAAAGGCTGCAGGGACTAATCTGGATGCTCGGTACGCTGAGCACCGAGGCTAGACTTATCTGGTTAGCTATAGTACTTGCTACTATAGCTATAGTGCTAGCCTGTTTACCGTATTTCTTACGGTAAGTCAGATCAGTTGACCCACATTTTTGGGATTTTCATTGTACATCTCATAGACGGATAGGTTGTTTGTATGGATGTATTATGAGGGCACTCTTTGTATCATAAACTTTATGGTTCTATAATAACAGTGTTGTTTTAATCAAACGTTTGTTTCTGTATATCTGTTGTATGTTATGTGAACACTATATCTATATCAGTATGAGAACGTATCTATGAACATATCAGTATGAGAATGTATCTATGAACATATCAGTATGAGAACGTATCTATGAACATATCAGTATGAGAACGTATCTATGAACATATCAGTATGAGAACGTATCTATGAACATATCAGTATGGGAACGTATCTAACTGAAAACATATTGCGCTGATATACAGTACGAGAGCCATACTGTATGCGAATATGTCGAACTAAAAATATATATATTGTGCGAAAATACAGTACGAGAGCAATACTGTATGCAAATATATCTAACTGAAAATATATTGCGCTGATATACAGTACGAGAGCCATACTGTATGCGAATATATTTAACTAAAAACATATATTGCGCGAAAATACAGTACGAGAGCCATACTGTATGCGAATATATTAACTAAAAGTACAGTACGAGAGCCATACTGTACGAGAACATATCTGAACGAGAACGTATCTGTAATGTGAACGAGAACATATCTAATGAGAACATATCTGTAACTAAAGTACAGTACGAGAGCCATACTGTACGAGAACACGTGAACATATCTGTTGTTGTGTGAAAACATATCTAGTACATGAACTGAGAACATATCAGAGGATTTGTGTGAGAACATATCCTAGTCCTGTATGAACATATCTCTAAAAACATGTATTGCGAGGTAATGAGTTGGGTTATACTCTACACATGTTTGGAAATAACAGGACTAAGTATAACTACGAATATCTGAATGACTAGTGTGAATTGAGAACGTATCTGGATCTTTTCAATGTAGTTATACTTGAATACTTGAATGATCACATTTCAACATGAAATTATCAGCATGTCTGAACATGGTTGAGTTATGTGATTAAAAAGGGTTATATCTTTAATATTCTTGAACTGACCTGAGTTTGTCTGCATGTGAGCAGAACTATGGCTCCGAAAAGAGGTCGTCCAGCTAAGAAAGCTACCGAGAATATTACTTCCCCTGAACCGAATCCAGTTCCACCACCTGTTTCTGAAACAAATACCGTTCCTCTGGTGAACCAGGACCCAAACCCGACACCAATGGCAGCTCCTAGTGGGTCGGTATTGAATGAAGCAGCTATAGCCCGAATCGTAAAGGAACAGTTATCGGCTGCTGGCATTGTAATACCACCACAGCCACATGTCACTTCTGGGTCTGGTCATGTGGAACATAATGCCACAGGTGGACACGTTGAAACTGTTCATACCACAGGCACAACTACTACTGCTCCTGATCCACCACGACAGGGATGTACGTATAAATACTTTGCTTCCTGTAACCCACCTACTTTCACAGGTAGGGAAGGAGCGGCTGGACTCCTTAGGTGGATCGAGGAGATGGAAACAAAACTGAAAATCAGCCAGTGTCTGGAGGAGCATAAGGTGTCTTATGCTGCCTGTTCTTTGAAAGAATCAGCTCTTACCTGGTGGAATACCCAGGCTAAAACTTTGGGTTCTGTTACAGTTGATTCTATGGGCTGGAATGAATTCAAAACTCTGATTATGTCAGAGTACTGCCCAATCACTGAAATCCAAAAACTTCAGGAGGAATTCTGGAGTCACTCAATGGTCGGTGCTGATTCTTTAGCCTACACCGATCGTTTTCATGAACTTACTTGTCTACTTCCCAATATGTTTCCAACTGAGGCAGCATTGATTGAGAAGTATATCAAAGGGTTGGTTCCCCAGATTCGGGGAAATGTAACTGCTGCTGAACCCGCAACCCTCAAAAGAACCATTCTGTTGACCACCAAGCTTACCGATGAGGCGGTAAGAAGTGGTACATTGATCTCAAAATCTCAGACGGCCGTGGGCCGTAGTGAAGCTGGTACCTCGAACGTTTCTAAAGGTACCAAACGTAAATGGTTTGGCAAGTCCAAGACCAAAGCTCCAGCTGAAACCAGTCAGAACAAACCAACCGTGAAAAACTATGGAGCGGCGGTACCAGAGAGGAAAGTTTACACTGGGCCGGCGCCCAAATGTGATAGGTGTCCCTACCATCACACAGGACCATGTCCTGTTTGTGCAAAATGTAATCGGGTAGGACACTATGCTAAATACTGCAACTTTCCTGCTCGTCAACCAAACCAAGCTCCACGACCCACTGCTCAAACGAACCGGTCATGTTACACTTGTGGAAGCCCTGATCACCTCATGCGCAATTGTCCAACCAATAACACCAATCCAGGGAATCAAGCTAGGGGTAGAGCTTTTCAGATTGGTGCAGCCGACGCAAGACATGATGCAAACATTGTCACTGGTACGTTCCTTCTCAATAATCTTTATGCATCAGTTTTATTTGACACAGGAGCAGATAAGAGTTTTATTTCTCCTGAATTTGCATCATTACTTTCATTGCCTACGGTAGAACTAGAAACTCCTTATGTCATTGAACTTGCAAACGGCAAGATGATCAAAACTAGCAGTGTTATTCAAGGATGTTCCTTGAATCTGAATGATCACCTTTTCTGTATCGACTTACTTCCTATTGAGCTTGGTAGCTTTGATGTCGTAGTAGGCATGGATTGGCTTTCTGATAACCAAGCGGAAGTTATATGTCAAACTAAGGTGATCCGTATTCCATTACCTAACGGTAATACACTGGTAGTCCAAGGAGAACGAGCCGGTAGAAAACTTGGTCTCATATCTTGTATGCGGGCTCAGAAATTTTTAAGGAAAGGCTGTTATGCTTTCCTGGCACACGTGACCGAGCACAATTCTTCACCTACACGTATCACTGATATCCCAGTAGTCAAAGATTTTCCTGAAGTTTTTCCTGAAGATATATCAGGATTACCCCCAACAAGACAGGTTGAATTTCGTATTGACTTGATTCCTGGCGCTGCACCTGTTGCTAAAGCCCCGTATCGGCTTGCGCCATCTGAAATGCAAGAACTTTCAGGTCAATTACAGGAACTTCTTGATAAAGGTTTCATTCGACCCAGTTTTTCACCCTGGGGAGCACCAATTCTTTTTGTGAAAAAGAAAGATGGATCATTCAGGATGTGTATCGACTACAGGGAACTCAATAAACTGACAATCAAGAACCGTTATCCATTACCTCGTATTGATGATCTGTTTGATCAGTTGCAAGGTGCTACATATTTCTCAAAAATTGATTTGAGGTCCGGATATCATCAGTTGCGAATCCATGACAATGATGTTCCAAAAACTGCTTTCCGAACCCGGTACGGACATTACGAGTTTTTAGTAATGCCGTTTGGTTTAACCAATGCACCTGCAGTTTTTATGGATCTGATGAACCGAGTATGTAGACCTTATCTGGATAAGTTTGTGATTGTATTTATTGATGATATTCTCATTTATTCCCGGAACCAGCAGGAACATGCCCAACATCTGAAACTCATCTTAGAACTTCTAGCACGTGAACAGCTATATGCCAAATTTTCCAAGTGTGAATTTTGGTTACGAGAAGTTCAGTTTTGGGGCATGTTGTGAATAAGAATGGTATTCAAGTGGATCCCAGTAAGATCAAAGCGGTAGAACAATGGGAGACACCTCGAACCCCGACTGAAATACGTCAATTCTTGGGGTTGGCAGGTTATTATCGTCGATTTATCAAGAACTTTTCAAAAATCGCTCTGCCACTTACCACTTTGACTCAGAAGAACCAACCGTTTATATGGGGTTCCCAACAGGAGGAGGCTTTCCAACTGTTGAAACATAAACTCTGCAATGCACCTATCTTAGCACTACCGGAAGGTACAGATAACTTCACGGTTTATTGTGATGCTTCCCGTCAGGGACTTGGGTGTGTTTTAATGCAGAACGATAAGGTGATCGCTTACGCTTCTCGGCAGTTGAAAGTACACGAGAAGAACTATACCACTCATGATCTAGAACTTGGTACAGTTGTGTTTGCACTCAAGATTTGGAGACATTATCTGTACGGAACCAAGTGTATTGTGTACACGGATCACAAAAGTCTCCAACATATTCTAGATCAGAAAATGTTGAACATGCGACAAAGGCGATGGGTTGAACTCTTGAACGATTATGATTGTGAAATCCGTTATCACCCAGGCAAGGCAAATGTTGTGGCCGATGCCTTGAGTCGCAAGGAACGGGTCAAACCCCTACGTGTGAGAGCGTTAGGTTTGACTATCCAAACTAGTCTAATTCCTCAGATTAGAAATGCTCAGCAACAAGCTTTACAAACAACGAATTATTCTGCTGAGGGACTAAGAGGATTAGATAAGAAACTCGATACTAAGGTTGATGGACTGTTGTATTTCAAAAACAGAATCTGGATTCCTCTGTTCGGTAACTCTCGAACAACCATCTTGGATGAGGCGCACAAATCCAGGTATTCTATTCATCCAGGTGCCGATAAAATGTATAAAGATCTTAGAGATTTTTACTGGTGGCCTAGGATGAAGAGAAACGTATTAGAATACGTGGACCGATGTTTAACGTGTCTTAAAGTGAAGGCTGAACATCAACGACCTTCTGGGTTACTCCAACAACCTGAGATTCCCATGTGGAAATGGGATCAGATCTCTATGGATTTCATTACAAAACTACCCAGAACGTCACGTAACCATGACTCGATATGGGTTATCGTTGATCGCCTTACTAAATCTGCGCATTTCTTACCCATCCGAGAAGATTACTCTATGGATCGACTGGCTAAACTCTATGTTAATGAGATTGTATCTCGACATGGAGTACCGATCTCTATCATTTCTGACAGAGATAGTCGATTTATGTCACGATTTTGGCAAACTCTTCAGAATGCTTTGGGCACGCAAATCAATATGAGCACATCCTATCATCCACAAACGGATGGGCAAACGGAGCGAACAAATCAAACGTTAGAAGACATGCTCAGAAGCTGTGTGATTGATTTTGGAGGTAGCTGGGATATTCATCTTCCACTTGTGGAATTCTCGTACAATAACAGCTACCATACCAGCATACAATGCGCTCCATTCGAGGCACTGTATGGGCGCAAGTGCAGATCTCCTATTTGCTGGTCGGAAATAGGAGAAAATCAAATCATTGGCCCAGAATTCATCCAAGAAACCACTGACAAGATCGCACTGATTCAAGAACGAATTAAAGCTGCTCGCGATCGTCAAAAGAGTTATGCTGATAACCGTCGTAGACCACTAGAATTCCAAGTTGGTGATCGTGTAATGTTGAAAGTATCACCCTGGAAGGGCATTTTCAGATTTGGTAAACGAGGTAAACTTTCACCGAGGTTTGTAGGGCCATTTAAAATTCTTGAACGAATTGGATCTGTAGCCTACAGACTCGAATTACCTCTTGAACTCAGTAACATTCATGACGTTTTTCACGTATCAAATCTGAAAAAGTGTTTAAACGATGAATCTTTGATTGTACCTCTCGAAGAACTTCAGATCAATGATAAACTTCAGTTTACCGAAGAACCGGTAGAAGTAATGGATCGAGAAGTTAAGGTACTCAAACGCAGTCGCATACCAATCGTTAAAGTTCGCTGGAACTCTCAACGAGGACCTGAATATACCTGGGAACGTGAAGATCAGATGAAAGCAAAATATCCTCACTTGTTCTCATAGACAATTGTCGACAGATAAGTCTTCACTAAATTTCGGGACGAAATTTCTGTAACAGGAGGAGACTGTGACAATTGCAGGTAAAGACTACGTCATCAATGACGTTCACACGTTTGGTTGTTCTAGAAATCCGCGCGAAATTGATGATAGTAATTATTGCAGGTTTAAAGTATCGAGAAATCGAGAACATAGGAGAAAACGGATCGCGAAACGGAGTTACGGATTGTCCGGAATCGAAAAACGAAGAAAAATCTCTAAGTATTGGTCGAAAGGGCTTATCGCGGTACGCGGAGGTGGGCTTGAGAGTCCTCCGCGGTACGCAATGGTTGTAAAATATCTCAGATTCCCGAAAAACTTCGCGGTACGCGAAGCCAAAATAGACTCTCCGTCGCGGTACGCGACGGATGAGGCGGTGGAACAAGTTGATCCTTTTATCAGATCTTCATGCAGAAATAAATTTTGTTACTTCTCTCGAACTTGGACGCCAACCAGACGAAGAACACGACCAAAACACCATCTAAATTCCTATTTCAAGCCCTCCAAACGCAAGGATCGCACCCGGGAACGTGTTTTCAAGTACTGATCGTAGTTTCATCCGCAGATATCCGTCTGTTTAGGTAATGATTCGTTTTAACCTTCTAGTTTGATTTTGATTGATTAGATCTTGATTTTGAACGTAATGAGATAGTTAGGATTGTTGATTATTGCCTAGATGATGGCTAGGATTGATTATAAACGAAGAACACGAAGTTCTAACGGTTAAATCCTTGTTTTGATCCGTTATAATGCCCGGTTTCCATCAAATCATAACAATGATTATAATGGTTTAAACCATTTAATTATGACAATGTAGGTGATTATTTTGGTTAATCTTTGAAATGCAAGGTTAATCCCAGGCATTTCAAACTAATCACAATCATTAACCTACCCATTGGAATAACTGTCTGGTGTTTATGATAACAGTCAGATTAGTATTTTAAACATGATTGTTTAACATATTCCAATGTCACATTGTTATGTTTTGTGATATCTGGATAACCAGTAACCAGAATTAATCATTCCTAAGCTGTGATTTCATCTGAAAACTGTTTCAGGAACATAATCAACAATATTACCTAACTGGTTAATCAGAGATTATCTTGATTAATCAAGCATGTCATCAACTTCATATTAGGTATCTAAATCAGTCTAGGTACCTACATTATCATACATTGTATGATATTAGATTCAATAACTAATTAAACACCGAATATCGGTTTGATGACTTTTCATTACAATGTCTATGACATTGAACGTTCAAACAGATTTAATCAGCAGGTTAGAACATAAATCATTAATCAAATATAACCTAATGCAGATTTACATTATTAGCACCAGTTACGCGAGATCTTAGCACTCATCTGAACTCAGGTGAGTTTCGTACCACCCCTGTTCTTTTAATGTTTTATAAACATCGGGGTATAACTGCTAACCTTTTCTTGATCATATGATATGTGTCACTGTTATCTGCGTGATTTCATGTGATTAACTGAATTTGTGGATTTCATGGGATTGTTGCCGTTAGTATCTCTATCATGATATCAAAGTCCTCATTCTTGAACTGTATCTAGTGAACCCATGTGTGGCCGAGCAGAAAACATTGATAGTACTATCGGTTGACACCCCATTCACTGGGAGGATTGCATCTCCCCTGGTGTGAATGTTTGTTATCTGTTTCCTGAACTTCTTAATGGTGTGATAGACATTAAGATAATGAGGCAATAAGATATGTACCGACGGGTAATATCGAGAACTGAACATATCGTCCGAAAGGAACTAGATACGGGTCCCATGGTTATCCGGAACTGTGAACATGTATTTGAACTTAACTGTCATATCATATGATTTAACTAAACTGTATGAACTCACCAGCTTTGTGCTGATGTTTTCGAAACTAAAACTTTTGCAGGCAATCAAGGACAACGGTGAGGATGCACTCACAGCACTAGCAATAACTGTAATTAAATAAATTGTAATATGTATAAACTGTAATAATATTTGTAACCTCGAACCTTGTAATGTAAGTTTTACTTTTCGTAATCTGTGTGCTATGATGATACCGGATCAAGTAAGTCACCCCTCATGCTCTGAGACATCACCACTATGCTTCCGCTACCCTTTTGATGACATCATTCTCAGGTGAAGAGAGGTGGGGGTGTGACAGCCTGTGGCACTTTTTCCGAAAAAAAAAGTTTGGACGCCCGTAACTAGGTTTGGGCGACCGTGTGGTCGGTTCGGGCGCCTGTGTAGGTGGTCTGGGCGCCTGTGACTTGACCCGGGATTTTTTTTTTTTTTTTCTTTACGGTCGGACGCCCGTGACAGATGTGTCAGTGTGGGCCCGACGCCCGTGACAACTTTTTTTTTATACGGGCGTTCGTGGTTTTTAAGGGGCGTGGGCGCCTGTGTAGAAAACGTGGCGTTTTTTGATTGGATATTACACAGGCGCCCGCCCGTGTGTACACAGGCGCCGGCGCCTGTAAAGGTTATGGACATTTTGGCATTTGTAAAGTCAAATGGACATTTTGGATAACTTTTTGGTCAAAGTGGCTATTTTGGTAATTTTCCCTTCCTTAATACATGTTGGTCAAAGTTAACACATCATTTATGTAATTTGTTTAAAGTGTATGTTTAATGTTAGTATGTAAACTATGAAGGGTTAAAGGTCGTAATGTGAAGAATCGTAGTTTATAACTGCCTTAGGGTTATACAAACCCATATGAATGATATTTGTATTTTATCCTATCAAATTAACATCCATATCATTCACAATATATACATACGTACAGATTCATACGTATACAAATTCAAGTTCTTGATTTTGATTTGAATATACGATCAATTAGGCCAACAATTAGTATTAGAGCATAGGGCTCAAATCAATCGATTTTGATTTGAACTCACGTTATGAAGTCTACAAACTACACTATATGGTTAATCTGTATTAAAACTATATTTAAAGCAAACGGATTATGTGAACTGATAGAACCAAGTGGATAATAAGAAGTACAACATTGCAATTGTGTATCTGTTTCAAACACTATCAAAAGATCTTATTTTACAAGTAGCAAGTTGCAAGACTAATAAAGAAGTTTGGGATGCACTAAAAACAATACATGTCAGTGTGGAACAAGTTCGGAAGGCGCATCTACAAACACTTAAAATAGAATTTGAGATGTTACAAATGAACGAAGGGGACACAATTGATTCATTCAGTGCAAAGTCAAACAATTTTGTCACTATGGAAAATGGTTTAGGATCAACCTTTGATCAACTCAGTTTGGTACAAAAACTCTCAAATTTTGTACCTGAGATTCATTTAGATTGTTGCATCTATTGAGCAACATTCTGATTTAGACAAAATGACTTTAGACTATGCCATTGGTGGCCGAAATACCTTTAAGGAAATGATCAAATTAAAGAAAGGAAGTCTAATGGACAATCCAGATACACATGTTCACACATTATTAAAATAGTTATGGTTGTGGACAACAATTTGGAAATTGAGCACAAGGAAAATATAATCCATCACGAGGTTGAGGCTGTGGTAGATTTAAAAAAGAAGGAAGAGAAGATAATGGTTCACATAATAATGTTAGAGAAAATAATGATGATTGTGATCGAAAGAAGAGATACCTGAAAAATCAAAACAATATTTTGTTTGACATAATTAAAGATGTTATAATTGCAACAATTATGGGCACTATGCCTCAGATTGTCATAATACAAACCACGGAAAAGAAAGAGTTAAATCTCGTGCAAGAAGAAGAACCGACCCACTTAATGGAGGTTACCAAAGATAAAGGAGATTATGAGGAGACGCCTTCAAATTACAAGGAAATCAGTTATTGGTCATCATTATCCAAATACTTCATTGATGAATAAACAAAATGGACATGATTAGTCATTGTTTCAGAAGAAGACAAACCGAAAGCTTTAAGATTAGAGGTAGAAAGTGATGTAAAGAAAGAATTAGAGCATTGGAAGTCAAATATACTTCATGACTTTAATATAAAGAAACTAGAATTTGAGACTAAGTAGAGAAAAAGAGAAATAGAGCTTGAAAAGCAAATGCATGAAAGCGAGAAATATTTAGATAAAAAAAAAAGATTGAAGAAACTTAGCAAATTTGACATGCTTGAAGCATGATGCAAGTACAGAAGTTGAAAAGTCGAATATAAAAAGATCATAGTTAGAAAAATAAAAACATGATGTTTTTGTTCATAAGCATTTGCAAGACCAAAAGGAATGCAAGAGATCTGAAAAAAATATCATCAAAGATTATGTTATCATCAAAAAATAAGGATGAAAAAAACATTGGCCCATGTTACAAGGTTAAAGAAGGTGATACTCAAAGAAGGTGTGACAACATGAAATACTTTGTTCATGTTCAAGATAAAGTTCAAGTTACAACTCACGAAGAACAAATTAAAGAAGATACCATCTATGTGAAAGGAAGGAAGTCAAAGTTTAAAGACAAGTACCTACTACAACAAGCTCATAATACAAATAATAAAACACATGATGGTGACCAAGACAAGAAGAAGAATCAATGTGCAAATGATGAAGAACCAAAGAAGGTTAAAGACTTCATTCCATGTGAATAAAGATATTAAAGCATGAAGATGTTAATGGCATGGATTAATAAATTAGGGAGGATGTTGGTTTATAATTCCTTATTCCATGTGGGCCAAAGTTAACAGGCCATTTATGTAATGTGTTTAAAGTGTATCTTGTCAAACCCCAACTGGATAGCAAAAGGGGCGGGGTGCACGGCGCTATCTTGATTGTTTATTAGCTCATGGTGCTATTATACCGTTTCAATATATAATACATCGTTATTAAAAACACAACCAAACATTCATTTGAACTCAAACAAATCAGTTACTATAATCTAAAAATCAAACAATTACAAATGAAATTCAACATCATTTTAAAGATTAAATTAGGTCAACTAAAGCCCTAGCCTAAGTCTTCACCATCTTCACCTAACATGTTACACATGTAAGAAAAGGTTTTTGTCAATTATTTGTGTAGTTGGTGAGCACACATACAAATTTATAATACATAAGAAAATTATGCAAATCCAAAATCTAAAGGCATTAATCTAAGCATATGTTCTTACAAGTTTCTAGAAAGCACGTATAGCATAAAAATTCATTAAGTCCTCAAAGTCATACAAGCATTCAATAAGTATTTCATAGTCCTCAATAATGTCTTTAAATAGAGTCATTCAAAAATTGTGAATCTAGGCATGCAAGGCCTTGATTAAGTAAGCTTAACACATGTTTGCAAATGCACAATTTCACCCTTTTTACACAAAGGCCAGAGCCAATGCGAAGAAGGTATAAAACCATTCTAAGACTACTATTGTATGAAGAAGCAAATAAGAATTCAAGCATACATAATCTTTCAAAACATGTAATATGCATACAACTAAAATTAGGCTCTAAAGACTAAGTCCTTCGCATCAACAATTGTTTTGACTCTAGAATAACATGATTTATCATAGTACATGTGCAACATCCTGAAAACATTACATAATATAAAGAAGAGAGTATGAGCGTACTCATATGATTGTTTGCTTAGCTAGTCCACAGAGCCTTTAAGTAATGTTCATGGAAGCACAGGCATTAAGGCACACCTTAAAGTTTGAGTGATAAAGAATCTTAGTATCCTAAACTTCAAATTCAAAGTCTTCGTGTCTATGACATTATATAGAAGTCCTAAATGAATAATTCTAAATTTGAATGGTATTATTTGGAATATTTATTTAGATATATAAATAAATATTCTCGCAATGCAATATAATATTAAATACTCTATTTATTAATTAATATTGTTATTTTTATGATTAGCCAAGGAATAGTATTTGGGTTAAATTAATGATGGTTATTAATATAAACATTTATTAGAAATTTAAAAAGGTTTATATAAAATAATCATATAATAATTTAGAATATTACTTTAATATGTTTGAATTTTATTTTTGTTATTTTAACGTTTTGACCAGCTTTGTGATCATTACAAAATGATTTAATATATATAGTTTTAAAGCTTCTATTATGATTTCAAAAATATTATTTATACCAAAATATATTTTTGAAATTATAACTGAATTTCTTAGATTTTAAATTTTTATTTGAATAAAGATTTATAGATTTCAAAAATAATATCTATAAGATTTTATTCTTGAAGTTAAACATAATTTTATAAAATATGTTTTTATAACTATTAGATTGTTTTAAACAAAATAATTAAAAGTTTATATTCTGAATTTGGATACATTATTTATAAAATTTATTGTTTAAAATTTCTATTTTTTAAATAATAATAAAAGAATGAGTTATAGATAATATTATTTAAAGAATAATATTAAATAAGATTTCGTACTTAGAATTCTAAAATATTTTTCTTTTAGTATTCAGAAATAATTCGGGTTAAGTTTTTATATTTAAATATATATTTTCTAAAAATTTATAATTATCAAAGATTTTAAAGATAGTTTTTATAGTTAAAAATATCATTTAATCATTAATTTTTATATAAAAATTTTTTGAAATTTAATAAGATTCTCCTAAAATGTAAAATATAACATTCTAAGATTTATAAATTTTTTTACAGAATTTAAAAAGGGTTAAAATAGTTAGAGAGTAAAAAAACAGTTTTAGCATGCTTTGGCCGGATTTCAAGACAAGGTCATCACCCTTACTCAGCGACAGCTTACCGCTGAGCTAGGAAGTGATTCGCTTAAAGGGTTTGATTCCAATAATTGTTATATCTATTTTTAGAATATTTCCTTTTAGAGGTAAACCCTAATTCATTCCCATGTCCATTTCGATTAATACCATGCTTGTGAGCCTTGGAATTGATAGGGCTTTATGTTCATAGCTTTTTGAACGTATCAGAATAGACAATTACATGCAATGACTAAGAATCGAGATATTTTGAATAAAGCACAACCCAATTGAAAACACGAACACGATTGGGAGTCTAGGATCTTCTAAGAAGGAGATTTCGATTCCGCTTTAGTCAGAGAGTGAGCACTAATGATTTTGTGTGTTTAAATTTATTGTTTGTTAAGTATTGTGGTCGATTGCAACTCATGATGCCTAGCACATAACAAGCTGTGATTATCGCAGAATTAGTCCGCACTTTTGTAATTAATCTCGTGATTAAGATTTTGATTTCTAGAGCGTAATTTGCCTAAATTTAGGGTACTTCGGTCTCAGTCAAGTTCGAACGAGGCTGTGGGAAAGAAGGGAGAAGAAAATATAGATTTTTCAGTTTCAGTCTCTCCACTTTCTTTTTCTTTCAAATTTCATTTTAAAACTCCTACTCTAGTAAATCATATTTGCATAATAGTAATTTTAGTCCCTCTAATTTCCTAAGATTATTATTTTATGTAGAAATTTTATAAATGTTTAAAAAATAACTTTTATTAAAGTTCATAAAGTTTTTGGTAAATATTTATATCTAAATGTTTTTGTAAAACTTTATTAGTTTTTTTTTGTTTTCTTTTTATAATAATTCTTAAGATGTTAAAGTCATATACATACGTACATACATACATCCATACATACATACATACACCTTTATAATAATTCATATTTTAGATCATATTATAATTTACTTTATAACAAATCTTATAAAATTATATATGTATAACTATACCTGATGTATCTTTTTAAAAATGTCTTTTTTATTAAAGTTAGTTTATATAAATTTATATAATGTATGCATGGGCTCAAATTGGAACGAGAACACTATGGATTACATATATTAAATGTTAATATGTAAACTATGAAAGGTTAAGCGTCCTAAGTGTCAAGAACCAAAGTTTATAGCCATGTTAGGTTTATATAAACCCACATGAATGATGTTAGTATTTTATCCTATCGAATTAACGTCTATATCATTCAGAATATATACATACGTGCATATTCATATGTATACAAATTCAAGTTCTTGATTTTGATTTGAATATACAATCAATTAGGCCAACAGATTTGTTGTATAGTTCTAAGATGATAAGGTATGTGATACATGTGTAAATACTATGTACCTTGGTGATGTTGGTGGTGATGGCCCGATATGATGATGATCGAAGGAGATGGCAATCGACCGATGAGGTCTCTTATTGATGATGATGATGATGATTCTTGGCGAACTCCCATCATGGCAGTACTGACAATGCAATGATCTCCAAATAATGACTCCTTGATGAAAGGATGACAGTAGGTTAATTAACCAAAATCGATCCAAAACCATCCTTTTTTATTTAGTTCAAAATTTAGCTTGAATTTGGGTTTGGTTAATTAACTAAAATTAGCCAAAAACGATCCAAAACCAACCTAATTACTCCGTTATGGTTATGATTAAGGCAATCCTATAACTAAAGCTAACGGTTATGGTTTTGGTTTTGGTTAAAGTGTAAAATTAAACCGAATCATAATTTACACACCCCATATCTCGAGTTACATTGTATTTAGGTGAAACATTTGCAAAATTCAGGTACGATTGTTTAATAAAAATGTCATATTTTTACACTATGAAATAAATATAATAATACTATTAATACTAGACATAGGAAAAAAAACTTATTTAATTAAAAATTTTATTTTTAAATTTTATAATAATACTTCTCCCAGCAACTTGCTAACTTCTAATCTCCTGAAATGCATGTTGAGTTGAAAAGTCAACAAAATAGTTGGTAAGTTCGTAGGTTTTACGACTCGATAGAATAGTGAAATAAGTATTATTCACAATATAAACACAAGGTCTTGAAGCAATTAACACAAGTCCACAACCATACCTATTGACTTCTCGAATACCCTGGGTGTAATGTCATATCACGAACACTACTTCTCGGTACGGTAGTAGCATCTAAATGTGCAAATGTCGTAGCAGGAGCAAGGTCGGTCAAATCATCTGCAGATACATAAACATCTTTACTTTCCTTTCATTCCAATATGTCCTGCGACTTCGTCTGAATCTGGATCTTCCCCAGCAATTGGGATTGGCCGCTCATCTGGAGTATGTCACCTGGTCACCGGTTCTATCTCTCCTTGAGACTCAACAATGACTAATTTTGGGCTATTGTCACTGCAACTGGACCCAGGTGAGATCATGACTATACTTAACAATAAAACGCTCTGAAAAGCCCACATACGACGAAGACTTTTTGTTGCCGTCGGGGAAACCTTTGCACGCCTCCGTTACCTTTTGGGAGGCCTACGCCCCATAGAAACTGTCTACCTGAGACTGTCCCTTGGCCTGTACGTCCTGACACAAGGTTAGAATTCTCCCTCTGGGGGTAAGAAAATCATGATCGGGATAGCGGACCAATGGAACTTGGGTGTGGGTCTTTTGTCGAAATGGAATGGCCTTTTTCTTTATTATTTATCGTAAATGAGTGAAGCATTACACATAGTATGCCCTCCCCCATCAGCGTAGAACTACTGACATGTATTTGATGGCTTTCCGTATTGATTTCATATAGTGACTGACGTCGACAGGACAGGATCGGCTTCCAAGGATGCTTTACGCTATATGATCCTTTCAATTCATAGTTTGATGGGCTTTTATTTTAACATGTTTGCTATTCTTGCTTGGCGCGACCAAACCATGAATGGAGGTTTGTCAAACCCCGCTAGTACTAACTTATATTAATCCATTTGCTCATAACCATGAGTTATATGGTTGTGTAAGGGTCAGGGATTTAATGTGATATATTCTTGTCTTATGTAATATACTTCATCATAATGTGTCAGTGAACAACTTCTTGAATCAAATAGAATATAGTAACATGCATAACCCCCAATATTTCTTGGGTTGATGAATGTCACCCTATTCAAGCCCTACAACATAGTAGGTTGATAAGGTCAATGGGTCATCCATTATTCTAGCAAAACTGTCGGTTGACTCCGACTTCTAGTACGATCCTTTGTAATTTACATAAGATCAATTTTGTTTATTTATTTCTTTTTGCATATCATTCTAGTTATTTATATTATTAGTTTAATGGGTATTCCTTATGACCCCTGTTATTTTTCAGAAAGCTTCCATATATATGTTTCTATGTCTTTTTACACATTTATTTTACTTACCCATATGAGCATTTCCCTTTATGAACATACTTTTATACTTATGGATTCATTTGGGGCATATGAGGCGTTGATCTTTGTACTTAGGTTCACGCACCTATCTAATTACTTGACTATATATTCACATAGATACACATACTGGTAAGTATTCGGAACAAATGCATGTATTCTTTGTATGTGTACATGAACCCGATAGCCTTCATATGCTATGAACCATGTCACGATTCTAACCACCCTTCTAATAATCCTTTTTCTTTTATTATATAGTTTGTTTAAGGGAATATCATGTTAATCCTTTTATGGTAGCAATCCTTTTTTTCTTGCAATGTAATATTTAAAAAAAAAACTTTGTGCACGACCTTTTTGTTGTTCTTTTAATCAACCGGCCCTGCCCAACCCCTCATTATTTAGAAATGAAGCCACGGTCTACATGTGCATGGTGGGTTCATCTACGCATTCATGATAACAGTTGGGGCCGGGTTTGGACATGCTTTGTCTAGCCACTTATGAGTACGATCGGTAGGTTGGGCTAGTTCGTGATCTAAGCTAAGATAGGGGTAGGAACTTATGGCTAACAAGCAAGGAACGGGATTGGATCGCTGTTGTCTCTGGTTCTTTCAAGATAGTTGTGGCAATTGGTCGGTTGATTGGCTACTGGGTTTGAGCTACTCGGCTGTCTTGGAGGGTGGTGGCTGGACTAAAGTATCCTAGTTAAGGACCTATTTTTGCTGGTTCTTGTAATCCCCATGGTTTTTCAATTTTCTATTTGAATTATAATTATATCCGTACATAAGAAAACAAAGTTTATAACATGCTTTGGATAGTTGTATTCAAAGTTTTGACATAAGATAGCTTTCGGGTGACTATTTAGCCAACATTTCCTCATCCTCGAAATAAAATTTTGGACCACCCAAATCTTCTAGATATAATTGTATACTAAGAAGAAACTAAATTCAAACGGTGCATAAAGCCGAGCCCAAACGAAGCAAGAATCACAAACAAAAGTTTGAGAACGTAACCCTTGATTCACACCAAGACCCAATTCTCGACACCATGAATGTTTTATTACTCTCTTCCATATGATAGTACTCTGAAAACGATGAACATGGGCGAAAACCGTGCTCAAAACGGATTTATAACAAAGCGGGAATCGCGAAAACAAGTTTGATGTTTATTGACGGTTAGCAGACTCGAATTCTTCCTAAAACTCATCCCACATCACCCAAGAAACCAATATTTCTCCCCTTTAAACACCTATAAATATCCTTGCTGGGTCCCTTATAGCTTTGCAATTCTTAGTTGAGTATAAACAAGTTGAATAACCAAATTTTAATGGTTCTACAAGTGCAACACCCATTGGGATGTTGAACGTAATAGTTTTATTTTTTGCCCTTGGCAAGGAGGTGTTGCGCTTCGAGATCGTCTCGTCTGTAAAGTTTCTTTGAGGTAATTTTCTTTTTCATTTTCTTCTTTTCATTATTCATTTATTTATTTATTTTCCTAGTCTAAATAGTTGAGCTTAGGTTATTAGTTGTCGGCATTAGGCTCTTTTAGGTTGTCTTGTTTAGGCTGTCTTTAGAGTTGGTGTACTCTTGTAGAAGCTCTTTAAGCCAATGAGTCCAGCCTATGATGTCCGTTCATTTAGCTATGCCTAGCATAATGTTTACCCATCCTCGTTGCATTCGTTTGACTAGGTTGAACCACGTTTGCATTCGGATCGTATACTTGATCCTTTGAGCTGCTGTCTAGCCACGCACATTCAATCCTCAAGGCATCCAGTTTGATACAACTGTTGATCTTGATTCTTCTTCATTATACTAGTTTCCTCGAGCACCATTAATATGAGTTTCTTCACACTCCCTTTTACATTTTTGTTTTTGGGATGTTACACATGTCTTATTCAAACTTTATCCATTCTATTATTCATTCAATCTATGATGCAAGCCTTGGACCTAGTTAGCTTTATGTGTTAGATGCAAAGCTTATACAATGTGTTGATACTATGTGTGATTCTATGTGTGTTGCCAGTCAAGCAAGCTAGTACTGAGTAGCCTAAGATGTGTTAGATACCATCTTCGCATTGCCATTTGAGTAATTGTGGACATGTTAACGAAATATGCGCACATTTTAGCTATCAAGGAATCATATGAGTTAGAAAGATTGGCACAAATCTAGTTTGCATCATTTTTTTACACTTATTATTTAGACTTAGTGTGTGATCTCTCCAACTATGCAAATAGTTGACAAACTCTATTTTACATGTGTAACAGGAAAAGGAAGCATGATGAAGACATAGGATAAGAATTAGGGGCCGTTTGGTTGGCATTAAGTGCTGAATGGTTAAGATGTCTGAATGGTTAAGAGGGTCTGAATGGTTAAGAGGGTCTGAATGATTAGTTGTTTGGTTGCACATCTGAATGGAAGAAGAAAAAAAAAACTTTACTTTATCAAATACCTAGCCGCATCTCAGGTCTAATCCCTTCGTCATCAACATTGGGCGGCCAAACCCACCATCGCAGATCTCACCTTCGCAGCCTCTCCCCATCGCCTCCGCCTCTCCCCGTAGCAACAGTCTGCCGCCGCAGCCTCTCCCCATCGCCGCAGTCCATCGCCGCAGTCGCCATCTACCGCGAGCGTTGTGAAGCACCACCGCGAGCAGCACTGGTGGTTCAAAATCCCGTCATCTACCTTCAATCGGTGTCCGATGGTTCAGTCCGGTCGTTCAAACGCTAGCCCCGATCGCACCCCAGCCCCTCTTTTCCTTCACGTCTGAATGGTTCAGACTCTTCCCCAAGTCTGAATGGTTCAGACCTCCATTCAGACATTTTGGTCCATTCAGATGTATGTTTTTTTTGTGAAACAAACGGTCTGAATCTGAATGGTTCAGATTCAGACCCATTCAGACCTATTCAGACCCAAACAAACAGCCCCTTCGTGACCTAGTTAAATTGTAGTCAATGTTTTAGCATTGCAAATGTAACTGTTGATTATTCTATTCATGTAATGATTGTTCAATATTCAACGAATGTTGTTTTGTTTTGTAATCATAATACATTAAATAGTGAAACATTATAATAGCACAATGAGCTAATGAACAGTCATAATCACGCCCCGACGCATTCCGCTATTGGTCAGGGTGTGACAGTTCTCCTTATTATTTGAACCAGATAGTTTGGGAGTGCAATAGGTCGAGTGACAAGAGAAGACCGGGTCCTGTTGGGCTATTCTACTCGTTGGTTAACCTGGGGTTGTTTCGAGCAGTTTGCAACTCACATAACAAAGTTCGTCTCTCTAGGAAGGTGTTATTTTTAATCACATTATCCCTTTAGATTATTATAGAGTAGGGGATTGGTTGTAAGGTCGTTTGGTGAATTATTGTAGTTTGGGAAGTAAGGAAACTCACCAAAACAAGAAAGGAAGAAGGCTGGAGGGCTTGGTTCCGATTCTGCTCCTTGGCCGAGAGCTGCCGGGTCAACCGATGGGTGCTGGTCTAATGTTGGGCAGCTTCCTGCTATGGACATGAGCTGCTTCGTCGTCTAGTCTCCTGCGGGGCTGCGGCTGGTTGATGATCACCGGTTGTTGGGTGGTCTGTAGGGGTTCCACCGAGTATACCAGATAGTGAAGAAGATAATGTTGGTGTGGATTTTTCTTGGCAGCACAGGTGGTATTTATAGGGGATTTGAGATGGTAGAAGGGTGTAATTTGAGGGAAACCAGATTTGATTGGAAATGAACTACCCTTTAAAAGTTAGTCTTCTAGGTTTGATGTTGTACCATCCCCTAGAAGACCTGCAGCAGCTTTGGTTCTTCCTAAGAAGAGGTAAGGTTGATAGGAATGGACATTATAAGACTTGGTTTAAGGTTCTTTGAGATAATTTGGTACTATACTTGTTTGAATTCCATTGGAAGTCTTCTTTCTTCTCCACCATAGTATATAAGCCCTTGGGGTTTGTTTTGGTCATGACCCACGTTTAGCAATCCATCTCTTGGTTCGGCTATGGGGGCTGGTTGTTTTGCTCACAGCATGGTTTTAGCCATTGTGATTGGTAAAGGTTTGAATGACATTTTATGGAGAAGAAATTTGTGTACTATATAAATTCATGGTTTCTATTGATGAGAGACTTGGGGGTGACGGTTTGGGAGTGCAACAAAAAACATCTTGGCAGCTTTTGTTTGGTACTATGTTAGATAATTAGAAGTAAGAATAGACGAGATAGGGTGAGTAGCATACTTAGCAGCGCACCGATCTTGGCATTTCCGGATGGTAGCAATGATTTTGTTATATCTTGTGATGCTTCAGCCAATTGATTGGGTTGTGTTCTTGTCACACCCCGAGCCGGCGGGACGGATCGACTTTTCCGTCGGGCGGAAGGTTCTCAGGGCGCGATATCATGTGTGATAATCGTGATGATCAGATTGTTTACATAGCATCAACATTGAGAATAACTAAAGCACAATATAGCGTTAATCTAGGATTACAAAGTTAAATCACAACTGTTAACGTTTGATAATTTAACTAAATAAACATATCAAAAGAATCAAAAGTTTACTATCTTGTAACTGTACAAGATATCAAAAGTGATTCACAACAGTGAACAAAATATGTGCTTCTCAAAATCTACTAGGTCCTCTAACTGGGCATCCTAGCATGCATTCCTGAGCCTTAGCTTAATCCTGTACGTCACCTGAGAAAGCATGTAAGAAAAAAAGGTCAACACAATGGTTGGTGAGTTCATATAGTTTAATAGTTGAAAAATAGCTTTAACAAACCTCTTTCGGTAACAACCTTAATCTCATTAACATCACCTGTAATATCCAACTCGGTATGCTTATATATAGGGCATATGTAGGGTCGAACTTACCACCCGTCCAGCCACTGTCCCACCACATACTAAATCACATATGACATTGTTGTTAATGATAATTAAGCATTTTACCTACAACCCAATCCCGTCTTCGTCATAGCTTTCGCATACTGTTTAAAAGTTTACAAGTTTATAACATTCTCATAGTTTAGCCTTTAAGTATATTGTACAAGGATAATAGTTTCACAAATCGTAGTTTAGTATTCACGAATCTCATGCATGGGTACAAGCTTTGCTCTAGCATAGTTTAGCATTTACGTAGCCCATGGTTAGATACAAGCTTTGCTCTAGCATAGTTTAGCCATTACGTATCTCTCATGAATTGATTCTAGCTTAGCATCAGAATAGTTTAGCATTCACATATCTCATATATATGGATGCAAGCCTTGCTCTAGCATAGTTTGGCATTCACGTATCTCATATATAGACACAAGCTTTGCATACACATAGTTTAGCATTCACATATCTCATATATGTAGATACAAGCCTTGCTCTAGTATAGTTTGGCATTCACGTATCTCATATATAGATATAAGCTTTGCATTCACATGGTTTAGCATTCGCCTATCTCATGCATAGATACCAGCTTGCAATAGCATAGTTTGGCATTCACGTATCTCATGCATAGATACAAGCTTATCATTTAGCATATAATCATAGCTTGTAGCATTTAGCATCTAGTATTAGCATATAGTTCGAGCATATAGTTCATCCCATTCACATTAGCATGTAGTTTAGCATATAGCTTGTTGTATTAGCACGTAGCATTAGCTTATAGTCAAGTATGTAGCTTGTAGCATTAGCATGTAGCATTCGCTTATAGTTTGAGCATATAGTTTGTAGCGTTAGCACATAGTTTGAGCATAGAGCTTGTAGCATTAGCACATAGTTTGAGCATATAACTTGTAGCATTAGCAATAGCATCTAATTGTAGCATATAGTTTATGGCATTAGTACTTAAGTTAAAGTCTTAGCTTTTAGCTTTCAGAATAAGAGTAGCAAGCTTAAGCATTAGTATTAGTATCATGAATAAGTGTAAAAGTATTATTGAAACATTTCAATACTTATTTAAAATGTATAACATGCTTCTCAGTCCCGAGTAAAAACAAATATGTTTGAAAAGGGACAAATGAACTCACATGTGTTGCTATGTGTGAATTACAACAAATAATGCGCGCTCGTAGATTTATAGTCTAAGTTTCTTCAACAACCTGTATTTATTATGCGTTTCAAATTCGTGAGCACTTATATATGATCACCATAAAATTTTGATATTCGTTTACTCTTTCATAATTGGATGTGTGAGTTGTTTAGGTTTATTAACTATGTTGTGGTGATGATTGTTAAAACTTCCCATTCTTATGTTAAAAGATGGGTTTAACACTAATTATCTTACCCATTATGATGTCGTAGTTTAATGAAAGTATGAAAGTTATATATATGTTGTAAAGGTAGTGACCTTATACACTTATATACACCTTAGGAGCATGCATGCATGAATACTTGAATCAATCAATAGATTTCCAAATTTTATTGAATTGTAATTGGGTTTAAGAACACAAAATTAAGTTGTTCTCATAACTTATTTAAGTCCCATAATTTCTTAACTTAAACATATCTTTGTTATGAAAATGGTGGTAACTAGGTTTGTTCATGCATGCATGGATATATATATATATGTGTGTGTGTGTGTGTGATCCTGCTCGTCTATTTATCCAAAATTCTAGTTCAACGACACTTAAATTAGATAGTCTCAATTTCAGCGAACCTCAGGGTTCAGCATCATCAGGTTCGCTGCCTCATCACCATCGACTTATCCTAGTTTGTTACAGGTTTATCCAATGTTTCCTTGAGCTCATATCAGTTTGTTTTTCACGTTTTCTAGATGTACAAATCGTTTGAACAACAGAAATGTGGACCGGTTGTTTCTAAGTGAAAGATAAGATAACAAAACTCGAAATTTACCTTCAACACTCGATTAATGTTAGGTTGCTTTACAGCTTCTTGTTCTTCTCGATCTCGCTAACGATTTGAACCAAGAACCTCTTGAAATGGTGAAGAAATGGGTGGGAATTTTAGAGAGAAGTCAGAGAGAGAGGCCAAAATTTTGTGATTAAAATGGGTAGGTGAAGCTTGAATGTGGTATTAAATGCCACATTAATGGTTTTCATCCACACGGGTATGTTCGGGTCCGTTCGGTTTCGTTCGGTATCGCGTAAAAGGGCCTTTTGCGTTTTAATAGTTACAGATTTAAAAATAGCATTTAAAATTTTTAAATTTTTGGATTGTGATTCCTAATAAACTATTTAATTATCTTTTGTTTATTTAAATTTTCTTAAATTATTATCGTTCGTTTCGTTCTTCGTTTTCGTTTCGTCAAAACGCGTCACCTTCGCGCGTATTCGTTCGAATCGTCACCCGAACGAACACGACGTTGGTTTCACTTCCTGATTCTTGTTTTCTACTTTTCAGTCATCATTTCAAGACGTTAAACTCTCAGATTTATTCGTACAGATTGTCATCTATACGAATAATTCGTCTGTTTAGCATTCTGCAACGATATCTGTTATGGTTTTGTTCTGTTTAACCTCACATACGTTTATACAAAATAGTATTAAATCTAGCATCTGTGTGTCAGTTCAGTGTTGTCTAATGTGATTCTGACTGTTAAACCATGAGGTTTAAATCAAATTTCAGAAGCAATTGCATAATAGTTTAGTGTCAAGCATCAAATGTCAATAGCATATACATTGTTTCACATAGTTTGTACCTGAGTTACTGTGCAAGTTGCTGCTGAGATCACTGTTCCGGCAACGTTTCCGGCACTGATGTTACAGTTCTCATGCAGAGGAAAAACATAATTGCTTATGCTTCAAGGCAATTAAAAAGGCATGAGGCAAATTATTCGACTCATTACCTTGAACTAGGCGCAATGGTGTTCGCGTTAAAAATCTGGCGTTATTATCTGTATGGCACAAGATTCGTGGTCTATTCTGGCCATAAGAATTTAAAGCATATATTTGATCAAAAGGATCTAAATACACGCCAGCGTAGATAGATGGAAGTTCTAACTGATTATGATTGTGAGCTTCAATACCATCCAGGTAAGGCAAATGTAGTTGCCGATGCACTAAGTCGAAAGGAAAGGGTTAAACCGATTCGAGTGCGATCTTTAAGATTAGATGTGCGAGTCGATTTAATAGATCAACTGAAGAAAGCTCAGGAACGTGCACTTGAAGATGATAATGTCAAATTTGAGGAAATGATAAAAACATTTCAACAAATGATGAAAGGAAATGACGGATTGCTAAGATTGAAAACCAGAATTTGGGTACCAAAGTATGGGGGTTTAAGGGGCCTTATTCTATAGGAAGCACACAAATCAAACTATCTAAGGATGATGGTTTGATGTATTACTTGAATTGATTGTGGATACCAAATGGGATGATCTTAGGATGAAGATTATGGATGAAACTCATAAGTCTCGTTACTCAATTCATCCGGGTGCTGACAAGATGTATCAAGACCTTCGGGCCTTGTACTGGTGGCCTGGAATGAAGAAGGATATTGCTGAGTATGTATCCAAGTGCCTTAACTGTGCTAAAGTCAAGGTAGAACACCAGCGACCTTCGGGATTGTTGATACAACCAGAAATACCCATGTGGAAGTGGGAGAATATCTCTATGGATTTCATTACTAAAATCCCACGAACCGCAAGTGGTAAGGATAGCATCTGGGTGATAATTGTCAGATTGACCAAGTCGGCTCATTTCTTACCGATACGCGAGACGTACCTTGTGCGGAGATTAGCTCGTATCTATGTTGATGAGATCGTTAGTCGGCATGGAATTCTCTTAAGCATAATATCGGATCGTGATGCTCGTTTCACGGCACGATTTTGGGAATCACTTCATGAAGCATTTGGAACAAGATTGGATCTTAGCACCGCCTATCATCCTCAAACGGATGGACAGACGGAGCGAATGATTCAGACATTGGAAGATATGTTAAGAGCTTGTGTCATCGATTTCGGTGGCTGTGCAAATTGCAGGACGTATCGACGGAAAAGAAATTGCGCGTGTTGAATGGATCAGAGAGGGTAGGGTTTGGGATAGCCATCTACCATTAGTCGAGTTCCGTATAACAACACTTATCATGCGAGCATTCGTATGGCGCCGTTTGAAGCTCTTTATGGTAGAAAATGTCGGTCACCCATTTGTTGGACCGAGGTCGGCGAATCGCAGATCACTGGTCCCGAGATTATTCAGGAGACGACTGACAACATCCTCCAGATTCGCAATAATCTGTTAGCTGCTCGCAGTCACCAGAAGAGTTACGCGGATAAGCGAAGGAAACCTCTAGAATTTGAAGTTAATGATATGGTATTACTCAAAGTATCGCCCTGGAAAGGAGTGGTACGATTCGGGAAGAAGGGGAAGCTTACTCCACGTTATGTTGGCCCTTTTAAGATCCTTGAACGGATCGGGAAGGTTGCCTACAAATTGGAACTTTCTCCTGAACTTAGCAACGTACACCCAACGTTTCACGTGTCCAATTTAAGAAAATGCTTAGCTGATCAGGATCTTCAGGTACCAATCGATGACATCCACGTAGATGATACCATGCACTTTGTTGAGAAACCAGTCGAGATAATGGACCATGAAGTTAAGAAACTCAAACGCAGTCGAATTCCAATTGTCAAAGTGCGTTGGGAGTCGAAGCGTGGTCCAAAACTCACCTGGGAGCAGGAAGATCAGATGAAGCTTAAGTACCCACATTTATTCACTATGGTCACTCCGAGTTGAATATCGGGACGAAATTCCTTTAACTAGGGGAGACTGTAACATCACTGTATTTCAGGTTGTCCATACAGATGTACGACTGTACTGTTACAACCTAATATAATAATTATTAATGATATTGAATTATTGGATGATATTATTGATAATTGGTATACATTGAGAATATATTATTATACGCGTAAACCATGGGAAATTTAGTTGTAACCCAACTAAACAGAACCAGAGAGTTTATCGCAGTTACGTTGCAGATGATTGGATTATTGGTTTGGAATGAAAGGGGATTGGAGTTGATTGTTGTATGGTTGTTAAATATAGTCAAGGACAAATGGTCATGGTTTATCGAAATAGCGGTGGGACGGTGGCTGGGGCAGTTGCGACTGACCCCTACATATGCCCTATACATATGCATATTTCGGTCTATCACGGATGTGTCAGTGATATGTTTTAGTGGGTTTGGAGTGGGAAATTAAATATTAAAGTTAATAAAATAATGAAAGTATAATGGGAAATAAATTACGCAATGGTGAGGCTACGAACACAATTTAAACGCGAATGTTATTTCAGAAATATTAACTTAATAATGTATTCGCGTGACTGACGATTCACACGAATAAAATTATCAAGAATAATATTCTGAAACGATGTTCCATAAATTGTAAATCGAACCGAAATACGATACGAGCGTCGGATTCGGAAAGGTGACGATCTTTACGAATACGTACGTAACTAACGTGTTTCGACGAGATAATTAAATAATATTTCACGATATTAAAATAAGAAAAGTAATTTAAAAACGTTTATTAGGAATTACAACCTAAAACAAAAACAAACGAATTATTTTATTTAAATAAATAATTTAACGAAAATAAAACGAAAACTGTTTTTACGTAAAGATTTTATTTGAAATAATTTTATTACACGAAACACGAATATTCAAACATATTATGTGTTAGATATATTTTCCGAACATAACCGAGCATTTAATATATTATGTCGACAAATAAACGAGACCAAGCGCGTGGGAAAGAAACGGGGTATATGAAAGAAGATTTTCTTTCTTCTTCTTCATTCCCACCATTTCTCTCTCTCTCTCTCTAAACCTTCCAATTCGTCACCCATTTCTCTCTCTAACTTCTCTCTAGCTTTTCGTGCTCGTTCCTTGACGGAATCGCAAGGTCTTGGTGCCAAAACGACCGCGTGACCGAGTAGAACGAGAAGATACGAAGAAAACTTACGGTTGGACAGAATTCCGAGGTAAATCTCGAGTTTTTCTTTTTGTTTTACACTTACACTTAACTGAGTATTATCACTACCAATTGTATAACAATTTTCTGTTTCGAAAACCCTAAACCGTATGTACTTGAGTGTATGGATGAACCTACAACTAACCTAGATGAGGGAGATGATGAGGAATAGCCGGATACATGTAAAAGACTGAACAGCCGAACCCTGTAAACTCCAAACCCCCATACCTGCATGTGAACGAGCCCTGGAGTTGGGGGCTGATGCTGCGAAGCCGGAAAACCCTTGAGCCGAACCCTTGCATAGCAACGAATCTAGTTGTTGATTACCTGTACTAGTCCCACGAACCCTTTTGGGCGGGAACAAGGGGGTGGTCGAACCTCATAGTTGGCCGAACCTTAGGGCTAGGCGAACCTATCCATCCAACGAACCTTGCCACGCAAACCTGACCCAACCGAACCTTTCAGTCAGTTAAAGCTTGAGGGATCCGAACCTAGGGTCGCGAACCTAGGGAAGTTAGGGTGCGAACCTGGAGGCTAGAACCACGAACCTGCAGGCAACCAAACCTTTGCATGGACGAATCTCATGTGGCAAACCTCCCTATTTAAACCACGAACCCAAGGGAACCGAACCTATGGATGTGGATTCTCACCTTTAGCCGAACCTTGCTTGGATGAATCAGCCAAGCAGCGAACCCAAGGGTTGTGAAGCTACTAGGGCCACGAACCAGGGGGAAGCAGGGGCAGCGAACCTAAAAGGGGTAGGCGAACCTTGGGTTGTTAAGCTTAAAACTTGTCGATTTATGGTTAACGGGGTACCAAAGAGTATGGGGGACTATGAATCAAACGCATGCATACATGAGAGTTTATGGGTTGTCATTTTTCCTTAATAGCATAACATTAAATGTTGAGATTGTATAATGTGAACAGTTATAAAAAAAATTAACTTGAATATAATCTTTAAAACTTCGAATTTGATTCTTGAGAACTTAAGTTAAGATGGCCGATATATTTATTATGCATGCATGTGTTAATGGGTATATAACTAATATCATTGCCTTTTGTATACCTATCTATGAGGGTTACACATAAGGTTTCATATGGGTAATTTATAATCACTATATGATTAAAACACACAAGTTTAAATTACAAGTGATGATAATAATCTTTGTAGCAACAAACGTTCCTTTTAACTTAAAGAAAATAAACTAAGTTAATAATACACTTATGAGCATAAAACTAAACACGCATACTTATGATTACGGAACATACGATAAATACAGATTGTTGAGTTGCTTTTAAGTTCTCTTACGTGAGCGCGCATCCTACTGAAACACTGATTCTAAGGACTCAGGTGAGTTCTCATAACCTCCTTTTAAACTTTTTTGTTTTAAACTCGGAGGTGGAACATGTATACCAATTTTAAATATTATTTTGATAGCACATGGGTGATACCTGTTATCAATATGATATTCACATTATGGGATTATCATTGTTTATGGATTATCACTGATTATCATATATCCGTGTGACATTGTTATTGACTTCGGTCATTAGCAATGATTACATGTATTGCCACTTGGATTATCACAACTCCATGAATCGTTACTGTTGACCTCGGTCGTCCGTAACGATTGCATGTATTGTCACGTGGGTTACTACCACTCCATGGATCATGTCTTTAAATATTTTTAATCACTTTGATTCTATGTATTGTCACATATACTATTTGAGAATATTGATGATTGAGATTGGTTGAATGTTTAGGTGATTGATTATCTATGATTATCTATGATTATATTTGATTATCTATGATTATTTTATATATGCGATTGTGTATTGTGATTATGTGTTGGGTGATGTGTTGGATTATCTCGCAGGTGCTCATGTGGAATTTCTCAGAAAACTATAAACTTTTATAATCATTTTGCAAAACATTTTTAAATATAAAAACTTAGGATTACTCACCAACTACTTCGTAGTTAACACTTGATTTTCTACATGTTACAGGGAACTAAGAGAAGTAGGTAGAGCAGGATAGCTCTACATCTTTTGGACAATCATCACTTAGGGTCTCAGACTTAGCTAAAATTAACTGGATTACTGAAGAATAGTATTTAGTTAATTTAGCTAATCTTTTGTGTAATTGATTGTAATTAAATCATGACGAACATGATTTTTGTGTTAAAAATTATTTGATTGATTTATATGTGATGATTTGATTAGATGCCCACGAGCTTATGAACAATGTACACATCCCTAGTGGCATCCCGACGTTTCTGCCATCGGTCGGGGTGTTACAGGACAGGTTAACGAAATATGCGCACTTTTTAGCTATCAAGGAATCATATGAGTTTGAAAGATTGGCACAAATCTACGTGGATGAAATTATAACAAAGCACGGTGTGCCACTTTCGATTGTTTGAAATCGAGACAGCCGGTTTACTTCACGGTTCTGGTAAAGCTTTCAAAATGCAATGGGAACTAGACTTGACATGAGTACGGCTTACCATTCCCAAACTGACGGCCAAAGTGAAAGAACGATACAAACATTAGAATATATGCTTCGTGCTTGTTTGATAGAATTTGGTGGTAGCTGGGACACACATCTTCCACTCATGGAATTTTCTTACAATAATAGCTACCATGCAAGTTTGAAATCTGCACCATTCGAGGCATTATATGGGCGAAAATGTCTAACGCTAATTTGTTAGTTTGAGGTTGGCAAAGGACAACTTACAGGACCAAAATTAATACTGGACACAACAGACATGATCAATCAAATCAGGGAAAGATTAAAGGTAGCACAAGATCGCCAGAAAAGTTATGCAGACAAATGGTGTAAACCATTGGAGTTTGAAGTAAATGATAAAGTGATGTTAAAGGTGTCGCCTTGGAAGGGTACAATTCGGTTTGGTAAGCAAGGCAAACTGAGCCCTCGTTATATTGGTCCATTCAAGATCACATAAAGAAATGGACCAGTAGCTTACAGGTTGGAACTCCCGTCTGAATTAAGTGGAATACATGACATGTTTCATGTTTCCAACTTAAAGAAATGTCTGACAGACGAGACTCTCAGAACTCCATTGAAAGAAATTCAAGTAGATGAAAGTTAAATTTCAAGGAAGAACCGATAGAGATCTTGGAAAGACAAGTTAAGAAATTAAGGAGAAAGAGAATCCCGATCTTGAAAGTGAAACGGAATGCCAAGAGGGGACCCAAATTCACTTGGGAACCTGAGGCAAACATGAAAAGGAAGTACCCGAACTTATTTACCAGTTAAACTGAATTCCGGGACGGAATTCTAATAAGGGGGAGAGGATGTAACACTTCGTATCTCAAGAAGGTTTATATATATATAATATATATATAAAGATTAAAGAATTTATTTAGGAGACCAAATTGAAGCTTGAAATCACATTTTCAAGAGATTAAGGACAGATTTGGAAGTGATAAGCATCAAGGATAGTATCTATTGTTTAAAGAGTATAACAATGTTAATTTGGGTAGGTTATTTGTTCTAGGGTTTCAAGAGGGTGATGTTTATTATAGGTTCTTCAAGAAAAATAATTTGAACAGAATTTGGCTGTGGATTATGAAGAAATCAAGGGATACAAGGCAAGGATTTCTTATTGGATTAGGTTTTATGTAAAAGTTGTGTGAAAAGTCAAATAGTGAAGGTTTGACTTGGGTTTTTGTAGGTAACGACCTACTAATTTGTCACACCCCGAGCCGGCGAGGTTGGATCGGAGTCCCCGCCGGGCGGAAGGTTCCCGGGGCGTGATATCGCGGGTGATAATCATGATGATCAGATTGTCTACATAGCATCAACGTTTAAGAATAATTAAAGCACAATCAAATGATATATAGGATTACAAAGTTAAATTACATATAGCAATGTTCTGCAATTTAACTAAGTAAACCTAACCCAAAAGAATAATGTTTATATCTTGTATATGTACAAGATATCAAAAGTAGTATGTATCATCAACAAAAGATGTGCTTCCCAAAAGTCTACTAGGTCCTCTATCTGGGCAGCCTAGTATGCAAATCCAAGAGCTTAAGTTTAAACATGTTCTTCACCTGAGAAAGCATGTAAAAAGATCAAGTCAACACAACGGTTGGTGAGTTCATAAAGTTTATAAGTTCAAAATAGTTTCACAAACCTCTCTCGGTAAAACCTTAACCTCATTAACTCCACCTGTAATATCCAAGTCGGTATGCTTATATATAGGGCATATGTAAGGGAACAAGCCCTAGCCAACATCCCACCACATACTAACCCGGATATGACATTGTTGTTAATAATAATTAAGCATTTTACCTACCAATCAATTCAATCCTCATCAAAGCTTTTGTTATCTGTTTCAAAGTTTTCATGTCTATTGTATTCATAAGTGTTAGTCTTTCATCATGTTTATCAAGCATCATAGATTCACACACACATAGTTTAGCAATTACTTATCTCCTATAAGCAGACAAAAGATCTAAAATACCAGAAGTTTAGCATTTACATGTCTCTTATATAGATAATAGCTTAGCATTCATTAGGTTCATGTTTAGCCTTTACTTACCTCATATAAGCCGACAAAAGCTCTGGAATACCAGAAGTTTAGCAATTACATGTCCCTTATAACCAGGTAATAGCCCCATAACGTTACGTTTATGTTTAGCATTTACATACCTCATATAAGCCGACACAAGCTCTGGAATACCAGAAGTTTAGCAATTACGTGTCCCTTATAACCAGGTAATAGCCTAGAATCGATACTTTCATGTTTAGCCTTTACATACCTCATATAAGCCGACAAAAGCTCTGGAATACCAGAAGTTTAGCAATTACATGTCCCTTATAACCAGGTAATAGCTGAGTATCATTATGTTTATGTTTTTACATGTATCTCACCCCATAGGTACAAGCTCTGGAATACCAGAAGTTTAGCAATTACGTAGACTATGGTTAGATACATGTACAATGTTTCATGCGCAAGTAATAGTTTCCAAGCATAAAGTTTCAAGTGTTCAATCATTGATTCATCATGTATATCATATGTTTATTTCAAGTCTCATATAATAGCATCACGTCTCATGTAATAGCATCAAGTCTCATGTAATTGTATCAAGTCTCATGTAATAGCATCAAGTCTCATGTAATAGCATCAAGTCTCATGTAATAGCATCAAGTCTCATGTAATCGTATCAAGTCTCATGTAATAGCATTAAATCTCACAAGGATTCAACAATTGCTTTTAAGCCTCAAGCTTAAAGTATAAGTTTCAACATAAGAATTATGTTTATGTTTTAAAGCAATAAGTAACAGTTCAACAATTTATGAAAATGTTTAACATGCTTCTCAGTCCCGAAGTAAAACAAATAAGTTTGAAAAGGGACAAATGAACTCACCTTGTGTCCTTAGTGATTGACTATGAAGAATAAGAATGCGCGCGCTCTTTGTTTGCTCTTGTTATGGTGTTCACGCTCCTGTATTGATTTCATAATGTTGTATTTTATAAGTATAAGTTTGTAAAGGTCTTGTTGTGTATGTAAGTATTAGTCCTGAAGTTGACTAACGCTTACCTATCTTGTTTGTTATCCGGCTCCGATTCTTCTTTGTTAAAGATGTTTTACTTGTTCATAAATCACGAGTTGCTATTTAAGACTTTTAACACTTCATGTAATTTGTCTAAAACTTGTTATCGTTTTATAACAAATACTACGAAAATGTTTGTTTCACATATGCATTTGTTCTTTATTTTCATAATTCTCATCGCTCATTCAAACGCCTATAAATTACTTAACACTTCTAGAGCCGGATAATTTTGTAAGTCATTCGTATTAACATTGGGCTTAGGCAATACGTGGCCTCACATGTTAGTGGACCTATTATGGTTTTAGAAACAATCTATATGGGCCGAAATAGATGTAATTGAGCCGAAAATTTATGTTGGGCCTATCCGAAATCCTTTGGGCCGTAACATAGGAATGGTCCGTAGAGTTGGGCTCGATGGAAGGATTGAGCCAAGTATGTGTTGTTGGGCCAAGAAGATCGGTTGGGCTATCTAGGGTAGTCTAAGCTAATACATGGATCAAGTTAGGAATCATGGGTTGGGTAGCGGCCGTAGGCCACACTATTGGGCCAATATCATAGGCTGCTGGGCCGGTTGTCTTGCCTTGGGTCGAAAGACTTCTCTTGGGCCAGTTGTGTGTTGGGCCAAATCAGTTGGGCTTTCGTTGGGCTTTAGGCCTGATCAACAATTATGGCCCATTTAAAGTTTGTGTTGAAGCATGCTATTGGGCCGTAGATGGTCTTGGGCCTGTTAATCCCTATTGGACCGAAGCAAATGGGAATATGGGCCTATTGGGCTTGTTCAGTTTTCTTTGGGCTGTCTCAAACGTATTGGCCTACTTACATGGGTCTAGGCCGGTTGGGCCACTGTCATTGGGCCGAGAGGGTTGCACACCACATGATCGAATATCCTATTGGGCCAAGGGTTTGGGCTGCCATTTGAATACACCAACTCTCACGAATTTTCAGTCGCATGGTCATCAGGTCAGCGAACCTTCTTGGTTCCTCACTAAGGTTCGTACATGGTTACATGCATGGGTTCGCCAGTATACTAGCAACCAAGGGTTCGGCTAGGTTGGGTTAGGGTTCGGCTCCATCTTGTTAACCGTAGGTTCGTTCACTAAAAGTGTAGGTTTGCCACTAAGTTGATCCAGGAATGGTTCGGCCAGGTTGCACGCAAGGTTCTTGTCCCTGGGTATTCTAAGGTTCATCGACTATGCTACAGGGTTCGGTTAATAAAGGTTCGGTCAGAAGCATATGGTTCGGGGTTAGGTGAGGCAACACAGGTTCGTGGCTAGAGTTGGTGGCTGCCGAAGGTTCGGCCAGAACCCTACAGGTTCGGTCGTTTAGTGTTCACGAACCCTGGTTCCTTCTTCATCATTCCAGTCGAACCAACCAGCTCCTGACCTTCATCTAGGTTAAATCCATGCCATGGATGACTCCTATAGGTGCGGGACTCGAAATGATAGTGCAAGGGACCGGTTACGTGTGTGTGGTTCAAACAAAGTTAGAAAACCCTAAGATTCCGAACCTTCAAGCTCGTATATCTCGATTTTAACCGGATGAAACCTCAGATCTGTTGTACTTCCTTGTAGAGGGCTTCAAGATGGTCGTTTAGGCTCCAAGAACACGCAAATTGGTGGAGTTTTGAGCAAGATCTAAGGGTTTTAAGGTTGAAGATGATGATGATATTATAGAGAGAGAGAGGGAGAACGGCTGCAAGGGTTAGAGAGAGAGTTGGAGATGGTGAAATGAACCTAAATGACTTCATTTAGGCTTTAAATATCCCGCGGGTATTCGGGTTCATTTCGGTTGCTCGATTCGTAATCTCGTCGCGTATTCGGCAAGCTACGCGTGTTTATTGCACATTTAAATAAAAGGATTAGTTTCAACAATTTGGATAGTATTTAATGTTAATAATTATATTAAATTTCATTTAATTAAGTTATTTATCGAATTTAATTATTTTTACGCGTTTCGCAATTTATTCGCGATTTAAGAAAATAGTTTAATTTAAATTATTTTATGATGAGTTTCAAAATTGTAAAATAAGAAATATTATATTTCTTTAAATTTGTGATCGTTCGTGTCGTTATTCGTTTTCGTTATCGTTTCATCAGATCGCGTCGCCATCGCGCGTATTCGTTCGAATCGTCATTCAAACGAACACGTCGACGGTTTGGCTTTCTGATTCTTGTTTTCTATTGTTAAGTCATTATTTCAAAGCGTTAAACTATCAGAATTATCCGTACAGATCGTCACCTATACGAACAACTCGTCAGTTTAGCATTCCGTAACAATAACCGTTATAGTTTCGTTTTGTTTAACCTCACATACGTTTATGCAAAATAGTATCACATCAAGTATTTGTGTTTCAACACTGTGTTATCTGACATGTTTCAGACTGTTAAACCCTAAGGTTTCAGTCAAATTCAGACAATCGTATAATAGTTTCATGTTAATCAAATGCATTAATAGTCTAAACATAGTTTCTCGAAATGTGTACCTGAATTATTGTACATGTTTACTGTTGCGATCACTGTTCCGGCACGCGTCCGGCACTGATGTTACATAATTGCAAGGTTTCAAAGTTGATCATCGTGATACACTCAAAAGGTATTAAGTACATTGATTTTAGTTGCTCAATTCACTCAAGGTATGATTGTAGATAATAACTAAGGCAATTGAGGTTAAAAATGGGCATTTTTAACTAAATTGACCCGAGAACTAAATGAATGAACAAATATACATGGGTTGTGTTTGAAAAGGTTTATAAAAGTTCACACCAACATAAAATGCTAGAAATTAGTCATTCTGTCAATGGTATGTAAATTATAAAGTGAAGTTTTAGTGCAGGTTTGACTTTTAAAAGTCAATTTGCCAAGGATATAGACTTTGGTTTAAACCATCATTATGATTAATGCTTCTAAAAGGATTATTGGTTTGATTAACCGTATTTGACTAGTCGAGACCATCTCGGTCTAGCACAAGCAATAATGTGTCTATAAATGTTTAATATATATATATATATATATGTTTAAGAAATAAAAGGTTCTATAAATGATTGAAGGGACTTCTAAGAAAGGATTTGAAATGATGATATTATACTTAAAAATAAAGTATTTAAAAATGAATAGAAGCATCCTCGGTTATAATTACGCCCGTTACCAAATTACTAATTTTGGTAATATGTCCTAAGAGTCAAGATTTAAGGGTTCAAGATTAGGTCGGGAGACCACTTTCTAAACTCACGTGTTAATCCAAAATGTTTATTATAAACTAGATTTGCACGTGCGTGATTAGTCTTACTCACCCGGACTCGGCGAACCTACTACTTCAGAATTTTAACGAACCGGTCAAATAACTCAGGTGAGTCATGACCTCCCCTTTTTACTTAAATGTTTTGGGGATGTATCCGAGCTTTCTTTTAAAAGGATTTTATTTAAAGGATTTTTATGTGTGTTGCTGTAAGATAAATTGTACCTCTTAGCTAGCATCGCATAGACTTAGGTTTATGGATGTTGGTCAAAGGCAAATCATCAAGGTAGGGGGAAGGGGTGGGCCGGGAAGTGAAGGGAATTATGAAGGATCCTGACAAGAAATTGAAGACTAACTTTTGGAAACCCGTCTTCTTGATAATACTATGAATTTTGTTAAAACATCGACTTAAGAATTTATGAATATTTTGTAACTACTTTACTTAAGCAATTAATGGTGCAACTATTACACTGTTTTAAAAAGTTCAAATTTATTCGTATTTTTGCGGTCAATACAAGTCTTCAGCTGTATTTATCAGGCTAAGGATGATACGACGTGACACCCCTGGGATCGGGGTGTTACAATTTCTAAAGCCAGAATATGAGAAAGACCTTACTTTTCCCTATTCTCCCATTCATTATCCTGACTTCGAGGATGAGGACGTTCCTGCAATGAAGAACTCCCCGCCGGCACATATTCCTTCGCCCCCGCACCGCAATCTGTACTGATACCAAGCAAGAAAGACTGCTATTCACCCCAAGAGGATGTAACTAGGAGGACCCTCACGACTAGCTTAAGGTTCGAACGCTGGAGAAGCTCGGTTGAGGAACATGGTGATAGAGGTGGCGGAGCAGAAGTATTGGGCGTTGCGGCTGCCGATGGGTTAGAGGCAATGCATGGTGAATAGATTGATGATCAAGAGACCCATAGGAAACGTCAAGAGGAGATCCGAGAGGAAATAATGCGGACTCGTATCTTATGTGTAGTTGCGATGGCTGTGACACTCATATGTGTCATGGCACGTATCTTGATTTAGGCATTTTCTTTCATGTTACGTATGTACCATGTGACAAGTGCTTACACTACGCCTGCACTATGCTATTTCCATTTTATCGATGTATTTGGACGTAAGTAATTACACTATATCTAGTCATTATGTTGCCTGTACTTAGTCATATTTTATGTATTCAAAAATTATCATCTAGTTGAAATTATGCTTATTTGGATTAAAATTTGCATTGTTTTATGATTATGTGATTAAACAATTATACTTATGTAATTATGTGATAATATCGATTTATATAGAAAAATGTCACCTAAGAGAGTAGGACAACCCTCCACTAGCACCAACAATACATCCAACTCAACAGAAGGAGCCACTCTAACTCAAGCGGACGTAGCTCGTATTATGTATGAACAAATTTCTGCAGCTATTCCTAGAATCATGACCCAATTCAATTCAATGCCACTGTTTGTCACACCCCCAATTTTCAACTAACGGAATCATACCGTTTGGGAACGTGACAAACCAAGATCTCAGATCATTAGACATAACGAAGACCTCTATATGAATTTCAAATCATACTTTAGTCTTTAAACATAATATCAGAGTTTTCAAAAATTTGCGGAAGCGTTTAAAAACTAATAACAGTTGTAATATGTAAATTACAAAACAAAATCCTCAAATGTTCAAATTTAAATATCCAAAATGTTTAAAATGCATGCGACTCTATCTCCTAGTCCATGCCGACTTTAATGCGCGCCTTAGCGTCCTGAGAAAACATGTAAATCAAGTCAACACAATGGTTGGTGCATAACACAGGTTTTAAGTATTCACAATGTTCAAAACAACAGTTTGAATATCAAGTTTGCAGATAACATAATCACACATGCATAGTCATGATAGCTAGTCATATAAACTATTTACATAAGTGGTCGACACCGAAGCTGACGAATTGCCATGCTATAGCATGTTTTTACCTTGCCACTATTGTCTAGCACAACAATAGTAAAATTGTGTTTGGTCAGTCAAACACCTGCGTAGATCCCATCTACCAGGTGAGGTTTGTCAAACCTAATAGATCTATTTCCAACTACCACGCTTTGCGCTACGGCAAACTAAACGGTTCGAGGTGTGTAAGGACTTTCAAACTGCTATGTTGTCACATAATGTAAACAGCTAACTCATGCAAGTGATATGTATCTAAAAAGAGTTTGTTGCACATGTTTTCTCCCCCAAAACAGTTTAAAATAAGAAAGGGGCCGTGTACACACCTTTGATAGTTGCAGAATGATCAAATACTCGTGAACTCGCGTAAAAGATCCTTTACGAAGAATCTGTGTTTAAACAATAACCTAGTGTTATTCGAATTGTTGTCATGTGCTTGAAATCACATACGTGTCAATACACGTATGTTAGAGTGTTAGAAATGTACATACAAATGTACACGTGCCTTTGAAATTGTTTAAATAAAATCCCATATGATTTTATTTAAATACGCGCAATTATACGCGATTTCGTTTTCGATCTAAAATACCATTTTTATCATTCCAATTGGTTCGGGATGAAATTCTGGTTCCAACGCAATTCGAACGGGTTAAAACGGAGTTCGTATGCGAAAGTTATGACAAAAATACTAAAATGGTTTTAATTTCTCAAAAAAATGGTGGAACCGGGATCGAACCCGCGACCCCCCACTTCACACACACACATCTTACCATTCCAGCCCGCTAGGGTTTCGCAATAGGATTCCTGAATAAATTGTTTTAAATACTCATCTAACTGGTTTCTCTTTTGACACCATAGCCGAAGCATTCAACCCCTAATTGACCACGAATTCGAACCCAATCAGTTCCAACACCATAGGGTTTTAATCATTTCAACTATTTCGAACCTCTCTACATGATTTAATTCAGTTCTTGTGTTCATTTATATCAAAAACCGGAATTTGCCTTTTACCCGATGAACCCTACATCATATCCTTCGAATTCAATAGTAAAACTTCTAATTAATCCATGGTTATGCTTAGTCGAAACCTTCTGAAACTATCCCCAACGATCAATTTCATTTTTAAACACATTAGATTCCAAATCCCAATTCCATTCCTAAAACAAGCCCTAGGAACTTGAAATCGATCAATTCATTGTTATCAATCGCAATTAACTTAGGTGTAACCTTAGTCGACCTCTTCTGAAGCTACCTATAACATCCAATTTGATTATCGAACTCATTTCTATAGAAACCCCCAAACCATCATTATTCACGAACCCTATTAATCGAACTCGTTCAATTCGTTACTAAAACACCCAATTGATACATGATATTTCTTAGTCGGCATCCTCTGGAAGTGTCTATGTGATTTAATTCGATCATCAGATTGTTTAATCAAGAAATCCCCAAATCACATATTAGTATGAACCCTAGAAATAGAAACTGATTAATTCGATATTAGAACATGGATTTATCATGGGGATTTGTTTAGTCGGCATGTTTAGAAGTTTTATGAGTGAAAACTTACTTGATTCAATGTCGAATTGTTAAAACTCACTTCTTGCTTGAACTTCGGCCGACTCAATCTTGTGTTCTTCGATATAGAGCTTCCACGATCAAATTGATGAATGCAACAGACTCTAAAAGGACCGACTAGAGTGTATGAAGTTTCAATTGTGAGGAATTTGGTCGAATTTCATAAGTTTAATGCCTACCGACTTCGGTTTCGACTTTTGGCATCATTTGGCCATTAATTCGATTTATGATGATGATAATTACACCTGATAACCGTTACTAACCCTTGAGATACAGATTATAACCGATCTAATTCACTTATAATGGCCTATTGATGTGAGTTTCGAATTCCCCCAATCCTTCTTGGCCGAATTTTGACTTCCAAGGTCAAAGTTTTGCATTTTAACTTAATTATCATTCTAAACTTTGAAACTAAAGTGTACTGGGACAGATTTTGATAATTCCTAATTCCTCAAGTTTGATTTTGTTCAATTACATAACATTCCGGTTAACAACGTTGAACCAAAATCCCAAATCGTCACTAATTGGTTCAATAGGAATATTATTGAGCTAAGTTAACCCATTTGGGCCAATTGGGCCTACCTTCTGTCCACTTGGGTCTCACGAAATATAATTGGGCCTATCTTGGGCCTTGAATTTGTAATTGGGCCTCCTTTGGGCCTCAGGTTTGTGATTGGGCTTACCTCCTATTCAATTGGGCCTCATGACTACTATTGGGCCTCATTGGCCTACCTTGGCCTTATTGGGCCTTCTTTGGCCTTACTGGGCCTTACATGTCTTGTTGGGCCTGTGATTTAGCCATTTTCAGTTAACAAGGTTAATCCGAAAAGTCGGATTGTCACACTGTTAACCGCAACAACAATCACAACAACAACAATAAACACAACAACAACAACAACAAAGATCATGTTGGGGATGGAGCAAATAGGCGAGGATGCTCCTACAAGACTTTTGTCTCATGCAAACCCAAGGACTTTCACGAAAATGAAGGAGCTATAGTAATTTTGAAGTGACTCAAGCGTATGGAGAAGGTGCTCAACATTAGCGAATGTTCTAATGCTCAGAATGTGAAGTATGCAACTTGCTCATTCTAAGGAAAGGGCGATAACATGATGGAAAGCACAAGTACAAGCTCGGGGACGTGAGGCTATAGACCAAATGACATGGGATGAACTTAAGGAAATACTCATCACCGAGTATGGTCCTAAGAATGAGATGAAAAGGTTGGAGGCAAAATTTTGGAATCTAAGCATGGTGGTAGCAGAACACCAATCTTACACTAACCGATTTTATGAATTATGGGTTTGTTACCACACATGGTCACCCTAGAGTCCAAGAAGATTGATCGTTATATTTGGGGGATTTCTCCTCAAATACGTTGGTTGGTCACTGCTGTAGAACCCACTACCCTAGAAAGAGCCATTTAGTTGGAAGCTAGTTTAACATATGAAATGGTGAGGACTGGGACTCTCACTAGAAAGACTGTTGGTGAGAAAAGAAAAAGGTTTGACAATAGAAAGAAGACTGGGAAAATGGTTAACAAAACTCCAGGAACTATCAAGAGTTTTGGGATGAATACAATTGAAATGAAACCATACATAGGGCCACACCCAGAGTGTAACAAGTGAAACTATCATCATCCAACATCTAGTGGGTGTTGGGAATGCACTATCTGCAAGAAACCTAGTCACATCGCAAGTTCAGCTGACATAATGTTCACCAAGTGCAAGGGAATATAGGAAATATTAGAGCTTGTTTTGAATATGGAAGTACTTATCATTATGAGCAAAAATTCCCAAATGTTAAGCAAGGAGGAACAGGCACTGGAACTCAAGCTCAAGGCAGGGCTTTTGTCCTGAATGCCAACGATGCTCATCAGGATCCATATGTCGTAGTGGGTATGTTTTTTATTAAGAATTTATGTTCCTATGTTTTTTTGACACTCGTGCAGATAAATGCTTTGTTTCAACTGAATTTGTGTCTTTACTTGGCACGAAGTCTAGTAAGTTAGGTAACATGTATATAGTTGAGTTAGCAAACAACAAACTTATTGTTGTTAATAGTGTCATCCAAGGTTGTGTTATGAACTTGGATGATCATTCTTTCAACATAGACTTTATACCCATAGAAATGGGAAGTTTCGATGTGGTTATTGGAATGGATTGGCTATCAAAGAATCGAGCTGAAATCATCTGTAATGTGAAGACCATCAAGATCCCTTTGATGAATGGAGAAGTGCTTACTTTACAAGGGGAGAAACCTGGGAAAAGTTTGAAGATTATCTCTTGCATGAAAGCTTAGAAGTGTCTACGAAAACAATGTGTTGCTTTCCTAGCTCACGTTGTGGAGAAGAGGACAAAAAACAAATCTACATAAGACATACCGATAGTTCGGGATTATCCTAGAGTTTTTCCGGAACACCTACCATGATTACCCCCAGCCCGTCAAGCCGAATTTCGCATTGACTTAGTCCTAGGAGCTGCTCCATTTGCTAAGTCATCTTATCGACTCGCTGCAACAAATATGCAAGAACTGACTAGTCAGTTACAAGAACATCTTGACAAAGTCTTTATTCGACCAAACTTCACACCATGGAGAACACCATTATTGTTTGTTAAGAAGAAGGATGATTCTTTTTGAATGTGCATCGACTACCACAAGCTGAAAAACCGATATCCACTTCTGTTTATCGACGATCTGTTCGATCAATTGCAATGATCCACTTACTTCTCAAAGATCGATCTAAGGTCAGGATATCACCAACTACGAGTTCAAGATGAAGACATTCCAAAGACAACATTTAGAACTCGTTATGGTCATTATGAGTTCTTAGTTATGCCCTTTGGATTGACAACTGCACCAGCAGTATTCATGGATCTTATGAACAGGGTGTGTAGACCCTACTTGGACAAATTTGTAATGATATTTATCGATGACGTCTTGATCTATTTACAAATCAAGGAAGATCATGAACAACACTTGAAACTGATTTTAGAATTATTGGCAAAGGAGAAGTTGTATGCCATGTTTTCTTACTGTGATTTTTGGTTACGTAAAGTACATTTCCTTGGACATGTTGTTAATAAAGAGGGAATTCACGTAGACCCTATCAAGATTGAAAGTGTCAAGCAGTGGGAAATGCCCAAGACACATACAAAAGTTATAGACAATTTTTGGGTCTACCTTGTTACTATCGACGATTTATTACTAATTTTTCAAAGATATCTCAACCTTTGACCACATTGATTCAAAAAGAAAAGAAGTTAGAAAAGTCATTTCAATTATTGAAACAAAATTTATGTGATGCACCGATCCTAGTTTAACCTGATGGCAACAACGACTTTTTTGTGTTTTGTAATGCATTGCACCAAGGTCTTGGTTGCGTATTGATGAAAAAAGGAAAGTTCATTTCATATGCTTCCCGTCAACTCAAAGTTCATGAAAAGAGTTACACAACACATGACCTACAATTGGGAGCAATTGTATTCGCTCTTACAATCTGGAGACATTAATAATACGGTATAAAATGTATGGTTTACACTGACCACAATAGTCTCCAGCACATATATGATCAGAAAATGTTGAACATGCGGCAACGATATTGTGTAGAATTGATCAATGATTATGATTGTGACATTCATTACCACCCAAGCAAAGCGAATGTAGTTGCTGATGCTTTAAGTCAAAAGAGCGAATCAGGCCTACTTGAGTACGAGTAATGGGAATGATTATTTAGACAAGCCTCAAATCTCAAATTCGTGATGCACAAAATGAAGCCCTTAAGGAAGTTAAATATGAAGATGAATTACAATGAGGGCTAGACTAACAATTGGAAACTAAAGCAGATGGAGTATTTTACTTCATGAATCGGATTTGGGTTCCATTATTCAACAATCTCCGACAATTGATCTTGGATGAAGCTCACAAATCTAAGTGCTCTATTGATCTAGAAGCCGACAAAATGTATCAAGATCTTCGAGAATACTACTTGTGTCCTGGAATGAAAAAGGAGATTTCCTTATACGCTGGCATGTGTTTAACATGTTTGAAGGTTAAGGCAAAACATCAAAAACCATCTGGAATGTTACATAAACCAAAGAGCCCACTCTAGAAGTGGGAACAAATCACTATGGATTTTACCACAAAACTCCCCAGAGTGGTCATGATTCTATATGGGATATCCTTGATCGACTAACAAAGTCAACTCATTTCTTGCCTATATGAGAAGACTACAAAATGGAAAAGTTAGCCAACATTTACATCAAGGAAATCATCACAAGGCATGGTGTGCCTTTGTCTATTATATTGGATCATGATAGTCGTTTTACTTCATGATTTTGGCAAACTTTACAAAGTTCTTTAGGCAGCCATGTGGATTTAAGCACAGCTTATCACCCACAAGCAAACGATCAAAGCGAAAGAAAAATCAAACCTTAGAAGACATGCTAAAGGCTTGTGTGATTGACTTTGGTGGCAACTGGGATTCTCATCTACAGTTAGTCAAATTTTCTTATAACAATAGCTATCACACTAGCATTCAATGTGCATTGTTCGAAGCACTATAGAATCGCAAGCATTCTTCACCTTTGTATTGGACCGAGGTACGTGACAGCCAAATAATTGGCCCTGAAATGATTCAAGAAACAAGAAAAAATTGATAAGATTCACAAAATCAGGGAACGAATTAAAGCATCCAGAAATCGTCAGAAAAGCTATGCTGACAAACGAAGAAAACCTCTGGAATTTCTATTGATAACAAAGTTCTTTTGAAGGTATCACTTTGGAAAGGTGTGGTACGCTTCGGTAAGAAAGCAAAATTAGCTCCTAGGTATGATGGTCCTTTTGAAATTCTGGATAGAATTGGACCCGTAGCCTACATACTTAAGCTACCTCAGGACCTTAGAGGAATTCATGATGTCTATCATGTTTCAAATTTTAAGAAGAGTCTAGTAGATGAATCACTCGTTATACCACTTGATGAGATTCGTATTGATGACAAACTTCATTTCATTAAGGAACCAGTGGAAATTATGGATCATAATGTCAAAACACTAAGGCGTAGTCGAATTCTGATCGTGAAAGTTAGATGGAGTTCTAAATGTGGTCCAGAATTCATTTGGAAACAAGAGGATCATATGAAATGAAATAATCCCCAACTATTTGACAAAGTATTTGCTCCCGACATCACTAGTTAAATTTTGGGACGAAATTTTTTTTAACTGGGGGAGACTATAACATTTGCAAAATTCAGGTACGATCGTTTAATCAAAAAGTCAGATTTTTAACTATGATATCTTATGTTTCTCAAAAACGAACTCATTTGTGATATATTTTTATAAACAAATAATTAAATTTATAAAAGAATTATTATTAATATAACAATAATAATAATAATTAAAGTTATAAAATATATATAATAATACTATTAATATTAGACGTAGGAAAAAAGTTTAATTAATTAAAATTTTTATTTTTAAATTTTTGAACTCCTAATTTTTCTACCTCTCTCCTTATTTTTCTCTAATTTCTCTTCCTCTTAAACACACATGACTCACTCATTTTCTCGATCAAAGCTACCACCACCACAATCACTTAAAAACCGTTGGCATCACCTCCATGATCACCATTACTACCACTCCATCATCATCCCACTACATCACTCTCACACTCACTTCCTCTCTATTCTCGAATATCTACGTATAAATACTATATTCACTTTAACATAAGACATACACCATTTTTTTTCTTTCTCCTGGTCGATTCCTTTCACCCGATAATAGCACATCAGTCAAATATCTTCATCCACAATACAAGCTTCTGTTTTTTATTTTCTTCTTCGAAGTTACGTTTCAAACATAGATTTTAGTTATTGTTCTCACTCGTAAATTCCTTGTTAAATGTGTCTAACTACACAGTAAAAAATCGTGTTTAAGTTGTAAACGCATTACAGTTAATTGATTGAGTTAATTGGAGCTTTTTGACCATGTTTGAGCAATGACGAAGCTTATATAGGGCCGGGGGGCGACCGCCCCCCTGTTTTTTCGTCCGTAGTGTTAATTTTTTGGCCGAAAGGTTAATTTTTAGTTAAAAATAGAGGTTTCGCCCCCCCTCGCGTAAAAAAATTAACATGTATTCTGGCTTCGGTAATTTTTCGCCCCCCCTATCCGAGCCTTCAAGCTCCGTCACTGTGTTTGAGATTGAACCGGAGCCCCCATGGTTTGAACTTCTGTGTGAAAGGAATGAAAGAAAGTTCATGATATTGATAAAAGCATGTCTTTGAAGTTCTGATGATTTTCCTGTCTTATTTGTGCTTTTTGGTACTTAAATTATGAATTCCATATTTACAAAACAACCCCTTATATTATGCCAGCTTATTTTTTTTATGTATACTTTTGATAAAAGTTTGTTTAAAGTTTTTATACTACACAAAACTTTATAGTTTTAATAAAAGTAAATTGTCGTTCTGCTCCATGTGCTTTTGTTGAATTAGTCATTTTCATCCAAACTTTTAAATTTTACCAATTGGACATTATGGTTTTTGTTTTTTTGTCATTTTACTCCACCATGTTAACTCCATCAAATTACCCATTAAATGTAAGGGTATTTTTGTCAATTTTATAATAAAGTCATTACCAAAAAAAAGATAAAAGAAAAGGGAAATATTCAAATATTTTGGTGAAAAAATAACAAAAATAATTTCTATAGCAATATCCAACACCAAAATATATTTCAATAGCCTACATATTATAGCCAAGTATATTCGATTATATACGTTATATATATTCTTAGCTAAAAAAAAGTTTGCAACAAAATATAAACAACAAAAAATAATTTTACGAGCTACATCCAACATAAAAGGATTGCAAAAACATGCAAAAATACATAAACCGTCCAAATAGTAAAAAAACTCAGAATATATGTAACATATATAATCGAATATGTTAGTGTTGGAAGTAGGGATGTTCAACAGTTCGGTTTACAATTTAAACAATCTATTTGGTTCGGTTTAAACAGTTTTGAATTTTTTTAGCTCAACCAAAAACCGAACCAAATTGTATTAGAAATTCGGTCATCCGAACTGAATTCATTTCGGTTAAAGCCGAACAAATCGAATGCAGCCGAATAAACCGATGAAAAACCAAATTGACTGGTTAAAAACCGAATACCTTTACCATGTATGTATGTATGTATGTATGAATGATTTTGAATAAAGTATAACTCATACTATTTGCAACAACTAAATAATTCATTTCAACTAATAACAAGTTGTTACCTAGACACCTTTCTAAAAAATTTAAAATTGTATTTTTGATTTAACCTAATAAAAAGATCAAATTTAATAAGAGTGTGATAAGTTTCACACTTTTAAAAATCATTCTATTTTCCTTTTTCAAATCAAAGAGTTCCACTTTTATTTTTATACACTTATACCTTTTTCATATTATGTTATTTTTTTTATAAAACGTTCATAATTATAAGTTTTTATTATTTTTCAAAAAATGTTTTCCTCTTATTTTGAAAAATACCTCATTTAAAAAATCCTTCATTTTTAAAATAATCAAAAGTATTTTATACAAATTGTATATTTATATAAAAATTACGCCATATGATACAGATCGTTAAATTGGTGTAGTTACAGTTCGTTACGTAATTATAGTATTTATGTTACAGCTAGTTACATTGGTGCAATTTATATTAGTGTGACAACTCTTTAAATTGATTGTACCTCTAATTTTGTATTGATGTAATTTTGTTTAATTTTATAAAAAAAAAAATAACATGGTAATTTATATTCAAGATGAGAGAGATTTTTTTAATTTATTGTTTTTGAAAAGGAGAAAAATTAATGTGGCAACAAGCTGTCCGTTACATTGGTGTAATTAGGAATATTTTGAAAAAAATTTGGCATGCCTATAATGGAATTAAAGAGAAATTTACAACGAGTTTAATATTTTTATAAAAACAAAATTGTATAAAAAAGTTATAAAATCATTGATTTAAAAATAGAAAAAGGGAGAGATTTTTAATAGTCTTATTAAATCTAATTTTTTAATTATGTTTTATGACTAAATAACCTTTTAAATTTTCTCAAAGGGTGTTTTGGTGCCAAATTGTTATTAGTTAAAATGAGATATTTAGTTGTTGCAAATAATATGAGTTATCTTTTGTTTTCTATGTTATGTATGTGTGTGTATATATATTTACACTATACTCAAACTAAAAAGTAATAATTTTTTTAATTTTTGGTATTTCTTTAAAAGTTGTAAATGTTATTTGATTTTTAAGTGATAATGAGTATGTATAGAGAGCAAATCTTTAGGACCCTACTTAATCCGACTGAGAAATATGTTTAACTTATTTGAATCTATCATTATAAATCAAATAATACGAATACATATGATTTTTATACACAAATAACGGGAACCCGAATAAATAGAAAATATTTATTCCACGTGAGTGTACAGGTATCCAAACAAATTATCTGAAAAAACAAAGGGTACAATGGTCCAAAAAAAAAAAAAAAAAAAAAAGAGGAAACGTAGGGTGAGATCTACATCTTTTGGTTTCACTTGCACACTCGCATCTCCTCAACTCCACGGCCACACCGAGGAGTCGAGAAAACCCTAAAAACATTTCGTCTTTCTCGTTAAATCTTTCAATCAGGTTCTGTAGATCGCTATATTGACTTTGATTTTTATCATTTTTGTGATCATTTGATATGATTTTGTGTTTGTTTTATGTATCTATATATGTTAATGTTATCTGAGTTTTGTGTGTATGTAGATCGGCGTTCATTATTTGGTTACATGGATGATATGCTCCTGTTTCTTTGTGTTGATTTTGGAGAATCGTGTTCTATTGTGTCCTAACTCTAAATTGAGATTTATGTCAGATCAGTTTAGATATATGAACTTTTAAAGCTATGATTTAGAATTTGAAAATAGATGCGTTGTGTGTTACTGAGGGACCTGTGGTGTGCGACCAGTAAAATGTGTCCTCCTGAAGCTGGTAATGGTTTAAGTCCTGAGGTGGATAAAAGGTGGATTTGGGAGTAAAAATCAAAGGGTGTTTAAGTTAGCTGTTCTTAAAAAATTGTCTTGTGTGCTGATAAAACTTGGTGATTTAACGTGTTTGACACGTAATTTTGATCTGCTGTTAGGACTAATGCGCATAAAGATCATTAGACAAAGCTGCAAGCATGATGTATATGCCAACTTCAATTTTTTTTGTTAAATTTGTCTTGCATTACATTACACAACCTTGTGTGATTTGAAAAATATATATATGCTTGAGGATAAGTGCTTTTTGTTTCTGTAAGCTTATTTTAGATGTTAGTCTGGTTTTACTTCTTTATAGCTTATACCATGAGAACTTTTATTTTTTTTCTTTTGGTAGTCAAAAGAACTGTCTCGGCACCAACTGCCATGTTGCATTTTTGAAGACTGTTTTGTTTTTGATGATTTTATGTTTATATTATACATACATACTTGTTTTTGTTAATTTTTTTGATTACGTGCCATTTTATTGTACTCTCTATGTAAAACTGTTGCAATATTGGATTTCGATTTTGGAAGTAATTATGCTAGATGGTCAAAGATTTATGATTTTGGAAAGCTCTATACACAACTTGACCCGTTGATTTAGTTGTTTCTTTTCTATTTGCAGTCATGGCAGGAGCTGCACCAGAAGGTTCCCAGTTTGACACTCGTCACTATGATACAAAAATGAATGAGTTGTAAGTTTTTCTTTTTAATATATTAGCACCACTGCAGATGTTGGTAGATGCTGTTTTAAAAAGCATTGTGTTATAAACAACTTGTCTTTCGAATGATGATGACATACTTTTAATCCTGTTACAGGCTTGCTACTGATGGACAGGACTTTTTTACATCATATGATGAAGTCTATGATAGTTTCGATGCCATGGGCTTACAAGAAAATCTTTTAAGAGGCATCTATGCATATGGTCAGTACATATTTAATTTTGCAGTTGAGTTGGTAATTAATTGACTGTGGTACTTGTCTACTTTTATGTTTTGCTAAGTTGACTACTCTCCTATTGTTTAGTTTTTGCGTGTTACCAATCTTTGAAGCTTTTTAACCAGCAAAAAAGTGAAAATAGATGAAAATTACAGTCAATTAACCCCTTGCCATTGGGAGGTAATTGGCAGGCACGCCACAAAATAAACACTTTTCTCTACCTTCTATTTGTGCAAGGGCAAACAGTAGAAAAACTAATATTTTGGTGTTTTTAAAATGACATCTCTCAGCAATGAAGATCAGATCCCTTTTGATTGATTAACATCCGAACCAAAAAACCAGGAACTTGTGACTGATAAAGAAAGAAATTGTGAACTAGTAATTTTATTGAACTGTATGTTCAACCTCTGACCCAAGAGACCAAGACCCCTTATAAACTAAACAAAAACCATTAACCTAATCATAATTAAATACTAACACCTAATTTAATTCCTACCAACTTAAGACATAAACACCAAATAAACTAAATAAAACATAATCTAACTTAAACTCTAATCTTAATTCAACTAAACAAATCAAAACTATTTAAATAAACTTTCTAATTTATTCTGTACTCTCTAATTATTAACTATTTACAAGATTAGTCCGATAAGCAATTTGGTTTTACTTTTATAGTTTTATTATATCTCATGATGTTTTGTGAATTTTTGGAATTGTATGGGCAAATGGTAAAAAAAAACAATATTTTGTGATGTTTTGAATTTGTTTTTCCCAGGTTTTGAAAAACCATCTGCAATTCAGCAAAGGGGAATTGTTCCTTTCACTAAGGGTCTTGATGTAATTCAACAAGCTCAATCAGGAACTGGAAAAACTGCAACTTTTTGCTCTGGCATTCTTCAACAACTTGACTATAATGTAGTAGAATGTCAGGCTTTGGTTTTAGCTCCAACTCGTGAACTTGCACAACAAATTGAGAAAGTTATGCGTGCCCTTGGTGACTACCTTGGTGTGAAAGTTCATGCCTGTGTTGGTGGGACCAGTGTTCGTGAAGACCAGCGGATTCTCTCAGCTGGAGTCCATGTTGTTGTTGGTACACCTGGACGTGTTTTTGATATGCTTAGGAGGCAGTCGTTACGTGCTGATTATATCAAAATGTTTGTGCTGGATGAAGCTGATGAAATGCTTTCAAGAGGTTTCAAAGACCAGGTCATCTCTTTATCTATGATTTTGTTTTTAAGATCACTATTTATCATTAATGAATTTCTTCAAAATACGCATTGAAACACCCAAAGATACTATTACCAAATAGGGCTGTTCACGAGCCAAGTCAGGGGAGCTCTCGGTTTTGTTTTTAAACCAAGGCGGCTCAGTTTGGCTCATATTATAAACCAAATTGATAATTGGAGCTCGAGCTTGGCTCGGTTTTAAAGCAAGCCAGCTCGGCTCGCCTTTGTTTGGCTTGGTTTTGATGAAAATCAGCTTAGCATGTTTTTGGCTTAGTTTGATGTGGTTAAATTGTTAGAACTTAGAAGAATGGAAAAATCTTGATGTGAATTTGACTGAATAATGATGAGGAATTAGGTTTAAAAGATTGAATACTTGAATGTCGTTTACTTGGCTTATAAAATGTTGAAGATCTTGTCTTTTGTTTTGGCATTCAGTCTTGTGTATCTAAAACCAAAGCCATGACATTCTTTTGCAACATTTTAATCACTAAGCATTTCTTCTTCCAGATCTATGATATCTTTCAGCTTTTACCATCAAAGGTCCAGGTTGGGGTGTTCTCTGCAACCATGCCACCTGAAGCTCTCGAAATCACGAGAAAGTTCATGAACAAACCCGTAAGAATCCTCGTGAAACGTGACGAATTAACCCTTGAAGGAATCAAACAATTTTATGTCAATGTTGAAAAAGAAGAATGGAAACTAGAAACCCTTTGTGACCTTTATGAAACCCTAGCAATCACCCAAAGTGTCATTTTCGTTAACACCAGACGAAAAGTTGACTGGTTGACTGACAAAATGCGTAGCCGGGATCACACGGTCTCTGCCACACATGGTGACATGGACCAAAACACCCGTGACATTATCATGCGGGAATTCCGATCCGGTTCTTCACGTGTTCTAATCACTACTGATCTTTTGGCACGTGGGATTGATGTACAACAAGTGTCACTTGTGATCAATTATGATCTTCCTACACAACCTGAAAACTATCTTCATCGTATTGGACGAAGTGGCAGGTTTGGGAGGAAAGGTGTTGCCATAATTTTGTTACGGTGGACGATGAGCGGATGCTTGCAGATATTCAAAAGTTTTATAATGTGGTGGTTGAGGAACTGCCATCTAATGTTGCTGATCTCATTTAGAAAAAGAAAAGATTTTGGGTTTGTTTGGTTTGTTAAAATTAAGTGACAAACAAAGATTAAAGGTTAGAACGTGTTTGTTGAAATCTATTGGTTTTGGTTGTTTAAGTTATGTGTTATTGTTATGACTTTGGGTGTTATAAGATATTGGAACTTATGTTTGTGCCCTAAGATTTCTTCTCTTCTTAGTTTAATTAGGTCACGTGTTACGTGATTTAAATCAGTAATTAATTATTTATTTATTTATATATCTTTAATTATTACAATGAACAGTATGTTTGTATTAAAGAAGAAACTGTGAATAAGAGAAATATTATTATGAAAATAAGAAACATATTAACGAGTAAAAGAATGAGTTGGAAAAATAAAAAAGTTACGAATATTATATTATAACATTTGTTATAATTAAGATTTTGACATAATTTGTATGTTGTTTGTATAGAAAAACGTGAATATGTACAATCTTAATGTAGGTAGAAAAGGATTTTAACAATGGAAAACATAATTTTGAAATAGAAAACAAAAATATATAACCAACGAAATTCTATTATTTAGAAAGGTCTGAGTATAAAGATAAATCCTAATATAATAAAAAGATTGCTTTCAAGAGAATCCTGACTCTAATAGTTTTGAAGAAAAAATGCAAAATAAAATATTTTGTTTCAATAACATTAAATCGTTGTTTCTTAAAAAGATGTTAACCATATGAATAATGCAAGCATGTCAAGATCCATTTGGTACAAAAATCGTTGTTGTCTTTATTAAAATTCATTTTTTTTATTTTAAATCTATTTTTTAATTCACCAAAAACTTGAATCATGCATTTTTTTGTGATAACCTGTCATATTGTGATAACCATATAACACAATTTCAATTGTGGATGAAAATAGGATTTAACAAGATTGCGCCACTTGTCCACATCTTTTTTATATATGATAAAAACACAAGAAATCAAATTAATTAAGAAGATGACATGTGTCATCTTTTAAATCAAATTAGCTTTCTTTATTTCAAATAAAAAAAAAGGTTTACCTTTTTATTTTTAAACCTTAATAACTTTTTAAGACTATGATATTTTTTTTATGAAAATTATACTATTAAACTCGTATTTTTCTCGTTAATTTGATAATAGAATCGCTAGATTTTTTTTTCAGATGTTCATATTAGAGCAAAGTAAGAAACGTTACACAAATGTAATATATTATTACACAAATGTAATATATTATTACATTCCTAATATTACAATAATTTAATGCATGTAATGACATCTTACATTTACATTACATGTATTATTACATTGCCAAAAACTCAAAATAATAATTTGATTATCACATCTAAAAATACCATGATTTTTAAACAAAATCAACTCCATAAGATATGTCAGGCAAAAAAAACCTAAAAAAATAGCATACTCATTAAACTTAAAACATTATATACCATGGTTTAAAAAATAATAATTTTTAAAGTAAAAACTACATGGTTTATAAACACCTGATCATAAGCCAAGAAACATACAATAAGCCACAAATATCAAACTCTATAAAGCTACATGAAAAAAACTCAAGTATTAATTTAATGTATTATCACATTGGCAAATCCAAGTATGTGTAACGTAATTGGTTTAGCAAGTTTTGATGTAAGTGACTGTAAATCGTTTGTAAGTGATTGTTACATTGCTGTAAGTTGATGTAAGTGAGGTTGTTACAAAAATTGTAAACCTGTTTTCATGTGTCCGACCAGTTGCTCGCTTTAAAGGCAATGTTTAAAAACTGGAGATGCTTTCGACAATACAAGAGAGAGAACACCAAATATGTTTATTCTTCACGTATGCACAACAAAATAATAAACAAAACATAACGACAAATTACTGAACTTACCACAACAATCATATCCTTTTTCGCAAAAACAAATGGGCACAAAGACTTTTCCAGAAACAATCGTTGTCGGTGCTCCGCCCACCGACTTTGGCCTTTTACAGAAACAATCGAAGAGCTAGTTGGTGAGCCCAAAACAAACACGTACATTACCTGGAGATGTTGTTCATGCCAAAACCCTAATCGCAGCTTGTGGCTGCTTGTGTTGAGCCAGGTAAATCCTAGTCGCCGATTGGGTTAGGGGATAGAAGACTTTCGATAAGACGTCGTCGCCATAGTCTTGATCGGAGAGAATATTGCTTTGATGGTTGTTGGTGGAGCAAAACCCTCTATGTTCTTGATCTGGCCAAAACACACACTATTTGAAGTTTTTATGGATGAATCGGGCTCTTGTGTGGCTATGGAGGTTTTCAATGGGAAATGAGGAAGGAGATCGTGTGGTTTATCAATAAAAAATTGATAAAACACATAAGATAAATTTATGTCTCCTTGCTTCAACACCAGAGATGATGAGTTCTTTGTGATATTTGCTTCTATTTGAAGCTTCTGATGGATGAAATCAAGATCTCAGTTGAAATACGGTTCTACGTGATGATATTCAAAAAAGTCAGTTAGTGATTTGATATATACTTTTGAAATGAACGGACTAAAATACCCTCACTGTACTAAAACCTCAATCTTCTATTACCATTAAATCTCAACCATAGGATGAAGAAGATTAAAGTTGATCCAGCCACTCAGATTTACTTAAACGGTTAACACAATAACAAAAAGTTAACAAAGGATCCTTCCCTATATCTATATAGGATTAGGATCATATGATAACCCTTGGATTAAGCAATAACCCATTAACTATAATTTAATAGTTAATCTAAAAGTTAAGTGTATAAGATTATGACACGTGTCTAATTTCATTTTTTTATTATTGAAGGTTCTTTAAGTCATTTTGTACATATCAAAAAACTATCATTAATATATTGGTCTCATGTGTTACCTTCTAAAATACTATAATAAATTTTTTTTTTAATTTTAAGTTTACCCCCTCTTTTTTAAACATTCATAATTTTTTTATACTATATTATTTTTATAAAAATTGCACCATTATACTGGTCTTACCTTTCTCTTGAATTCCGTTATATTTTTGAATATATTTTTTAATTTTTTTCGGATGTTCGTATTTACATCAATGTAATAAACATTGAAAACGTATCATTTAGAGTGTTCATAAAAACCATTTAAAACTGAAACCAAAATAATTTATTATTTTTATTCTCATCACATTGTTGTAATTTACTTTTGTCATTTATTTAATTACAGTGATGTAATTCACTTTTGTCCAAAAAAATAAAAACAATTTGTTATGTTTATTCTCATCACATTGATGTAAACCCTAAATTTTGTGTCTAAAATCAGCTAAAAATTGCGATGGCTTTAGTTTGTAACAAGTTGTAATGACTTTTGATTTACATTGTCTCATTCATTTAATTACAGTAATATAATAATCGTATTAGGCTCACCTTATTTTATTTATCTAATTGTTGTGATGTAATTTACTATTGTTAGAAAAAAAATTCAAATAATGTGTTATATTTATACTTGTTACAGTACGAACATTTGAAAATAAAATAAAAAACATAGTTAAGACTATAACGCTGATGTATGGGGTTTGGAATGATGATTATGTGCGTTTAATGCTTAAACTTATACATGTTCATGTGCGTAATTGGTTGAAACTAGATAACTATGCGATTTGGCTGTTTTGTAGGTTAAACGCACGGATTGGAAGCATTTTGGAGGAATAAAAGATAATTGCGAATGAATGGATTTCAAGCTTGAATGATAGAGGATTGAACGACGAGAATTCGGGCGTTTACGGTGCGAGAAACGGACTTGAAACGAGAAAGTTATGAAGAAAACAAGATTTGGAAGATTCTGGTGGGAGTAGGCTACGCTGGAAGAGTAGACTACGCTGCTGTAATTACCTTTTGACAGAACTTTGAAACAGTAGGCTACGCCCAGGGAGTAGCATACGCACGTAAAAAATCCTGCACGTATTTAAACCTAAAAAATTAGGTTTTTGAGGATCCTAACTCATTCCATTCGACTTGGGACGACTTTGGACGATCTTAGAAGCCAAAATTGAAGTCTTTCCACCATTCTAATCCATCCAATCAATCCGTAATCATCCATGATGAAGATCCAATCAAGTTTTGAAGATCGAATTGATGACATGAGAGGCTAATTTCTTCGTGGTTTCCTCCGGGTGGAGGATTCTTGTAAGTAGATGACTAGATTTAGTTTTCATTCTTGTTTGAAACATGCAATCTAAGCATTCGATGCTTTTTGCTAGTTGTTTGATTCGTTGATTGTAAACGATTGGATTTTATTTAAACCTTAATCATTGCTTTTCAGTTCTTGAGAATTCTAGTAATTAGGATATATTAAGTTGTTTTTTGGTTTGATAAACTTCAATTGATGTTCTTGTGATAATCTTCCATTGTTTTACAATCGAAGCAAATGGTCTTTGCGCGTCACAATCAATGAATTCACACGTTAATGTCTATGTGAATTCCCAATTGAAAACTAATTTAATTATCTATCTTTGAATCCAAATCTTGGAGGAATCACCTTTTTCATTCTTATTTAAACCCATTTTTGTTGATTGCAATTAATTTTCAAGTTTAACAAGCAAACTCTTTAATTCAAATTTACATTTCCGTTTTAGTCAAGTTTAGGTAACAAATCAAGTAACAATTACACCATCCACATAAACTCTTCGTGGTTCGACACCCGACTTACCCTAACTAATAAGGTAGCTGGGACTTGAGTTTTACTCTTATTTTTGACTGACACTTCGACATCGGTCAAACGCAATTAAAGAGACAAATAAGACGAGTGTAATGGTGCAATTTTGATAAAAAAATAGTATAAAAAGTTATGAATGTATTAAAAATAGGGGTAAACTTTAAATAAAAAATTAGATTTATTAAAATATATTATATGGTGACACATGATACCATCATATTAATTATAGGTTTTGATATGGTACAAAATGACTTAAATACATTTCTATATTAAATAACTAGGTTAAATCTCGTGTGCTACACGAGTTGAATAAACTAAATGTTATATAATTTATAATAAAAAAGTAACGTCTATAGTAACATGCGTATTACATTAGTTTAATAAGCATGTGTATTACACAAATTGAAGAAAATAAAATATAACTTGTTAACACTTACATTTGATGAAATGTATTACAAAAAGGATGATCATTATAAATTTTGTTAACTTTTATAATTTATTTTTTAATTGTGTAGTAACATTTCTATGCAATTGATATATATTAACTTTATTAAAATATAAATTATTTTTTAAATATTTTTTATCATCATTAAATTAAACTGAATTCAATTAATATTAAAACATATACAAAAATTAAGAATTAAAACTCAGATTTTTAAGAAAATTAATTAATATAATTATTGATCAAATTTATTAATTATTACTATGAATAAAGGATTGTTAATAAATGAATTAATACTCTAAATTTAAGACAGAAAAATATAGTAAGACATGTTTCATTGCATGACAAGTGACAAACAAAACATTTATTTATTATATATGATAGATGAATAAGGACATGTGTCACAATCATAAACATTTAACTTTTAGATTAATTATTATAATATAGTTAATGGTTATTGCTTAATCCAAGGGTTTTCATTTGAACACAACCCTATATATATATATATATATATATATATATATATACATGTGTGTGTATGGGTTGCATCATGGGAAATCTCGATCTTAGAGAGAACCCTTAAACCATATCGCAGCCATTAATTTGGAATCTTGAAAATAAATATGTGGTTGATATTAACCCACATTAAAACTGATTTGTGGTTGTCATAATCATAAATATTTAACTTTTTATTCAGGTTTCATGTGGACCATACATTATTTTCAATATTCCAAATCAATGACCTGGAAAGGGTTTAAGGGTTTTCTCTCTGAGATCGGGTTTTCACATGATACAATTCCTATATATATATATATACATATATATATATATACACACATATATATGTGTGTGTGTGGGTGGGTGTGTGTGTGTAGAGAGAGAGGGGGACAGAGCAAGTTTAAAATATAAAGGGTGTTTTCTATGCGAAGTATACTAAGTTTGCTTGATAAAGTACCTCAAACATTAATTGTTATTGCCTGATTTTATCACACAAATGTGTAGTTCATGCATAAACCATTTGCTTGATAATACTAACCAAGATTGCCATCACCAAAAAACGTAAAAAATATCCTAACCAAGTGTCGTCAACAAAAAAAAAATGTTTTTAACAACCTTATCATCGTCAACCCACTTGCTACCTTTGATCTTTTAGGCCTTTCTTTTGTTCTCATCTTCTTTTGTTACAGGTCACTTTTTTCACTCGTGCATGATTTGATACTATGACAAACTTCTAAACAACTTTTACAGTTTATATTTATTCTAGTACCAAATTTTGGGGTTTTTTTCTTCTTCTCACGAATGTCTTTTTTTTCTCTTTGTTATTGGTTTATCAACATTCATCTTCATTTGAAGATAGAGATTTGATATCATTTTTGTAGGTTAATATTTGTTTTCTCTTAATGGTTTGTTAGGGTTTTTGTATGTTCCTTTGAAATATCTATTTAAAGCCCAGTTAGTGACATAATCAAAAGGGTTTTTATTAATGTTACTACTTTATAAACACAATATATACTTGAAAATTTTCATGATTCACAACTACAAATTTGTTCAATGGCCAGGGCCGGCCCATTAAGGTTAGTAGGCCAAGCAAGGGCTTGGGGCCACCCAAAAAATAGGGCCCCCAATTTTTTAATTCTTTTACGTATATTTCACGTATTTGGCCAGTATTCAATTTGCTTGTATTGTTTTTCATTTGGGCTGGGCGGCCCAACCGGCTGAATGGATGATCGCTGAAACCCTTGAGAGAAAAAAAAAAGCGTGAAGAGGGTTAATGAGAGACACCAAACGAAGCAGTGAAGCGGAACTCGGAAGGATGGAAGGTTAAAGGGCGATTGGGGAATCACGAAAGTTTACAGTCTAAGCGAAGGTCCTCATTCTATGGAATGTCCTCTTTCAAGCTTATTCGAAAACAACATTCAATGAAGAATCACTCCATATTTTTGAAGAAATGCTTGTTCTTGGTGGTTGGAATTCGTTAGCGGCTCCAGATGATTACACCTTCTCGTTCACCATTACAGCTCGTTCACGCCACCTGACATTGTTGGGTTATAGTCAAAACTGTCATATGATGGTGATCAAACTCGGGTATGATTCAGATGTTTGTGTGGGCAATGCATTTGTAAGTATGTATGTTGTGTTTTCAAAAATTGTTTATGCACAGAAAGTGTTTGATGAAATGTCTCAACGAGATATAATCACTTGGACAAGTCTACTTAAAGGGTGTGCAATGAGTGGTAAGACTCCAGAAGCTGAAACATATCAACCGTTAATCGATATGTATGCAAAATGTGGAAAAGTTGATTATGCTTGTAAAAAGAATAAAACCAGATAACATCACCCTCGATGGGGTTCTTAATGCTTGTGGCCATTTAGGTCAAGTAAAACAGGGGATTTTGATCTCCAATGGCATGTAACAACTATGAAGGATTTCACCCAACATTGAGCATTTTGGATGCTTGTTTGATCTTCTAAGACGTGCGCTGGTAGACTTGAAGATGCATTCAAAGCTGTCAAAACAACGCAAATGATGCCTGATGATGTCATCTGGAGAGCACTTTTGAGTGCTTGTAGAGTACATGAAAATGTAGGTCTTGCAGAGAGGATAATAGAAGATGTTAAGAAAACATGTGGTGGAGCATGTTTGTTGATTTCAAATTTACATGCATCTTTTGGGAAATAGGACAATGTAAGACGAAAAGGAAATCCAAGATTCACAATGAGGATGATTCAACTCCTGGTTGTAGTTATATTGAAATAGATGGTGTTGCGCATGAATTTCTTGTTGCAGACAAGCTGCATCCGCATATCATGGAGGTAACTTTGAAACTAACAAGGTTATGAAGAGAATAAGCTTACATGGAGATCATATTCCTACAACAAAGTTTGATTCCGAGTTATATGATCAATTGAAAGATTATATGGAGTAGTTATATTATCAATTGAACAAGATTTGTTGAAAGAAATTGAGTATGAAACATTTATTAAACAATTTGTATCTAATAAAGCTAGAAAAATAAAACTTTAATAAAATTTTAACATATTTATAAATTTTTTAGTTTGTATTGCCAACTATAAATTTTTTAGTTTGTATTGTCAGTCCTAAGCTCGGGTGAAGGAGAAGTGTTTATATTTTTTTAGGGCTTCAAGTTTGTACTTTGCTTAGGGCCACAAAAACAGTTGGGACGCCCCTGTCAATGGCTTTCACTACATATGCATCTTTCTCATTCATCACTTCAAACTTGTAATTATTTCCTGGAATCACCTTCCAATGCGTACATAATCAACCCAAAACTTTATCAAAATTATTCGAGAAATAAAAAACAAATACTAAAATAATTAAATTAGTTCATTTCACTTTAGTGTCTTCTAATTTTTTTTTGTTCAAATTGTTGGAACACTTGAACATACATCAATATCTAGATTTTTTTTATTAGAAAAACTTTATGCATCACAAATAATTTGATTTGTTCTAGCATATAAGCATAGTAATGATACACATCTTTCTTGCTACTCGGATGTGGGAATTGAAACTTTCACATCCTCATGTGTCAGATATCCTATCAACCTCAAAAAAAAAAAAAAAATCTCTGATCAAGTCATAGAGTATATGCTCTTGTACTAATGGTTTTCCGCTCTTCTATTTTATCCGCAAAATGTTGCTCGGTATTTTTGAATTTGATGCATCCTAAAATATATTTTAAATTGAAGCCCATGATATATATATATATATATATATATGGGATTGAAGTATTGTTAAGACGTGGAAAATAAACTAACCTATCAACTATCATCGAATATTGAATCTAAAAAGTAAATGCATAGGATCGTGTCACGTGTTATTTTTCTTTTCTTTTAATATGGGAGGACATTTATGACATTTTGTAATCACTCAAAAAGCTAGATTTAATATGGTAGTTACAACTGTCATCATCTAATATATTTTAATAAATCTAATTTTTTTATATAACCCCCTTTTTTCTAAGCATTCATACTCTTTAATACTTTATTATTTTTAAAAAAAAATTGCACCATTATACTCTTCTCAATTTTCTCTTTAATTCAGTTATAGTCTCGACTAGTTTTTTTTTATTTCTGTTAGGTGCCCCGTATTTGTATCATTGTAACGAGCTTAAAGATAACAAGTTAGTTTGAAATTTTTTCTAACAATGGTAAATTATAGTGATGTTAGGGAGGACAGATGGCAAGGACAATTGAAGTCGTCGTTGGAGTCAGAACTGCTATGGTCATCGACAGTGGTGGATTGTGAATGCGATGGATGTGCGTGGTGACACCTTTGTCATCGACGACAGAGGTGAGCAATGGTGATGGGCTGCGGTGGTTCTGACAGTAGTGGGTTGGTTAGAGGTGGTGGGCCTGGTGGCAGCGCTAAGATGGGGAAGATTAGGAACTGGTGGTGGAGCTATGATGGTAGCACGTTGTGACGGTCGTAGCGTGTGGTGATGGTGGTGGTGTGTTGAAGATAAGGTAAAGAGTGAGAAAGTAAAGAATTTTTAGACAATCCGTAATGCTGGAGGCCGCCCTTTCCACGTGCAAGCCTAGTCAGATTTTTACTCATCTTTTTCACATGCACATTTTAACTTCGACACATCCCTCCCACATGCAATCAATAAAAATATACACAAAATAATTTTATGTGAGAGGAAAAATAAAATGAGGCCCACAATGTGCCCCTCCCACATGCTCCCTCTACGTCATCACATGCTCCCTCTCATAAGTATGCGTGGTGGATGGTCTTAGTATAATGAAAAAGATGATAGATATGAATTATTTTAAATTTTTTATTAATACAAAGAAAAAGATATAAATTAACTGTATCTACGACTCTATGTTGATTGCTGATTTCACAAAAAACTCAAAACAATTATATTACCATATTTAAATTTAAATTATCGTCAAACTAAAAAACTACAAATTCAAAGATAATTATTTATATATACATTTATCAATCTAAAAAAAAATACAAGTTTTTAATGCAAGTATACAATATTTTTAAATCATGCTTTAGAAAAATATGTAATTATAAAAGTTTAGAGGAGGATATATGATATTGCCCCTTTCTTTTATTAATTTATTTTTTGTGTTTTAGCTTTAAGTTTATTGGTCGTTTGCGTTTACGTTCAAATTTCTTGATGTCTGCTTTCACGATGGAGTATATATTTAGGTGTATCACTGGCTTTATGTGTATATTTGTGTTTGTGGGCGCTCGCTTTTATGACAAAGTACGTTTTTGACACTCAATTTACAGAAACACTTTCAATTTTTCAGTACAGTGACATTCACTTTTATAACAGAATATGTTTTGGGTTTTGCAGTGAAAAAACCACTATTTCAACGTGAGTTAGACATACTTTATTCAACTTGAATGCATGGTTTGTGTTTATCTTTACGTCTCAATTTAAGTTTTTTCATTAAAAGCAAGACTTTTAGCAAATGACAAACGGATTGCTGTCGGAAATCCAAGTATGTCACATGGCATATTAACCTAGCTTTAGTTGCTTTTCGTTTGTGAAAATCGTAAACTTTTCTTATTGTAGAATTCTTATTTATTTGCTCTAATATACAAAGCAAAATTAATGCTAAAATAATAATAAAAAAAAAAATCGTTGCTCATCTGTTTTGCTTCATATCCAGCACAATATCTACCTCTTATATAACAATTTAAAACGAGCATAGTGTGCAAAATAATCTACTTATGTTATAAAGTTAAAGTGATCCCCGCTTGCATTTTATTAAATTGAAATTTTGAGTCCAGCCTTCAAAGTAAAAACATCAATTTTCTATCACACATACACAAACAAATACAATACAAATATAACAACAATAATAGTCTGATCAAAATCGTGTGCGTGTTTTTTTAACAGCCATTGCTACTTCTATTTTTTAACTACATTCAATGTTTCTCTTTTGTTTAAATTTAAATCCAATATCTTATTTTTTGTTAAAAAACAATGCCTCTGCAAGCGAGCTAGTTTGTTTGCGTTTATTTATCTGTTTGTATTTAAAAAAAAACACATACAGAGATACGATTTCCAAATAATCCAATAAACCGCCTATTCTCTCCTCCAATCATCGTTTCGTCTTTATTGTTCTCTGCATGATCTGAACTTGATCCGTATTATTCAACTTTCAATTCGATTATTTCTTCACTTGTAATTTCTTCATCTGCTTTGGTTTCAACCAATTTCTTAGTAATGGCGTTATTAGACACGCCAGATATCGGTGAAACCACAACGACCACCGCCATATGCTCTGAGATACGACGGCGGACGAATGTGAAAGCTGATGCCGGAATCGGAGGCGGATTGTTTGATTCTTCCTCTTCTTTGAAAACGAACTCGTTTGGTGATGGTCGTAAACTGAATCACGCTTTCAATGAGAATCGCAAGGAACAGATCCGAACTGGTGATGAATCCAAGGGGAACGCAGAGAAGACGGATCAGGGAGGAGTTAAAACGGGAGGTGAAACGAGTATGTTGCATTATGCGTATCGGGCGTCTTCTCCAGCTCATCGGAGAATTAAAGAGTCTCCTCTTAGCTCTGATGCTATATTCAAGCAGGTTTTGCTTGGTTTTCATTTTTACGTATTCGTGTTTGTTGTTGCTTTCAGTTTTTTGCTGCTCAATTGCCAATTCGATATACAGTTGAGAATCAGCTGATTAAACTCCAGTGATACACGGTAGAACTGAATCATTGATTTGCGCATTATTCTGATAGCAGATTGTAGGTGATACTTTTGATTGTGATGCCGTAAAGTGTGTTATTGATATAAAGATGATGCATCAAGTAGATTAATGACTGAGTGGCTTTGAAATTAACTGAATTTGTTTTTTTCCGCCATCTATGAGATGCATATCGTTTGAGGACAACAATTTCTTTATATTTAGGAACTGAAAAGAAGGTAAGAATGCTGACTTATAATGATTAACTAGTTGTTGATCTTAGTGTTGTGGTCGGTTAGGTTGATGAGTAAGAACTGAAAGTCCTTTACTCTAGCTCTCTCAGCCAATTCTAAACAATACCGGTTTTACAGTACAGATCCTGGTGCAATGATTGGTTCAGTAGGGTGATTGTAGAATTTATATCAAGCGGTGGCTAGGTTTCAGGTGTAAAATCTGTTGTAAATATTGTGTTTTGCGTGTGTAATTTGAGCTGGTTAATAGGGTAACTACTTGATGATTATTCTAGAAAGAAGTCAAGAACTAAAGTTGATTTCCTTGTAAATTGTAATATGAAACTAGCTTGAGAGTTCACACTTGATGCTAGACAGTTTAAATCGAAGTCTCGCTCTGTGTGATAGTATTAACAATTTCGCATGTTAGCTGACCAATGCACAAATTTGGATAGTTCAACCTTTTTTAGATCAGAAAGTTAAAGAAGTAAACATGATAAGCTGAAGTAATATAGCATACACCTTTATTATTGGTCTGTTAGTTTGAAACACATTCATCCAGGTTAAGCTCATAATTGTTGGAATATTCCTGTAAATACTAAATAGTTAGAGGAGTAAAAGAGTAATAATTAGAAAGTTAATTGTTTTGTGTTTATTTACTTAAAGTCAGCAGGAAAAGTAGGGATTAGAATTTGATTTAGTTTGTAAGTAGATTGGATTATGTTTGCTTGGGGATTAAGTTTCGGTTTATTGTAAATAGGGTTAGGAGTCTTTATGTTAATTGTACCAGAATTATAGAATAAATTATAGTTTCTTGTTTGCGCCCCATTTGCGGTGCACGTATATAATGTATATATGTGTGGGCCCTTAAGGGGCCAAAGTAAAAGTGCACTAATTTTAACGTTATTTTAGTTATTTGTGAAAATAACGTTAAAATCATTGGGATGATCAACTTCAAACGATAACTTTGAGCCGGGGACTCTTTCGGAGCAGCCTCCCTATCCCAATTGGGATAGGGGTAAGGTTTGTATCTATCCTTCCCCCCCAGACTCTACTGAAAAGTGGGAATATACTGGGTAAGGTTGTTGTTTGTTGTTCGCAGCTTTCAAGTTTTAGTTTCTGTGAAATATCTTCAATTAAAAAGGCCAGAGGGCTTCAATAATGCAGATGCAAAAAACTTAATTGATCTCTTTTGATGGATTAGAAATGTAATTTCAAGAAAGTTATCATGGGCTCTGATGTACCATGGAACTTTGAATTAGTGGTGTTGTTTCACAGTAAGGAGGGTGGAGACTCTCACAGTTGAGGGATGGACCTAAGGAAGACCAAGGTTGACATGGGAAGAGTAGATTCGATATGCTTTGTTAGATTTGAACCTATACGAGGACATGTTCAGAGATAGAAGTTTTTGGAGAAGCATGATAAAGGCTAGGGACTTTTAGATTTTCTAAACTTTGATTGGATAAATGGTAGACATTATTAGCTTCAAGTATTAGCTTAGCATTATATACACCTTAGTTTAAATGTATCGCATATTCGCATATAAATGTATCGCTTATTTGCTATGCTTTCTACTATGCCTTCTACTTTACTACGCGTGTGGCTTTGATTGTTTGTTTTCATAGTCTGCCTGTATGTTTATGTTTATGTCTGCGTTTTCGCTTATGTCCTTTGCTTATACCACAACGTTTGCAAAAAAAATGAAAATAATAAATAAATAAATAAATAAATAATAATTAGTGTGATACTTTTGAGCTAGAGCCTCTTTATCCCATTGGGATAGGGGTAAGGTTTGACTTCATCTCACCCTCTTAATGGGATGTGACTGGGTTTGTTTGTTTGTTTGTGTTATGGAACACTTTAGATGAGTGGTGGTGGTCATTTAACAAGCCCATAAGAATGCAAGGTATATTGTGTTTCCATCCTTCTAACTGCATAAAATCATGGTTAACTAAAGAATGTTCTCTGCTTTGGGCATGAAATGTTGCGTGTTTTTTGTTTTTTTAAGGCAACTTTCTTTTTTTAAATTCTTTGATATGATGAGTGGATTTTATTTTACAAGCCTTTGAGAAGGTAAAAACCCCACCACAGGCGATATGTACTAATGAATCTTTGTTGTACTAATGAATCTTTATTTAACAAGCCCCCGAGAAAGTAACAACTCCACCATAGGCCATGTACACTAATGAATCTTTGTTGTAAGTAATGCTTTATTTGTTAGCAACGTGATAATAAGTTATATATACAGATATGAGAACCAGAACAATTCTTAACATTACTAACCATCAAAAGCTGGGAAGTGTCCTTGAAAATTGCCCATAACTATTGCCTTGTTTTGTGTGCATATTCACTCAAAAGAAAGTCATGGTAAAACATCATAAGTTTTGGTAGTACAATTCCAAAAGTTGATTGTATGGATTATATTCTGTATAGCTGCTATATTCCTTGTGTTATTTTGATTTTGTTTTCATTTTTGTCTTATTATTATAATATTACTTTTTATTATATAAGACATAAGTGAAACGGCTAATTAAGCAATTAGAAACCGCTGGCAGAGTCATGCAGGCCTCTTTAACCTTTGCATAGTTGTGCTTGTTGCTGTAAATGGTAGGCTCATCATTGAGAATCTGATGAAGGTAAGCCTTATTGAATGCCTGTGTCAGCTTATATTCTTACATGAATATGTATATATGTATGTATGTATGTATGCACATATGTATGTATATAGGGATTGTATTATGTGAAAACGATCTTAAAGAGAAAACCGGTAAATCCTATATGAGCCCTACATTTGGAATCTTGAAAATAAATATGTAGTCCACATTAAAGTTGATTAAAAAAAGTGGGTTTGAATAAAAAAAATAAAAAAATCAATTTTAATATGTTTTAATGTGGATAACATATTTATTTTCAAGATTCCAAATGGAGGGTCTAGATAGAGTTTTAACGGTTTTTTCTCTAAGATCAAGTTTTCACATGATGCAATCCCTATATATATATATATATATATATATATATATCTTTATTTACATATATTTATATTATTGCTAACGTTATTCCAATCACATTTGCAGTATGGATTATTAATTAATTCCAATTTTTGGTTCAGTTCAAGATCAGTGAGAGAGTGGCCCCTTCTTATGTGCTGGTAATATTCTTTTTTATTTATTCTTGTTATATAAGAGATAAATATTCCATTTGATTGAATATTTAGTCTCTTTGCAGCATCTCCCTTCTGCTCTTTCCTTTTGCTTCTTACATTGTTGAGAAATTGGCTTGGACAAAACGTATTTCGGACCCTGTAAGTGAGTTGTTCCCTATTTATATGAGAAACTATTGTTAAATTTACAAAAACTAATTCAATCTTTTTTTTTTCTTTTGCAGGTTGTAATCACTCTCCATGTTATAATAGCTACAACTGCAATTCTGTATCCAGTTTTCATGATTCTGAGGTCAGTTTGATTAAACTCTTAAATGCTTGTACAAGTGTGTGTTGTGCTTTTTGATTTATAGTCTCAGTTATCCTAGTTTTCATAAATATGAATAAAAGGCTGATCTATAGCTTGCCTACCTTTTTAAATATAAAATCCTACTGGAGTCAATTTTCTTTGAACACTGATAAAACTAATCATGATGCTGATGTCAATATTCTTTAGCCATGTTGATGCAATTTCTCACGTAATCAAGTTGGATCAAACAACACAATGACCAAAAACTGAAATCGGAACTTTCATATAAAAAAATCACTGCCTCCTCTTCGTTTTCAATTTCCACAATATAAGGAAACCCTTCCTCAATATAAGATCACAAACTCCATGATAAAAACTAAACAAATAAAAAACGAAAATTAGCTAATTCAACTAAATACTTCAAATAAATAAAATATAGAAATTCCAGCTACTAGCTGCCATCTGAATCCAATCAAACTGGATTTTCCTTGCCACGGGTCAGGTTAAATGATGGTTGTGGGCTGACTACATCATTCTCCCTCTCTTCAAAAGGACTCTCTCTCTCGAGTCAAAAATGATCATCCACGTCAGGTACAAAGGGAGAAAAGTCAGCAGCCTTAAACGTAGCAAAAATATTGTGATGCCCTGGAAGGCCGACCCTATAAGCATTATCATTGATACATTCCAAAATTTCAAAAAAAAAACCATGTCTCGCTTAGAAGAATCCATACAAGATCACACTCCTTAAAAACCACCCGTTTTCGATGAATGGTAGCCCTTCTTGTATACATTATATTATTGTTGATAATCTTATCACACACCTGCTGATGAATAAGTTTTATTTGATTAGACTATTCCTCTCCTTCAACATTAAAGCGTCCCATAACCAATAGATCTAATAGCATAGAGGGGTTCCTGCCATAAACTTGCAGGAAAAGGCTCATGCTACTAGACCTATGGGTAGATCAAGTGTAAACAAAGTCCACTTGGGGAAACACTAGATCCCACTTCTACGGAATAGAGCCCACAAGACTCCGTAAAAAGTTGCCCAAGTTGCGATTTGTGACTTCAGTTTGATTGTCACTTTGCATGTGGTGGGCACTACTAAAATTAAGTTGTGAACCCAAACGCTTCCACAATGTTCTCTAGAAATGACGCACAAACTTAACGCCATGATCGGACATCCTCTTGGGGACATCGTGTAATCGCACTATCTAAGCTAAATATAAGTAGGCGATTTGACATGCATCATACGTCTTGGAGCACATGTTAGAGTGTTTTGTTTTTACAATGTGAGATTTACGACGCCGCTCAACGATTCAAGTGACGTCGGTACTCATCTTTGGCCAATAGAATTGTTCTTTTCACCAATTTCAAAGTTTTATCCCTTCCAAAATGGCATGCCAACATGCCTTGGTGGCCTTCCAAGATAATAGCATCTCGTAGAGAACATTTGTGAACACACGAACTAATACCGTGGAACAAAAACCCGTCATGAAGGGGGTACTTGTCTGCCGGTGTAACTCGACACGTCTCGCAATGTGCAGAAAAATCTAGATTGTCAGGATAAAGGTGTTGAGTGTGGAGGCTTTTAAAGCCAATCGACACTAAGGGGCCGCACTCAGGATGGACTTAGCTTGTAGGTTAAGTTAGAAACCCTGATGTTGTCTTTATATACATTGATCATTGTACCTATAATTTCTTTGAGCACCTAGTAACAAAAACCCTAGTTGTAGCACAATGAATGTAGGTAACATTGATCGAACCACTTTAAATTTATTGTGTCATTTATTGCTTTTGTGTGTGTGTGTAATACCCAACATCTGGTATCAGACCCCAGGCTCTCGATTCACACCACAGATCTAACATTATTTCTCGGTATATTTAGTGGTAGTTCGGTAAGTTACAATGGCAGAAGACGATAAAGTAAAGATTGAATATTTTGACAGACATGATTATGGATATTGGAGGATGCAAATGGAAGATCTTCTATAGCAGAAGAGTTTACATCTTCCTATGCTAGGTTTGATTCATAAACCAAAAAAGATGACACATGTTGAATGGAAATTGCTAGATTAGTACAAGCCTTGGGTGTCGTTAGGTTGTCTTTGCCAAACAGTGTTGCTTACAACATTGTCAAAGAATCGACTACGTATAGGGTTTTGAAAGCGCTTTCCAACATGTATGAAAAACCATTGGCCTCTAACAAAGTATTTCTTATCAGACAGTTGGTTAACACCAAACCAAAGGAAGGTTTTCAATCACTTCCCACATCAATGAGTTTAATTTGATTATCACACGATTTTTTAGAAGTTGATATAAACTTTGAGGATGAGGTACATGCACTCCTTTTGTTGTCATCATTACCTGGCAGTTGGTCACATACATTTAGTAGTTCATCTGGAATTTCTAAGCTCATTTTTGATGGTACTCGGGATATCATCAGGTGAATCACTGTTACATACATAAGAAAGAGGTAGAAGAACTGAAAGGGTCCATGTAGGGGAAGGTCTAAATCAAGGAAAAAGGGAAGTTCAAGAGCAAAAAGGAGATTGAGTGTTGGAAATGTAAAGAAAATGGTCATTTCAAAAATCAGTGCCCTAAACCATTAACAATTGATGAGTGTGAGGATGCTCTTATTTGTGAAGAGATTGATTCTACCAACACATGTTGTTTCTTCACCTTTAGAGCCAACCAACAGATATCGTTAAACGTCCAAAAGGGATGAAGTTGGACAATGTCAGAGATGTCGGTTCGCAACACCACAAGGAACCTTGCTATATATGGTCCCCCCTCCTCATCATCCCCACATTGCATTAGTAACTTGTCTAGCTCAATATTCAAGTCCTCAACGGTAGATGCCCATTGGGCAAGGTTATGATATTCCAGGAATGCCTCTTGTCAGTAATTAGCAGGTAACAACTTCTCACGAAGCAATTTTTTCATTTTATCCCAAATTACAGTTCTGGAGCTACCCTCTTGAGTCCTCTTTTTAACGTATTCCTTCCATAAGGAAGCATACTTACCTAACTTAATTGAATCAAATTTTACTTATCTCTATCGGGAATGTCTTGCAGGTCAAAAATGTGTTCAATTGTTTGAACAATATCAATGAATTCATCCGGTTGAGCTCACTCGTCAAACTCGGGAATGTCAATCTTCACCCCATATTTCGAAGGGAATCTGCCTCATTAACATTCCGGATTCGGTACCATCGTACAAAGAGTTTTTTGTTGGCCAACACCATCATCCCTGATGATAGAACGATTTCGATATTTTTGATGCGATCTTCTTGTTGCAATTCTAGATCTGTTGCTGCAGTCAAGTGATCTCTTCCACATCTTTCGAGTCTCGTCCATTGTCCTCGTTGCCTTGGTCGGCATTTCTACAAGGATGTATGTGCCAGTGCCCACCTTGTTCACCCATGGCTCTAATTCCAATTGATGCAATTTCTCACGCAATCAAGTTGGATCAAACAACACAATGACCAAACACTGTAACAGGAACTTTCATATAAAAAAACCATTGTGTCCACTTTGATTTCAACTTCCCCAATATAAAAACCCTCCCTCAAAATAAGGCCACAAACTCCATGATAAAAACCAAACAAATAAAAACCAAAAATTGGCTAATGCAACTAAATGCTTTAAATAAATAAAATATAGAGATTACAGCTACCTGTTGCCATCCGAATCCGATCAAATTGGATCTTCCACGTTATGGGTCGGATCAAACAATGTTGTATCTTTTGTAAGAGCGGCAGTCCAACAGGTATCTCCGGGGCATTACAATGTTTCTCTACATTTAATTTTGGCTGACCTTTCTCCCTTTGTACCTGAGGTCGATGATCTGTTTGACTCGAGGGTGATTCCTTTCGAAGAGCGGTAGCCCAACAGGTATCTCTGGGGCATTACAATGTTTGACTCGACCAGTGAAGAGGAAAATCCGGTTTGATCAGATTCGGATGGTAGCTAGTAGCTGGAATCTCTACATTTTATTTATTTAAAGTATAAGTTGAGTTAGCTAGTTTTCTGTTTTTATTTGTTTGGTTTTTATCGTGGAGTTTGTTGCCTTATTTTGAGGGATGGTTTTCTTAATATTCTGGAAGTTGAAACAAAGGGGAGGCAGTGGTTTTTTTTTTATATGAAAATTTCGATTCCAGTTTTTGGTGTATGTGTTATTTGATCCAACTTGATTGGCTTTTCAGACTTTTATCCTTTCGTTTGGGCATTTTTAAGCTTCATGTGGTCCTTTAATTACAAATTATGGAGTAATTTGAGAACCAACTTTGACAATCCTGTTGAGCCATTTTTATACCAGGTTTCTCAACTAGAGAGGCTAAATTACAAGCCTATGTTTTTAGAACTAAACCCAGGTTAAAAGTTTATCTATGTTCTAGGTTTTACTAGTGTATAAGTGACAAATGGGTGAGTTGTGTAATGGGTTATTTTTGCATTCAAATATTATAAATTGTAAATAGTTAATATACTAATATGATTATAAAAATGTTTTGATGCATGGAACATATTAGAAGCTTCGTCCCAATTGCGGTGCATGCATATAGTGTATATGTGTGTGAAGGACCAAAGTAAAATGACACATATTTTAACATTATTTTACTTATTTTGTAAAAATAATGTTAAAAGTATTGGGATGACTAACTTCAAATGATAACTTTGAGCCGGTGACTCCTTTGAAGCAGCCTCTCTATCCAACTGGGATAGGGGTAAGGTTTGTGTTCACCCTTCCCCCCTAGACCTACTAAAAAGTGAGAATATACAAGGTAAGTTTGTTTGTTTGTAACATATTAGAAGCTTGTTACAAATTGATTAATGATGGTTTATTTTCAATCCTGTTCTTTCTTTGCCAAATTCAATTAAGATGGCTTACTCAGCATTAAGATAATACCCAAATCAATCTGTTCACACATAAACGAATTGAAACTACCACTCCTACTACTGATTTTTTTTTAATATAATATATACACTTATGCATAAATAGAATCAGTTGCTGAATATGAAAACCCACAATTGAAGCTGTGACTTAGGTTTGCAAGACAGGAACCATTCTCATGTAGTTGTATAAAGCTGTGCAGGTTTGGTTCAGTTGTTCTGTCAGGTGTTTCATTGATGCTGTGTGCTTGCATTAACTGGTTAAAGTTAATATCTTTTGTGCATACAAGTTACGACATGCGGTCCTTTGTGAATTCAATTGATAAGGCAAGTTAATAGGTGATATATTGGACTTCATCACAGACCAATCTTATTTTAGCCTAAAAATCTAAAATTGTACCCTATGAGATTTTTTGTACTTACATATATGATATTGTTAGGGAGAAACGGAGTCCACGTCTTCAAATATGGAGCTATTTTTTGACGTTAACTTTAATAGCTTGGTTTATTTCATAGTTGCTCCTACTTTGTGTTACCAGGTATAAAATAGTCAAGCCTTCACTACTCTATAATTGGTTAATACTTCTTGTCCATATAATTAAATATATTCACAGAAACTTCAGAAAGTGTGTAATGGTGTACATTCTAAAACAAGAAACTTTGGACTAAATTACAATGTGCCACTACGACATGCAAAAAACTATAAAATTGGTAACTTGAAAAAAATAGATGACCTAAATCACCCTTACTTTTAGAATAGTTATTGATTCGGTTCATATGCCGTTTAAGTTAACAGATTAAGATCGTACCTGGTGCTTGACTTAGCTCCCGCTTCACGTAGGGGCTAAGGAGGGCCAGAGCGCTTTGTGACTTATTGTATGTAATCTTACCCTACACATTTGTGTAAGAGGCTGTTTCACATGGCTTGAACCCATGACGTCAAGGTCACAAAGCAACAACCTTACTAGTTGCTCTAAGGCCCACCCTCATTTAAGTTAATAAATACCACAATTAATTTACCCTTTTTTTTGACTTTTATTGTTTAGAAAAATTGAAGAACTGTTGTTCAAACCAAACATTAGTATGAATCATAATTAGAACCAACTCTCACAAAACTTTATCATCCTTCTAATCTAACTATTTATTTCATGTTACATCCAATAGTTATATATTTAAGCATGAACTTTTTCTCCCTCTATTTGATATTTGCAGAAGAACAAAATAAAGTCAGCAGTACTTCAAAGATTTAACTGGTTTTCTGATGATAATTTTTTTTTTATGCCTGGTGCTTGACTTAGCTCCCATTTTGTGCAGGGTCCGGGAGGTGTTGATTAACAATTATCCTATAAAAATAAGAAATTTGAGAAAGTGCTAACCTACCGTATAAGTTTCACAATATCAGGCTGACTGTTTTAACCGCATTAAAAATGCCACTTCTATATGCATTTTAGGAATCCAATAATAGTGTTGTCAAAAAAACCATGTAGACTTTCGTTGAATCCACACATAAATCCTTGGAGATTTGTTGGATCGTGATTCACAGTCTATGATTAATAATGTTCCAGCCATGTTATTGATTTTAGACCCTTGTTAATTATTTGCACGATCTCCCTCTTAAGCTATGACCTAGGCTTCTTGTTATGAAAGAAAAGGGTGTTCAGAGAAACACACGGTTAAGAATTCTCAGAAAATTCATCGTCATTTATTCAGAGAATGTCGGGGATTAAATACCCGACAATAGTACAAAGAGTGACGTCACTATGAAACTAACATAACAAAATTATTACAATGAAATAATGCAAGCACTAAATAAAGAAATTATTACAACAGAATAAGTAAAATTTCAACAACGGAACAATAAAACTGAAGTCTTCAGTTCTTCAGTCTTTCGTGATTGTTCAGTGCTTGTTCCACATTTGCTTGTCCGTGGTTATTGAGAGCTTTCGTGGTTGTCCTTCAGGGTTAGGAGATAGTTCAATCTATGGTTGTCCTCCGGGGTTAGGAGATAGTTCTCTCCGTGGTTATTGACTCTGGGGGTAGGATCTGTGGTTATGCTCAGTGGCTTATTTACACTCTTCCGTGGTTAGTAACTTAGTGGAAGAATGTGAGGATCCGTGGTTATGGGTTTTGTCTCCAGGGTTAAGGGTCAGGGGTTATTTTATTCAATGGTTAGAGACAAAATTGGCTAAGGCAAAAAAGGGTTAAGGGTTAGGAAAGAATAGGGAAGGAAAATTGTGGTTAAGACTTGGGGAAATGTGGTTATGGCTCATCAGTCCTTATTTTCCAACAAGATTAAATCCTTTAAACTTTTCAAATTAAAAAGATAAAGTCCCTGGACTTCATTTGTAACAAAAGAGGTCTTTTTTTGCTTGATCAAATCTTTTCTTCTAAAAATTTAACAAAAGGTTATTGAGTTTTAAAAAAGCACATCCATTTTGAGTTTTGAAGTTCGAGAATTTAATCATGCAAATTTGAAGTCCAAAATTGCCCTTATAAATATATATGAAGCATTCTGCTTCTTTTAGTGGTTTTAACATCTTCACGTCCTATTTTACCATTAGTATTTGGCTGAACCTTTTCATTTTGGACATGATGAACAAAATTTACATCATTACAACAACAACAAGCGTACCCAGTAAAAATCCCACTTAAAAATTTACATCATTGTTTGAGTTATTTCTCCGTCCATGCTGCCTGAAAGGTTAATTCAGTTTTTTAAACTGCTTAGTTTCCTTGCACCATGAATTCCTTTGTTATTACATTCATTGTCGTTGTTAATATTATTATTATTCTTATCATTATTGTTGTTGTTGTTGTTGATGATGATGATGTTGTTGTTGTTGTTATCATTCTAAGGCAATTTACTTGTAGTTAAGTTATCCTCGCACTGCATTTGTTCGAAAGGGTTGGGTGCTACGACAACTGATCAAGCTAGTAACGTTTACAGGGTTCATGGGATTCATCATTGAACAAGTAAGTCTGTCCTTTTTAAGGATGTTACAGATTTGTAATTTGTTCTTTATTTTGCTTCCCTAGGGTATTGTTTGGCATGCAGGAATGACTGGTCCCCCCCCCCCCCCCCAATTGCTTCAGGGAACAAATTAAATAAATTACTTTATTTTTCCTCAAAAAAAGACAATAATAAATCCTCAAAAGTTTGCATATTATTAGAAATATTTTTTCTAGTTGGTTAATATTGGCAAAATAATAATTTCTTTTATTATCTTATGCCATGTTTCTAATCTTTTTTGTGTTAACATTTTTATTTTACAAATACTAAATTTTATATTTTGCATTAAATTATGTAATAACTAGAAGTAAAACTTATACCTGGATTTATATTTGACAGGAAACATTGATATCAGCTAACAAAATGTTTTACCTCCATTTTTCTTATTTGGTTATCATTGAACACGAAATATTTTCAAAGTGATAAAAATATTTCTTTAATTTTATTTTTTAGGAATAAATACAAGTTTATATTATCAATTTTTCATGTTATATATGAACTTACATAAGTCTTTTGCTTCTACTTGGTACATGATCTGATGAAATATACAAAAAAAGTTTAATTTGCAAAAATAAAAAGATTAAATATGAAAACGATTAAGAAACATTCAAATAAATAATAATATAAATATATTTTTAGTTAGTTTTGACAAATTAGAATATATTTTAATTTAAAACCATTATTTTTTGTGAAAATTGGTGTTATTGTTGATTATATTTTAAAAAATTAGAATAAATTGTAAAATGTCATTCCAATCCTTGAGGGAATGAGGTAAAGAATCTCTGCAAGGGATGGAAATCCTTAAAATAGAAAAAAGCATATTCCTTATGGAATGGTCCATCCTTTCCTGCATGATTAACAAACAGCTCTTTTCATTATGTTGAAATGGCTCATTTCATTCCTGCATACCAAACATTTCCTAATTATTTCAAACTATTATGGTATATCTTATCCTCAGTATATCAACCCGATTGTCAAAAACTCTCGACATCCATTAAAAGGAGATATTTTATATGCAATTGAGCGGGTTTTAAAGCTTTCTGTTCCAAATTTATACGTTTGGCTCTGTATGTTCTACTGCTTTTTTCACCTTTGGTAAGCATCTGCTGCTTTTATTGCTCAATTGATAGCTTTTGTGCAGCATTATATATTTACATATACAGGCATTACTGTACTGTAGGTTAAATATACTTGCTGAGCTTCTTCGCTTTGGGGATCGCGAGTTTTATAAAGATTGGTGGAATGCACAAACTATTGAAGAGGTGTGATAGATTTACTTGTGTTAACTGTTTAAATATTCTGTTATTGCTGTATTTTCCATTGCTTCCATTATTTATTGATTTTGCTTTCTTTTACTCTCCATGGGGTGCGGCTCTAGTACTGGAGACTATGGAATATGGTAAGCCCAGCTTCAAGATCGCATTTCTCTGTTTTGTAGATTTAACGTTTTCATTTTTGTTGCTGATATATCCGTCTTACTCTCACACACACAAACAGATGTGCACACACGTACACGCATACATAGGTGAGGGCTCTTTACATAAATAATGCTAGAACTCGCAAGAACCAATCAAAATCTTCCAATTATTATTAAAAGTTAAATAAAAAGGTGTAATTGTAAAAGGTTTTTCTCTCTCCTCTATCTGCATTGTAAGTGATGAAATTCATGTTGATATAAGTTTGGTTTATCTATTTGATTTGTTTATTTAGTTTGTTTTATTTAAGTTCCATAGTTTAAGTCAAATTACAATAATTTAGCTTGTAAGTCATGCTTAGGATAAATAGAAGTTAAGTATTTGGATTTTAGGCATGGTTTTGCTTCTTATTATAGTTTAAACGTGGCAAGTGATTTGTCATATAAATTGTGTTCTTATTGTGCTGCTCAATCCAATCATTCCAACAATTGGTATTAGAGCGGGGTTACCAAACTAGGAAGAACATGAAGAAGATCACCACATGTAAAAGGAGAAGATTGATTGTGCAAAGCAATCAAGTTTGAGGTTGAATATGTGAAGGATCGATCATAGCTATGAAAGCTTGTCATGTGAGGCGACTAAGATTGATAAGAAATTGGTAAGATGATCTGTGATATAGATCAAGTCGATTGTGTGAGATGATCGAGGAGCAGTGAAAGCAAGTCGTGTGAAGCTAAAGATCTATAAGAAATTGGCTTAAGTTATTCAAAGTGGTATGAACGATCAGTAAAAGGCAACAGGTAAACTGTGATGAAAGCTTGTGGGATTCAAGTTGGTTTGCATGGACTAGAGGGATTCAGGTCTATAATTATTCATAACCCCCGTGGAGTTTTTGATGGAAGAAAATTATAAGCAAGGTTTGAAGAGGTTCGCAAGAAGGGCTGTTGAAGTGACTGATTAAAAAAAATATATAATATCTATTAATTCATTATTGTTTATCTCCTTGATTAGTGCTTTAATCAGATACAAAACTTGTGATTGTGATTCTGGTAAAAAGAAGAAAAGGTGCTCAACCCTATTGGCACATGAATTGCCAAAGAGGAAACAATAAGACAAAAATATTCCACTTTCAATGTATCGAAGGCAATGTTCTTATTTCTGACGTGGGCTTCACAAAGAGAAAAGAGAGTAAAAATTGTGATCAAGACAAGCGAAAGACCAACCAGAAAAGATATGGCAGCATATAATGGGAGCGCATATGAACCAAGCAACATGACGTTCAAGTGCTCAAAGTTAACATTGAGTAATTATATTGTTTGGTCGATCATGATGGGAACTATACTAGCCGCTCCTGTGACAAGAGTTGTGGTTGAATATTGAAAGAAGTTCATGGTGAAAGCATTAATATACTAATCAATACTTGAAGACGTTCTCTTTCAAGTTGCAAAAATATAAAGATACAAAGACTTGTGTGGGAAACCTTCGGGTTCAATATTTTGGAGCTGAAAGGGTTCAAAAGGCTCGTTTGCAAAGAGTTAGGAATGATGATGAATGAAACATAAACCATTGATGATTTTGCGGGTAAGTTCAGTGGGCGACAATCTAAATACACAAGTCGTGGATCTTCGCTTGATTAGGTACCTGTGAGAAAATTATTGAATTCTATGTCTAGAAAAATACTACCAATAGTCGCCTCAATCGAGCAATACTTAGGTGGTGTTTGTTTTTTCAGAAGTTTAACCTCTTCAGTCTGCGGACCACGTCTGCAAACCTCTTTTGCAGAAGAGGTGGACCAAACCTCTTCAAGAAGAGGGAAAAAGAGGGTTTGTTTTTTAACCTCTTCGAAACTCTTTTCCATTCCTCTTCACACTCTTGAAATCTTTACAATTTATGATCAGATTCTGAGAATTTTTCATCAGATCACACAAAACGAACCACAATTCGAACATCAAGAAAACCAAAATCTGATTCACAGTGCTGCTACCACCATGAGTCTGTCGCCATCGCCGTCGCCGCCGGATTCCGGTGAACGTCGAATAAACATCGGTAACGGTACTAACAACAGCTTACAAGTTCAATCCTATTGCAGACAAGCAAAACCCTAACAAGTTATGGAGAGATTCGAGCTATGATTTCACGAATGACGGTGATAAGTTCGACTTCAGAACGTCTGACACGCCGTCGCCGGAGCTGTCGCCGGCGCTGTCAAGGATACCGGAGAGTCCGAACAACTACGGAATCCTTACACCGAAGGAAGTTAGGGTTTCGTTTCACGAAGAGGTGATTGAGCCGCAGCCGGTACGGCAGTGGTCTAATGGTGGTTCTCGTAATGCCGGTGGTAGTGACGGCGGCGAAGAGGTGCTGGTTTGTTACGAAAGCCGGCAGTGAAATCGATGAAGATGATCCGTTTCTTGATGACGATCTTCCAGATGAATAAAAGCAATTGAGGTATAGCAAATGGAGTTTACTTCAATTGTTCAGTTTAATCTTGATTATTGCTGCTATGATCTGCGCACTCACAATTCGATATCTGAAACACAAGTTCTTGTTTGATCTTGAATTATGGAAATGGGAGGTTATGATATTGGTTTTGATCTGTGGGAAATTGGTTTCACGGTGGGGAATTAGGGTGATATTCTAACCTAGAAGAGGTTTGGGTGGTGAGAAGAGGATTAAAAAGAGGTTAAACCATGTCTGCAAGAAAAAGAGGTTTCGCAGACCTTTTTTAATGAAACGTCTGCGAAAAAACAAACACCCTTCATCTGTCCTTGGTCTGCAGGGTGCAGACAAAAGAGGTTAAAAGAGGTTTAGAAGCTCTCTTCCAAAAAAACAAACACCACCTTAGATATTGAGACGATGTATGTTGAAGAAGTGATGGGTCAACTAAAAACATACGAGGAAAGGGTGACCCCCCCCCCCCACACACACACACAAAAGGGTTAATTGTGATAGTAAAGGTCGTGTTAGAGGCCGAAGTTGACCGTTCTAGCTCAAGCCATGATCCATGAGAACCGATAGAAGGCAGAGACAAATCAAGGATTCAATGTTATAGACGTGAAGTTTTTGGTCATTTTGCATATGAATGCACCAGTCAACAACCTAGGAAAGAAATGGCTAATTTGGGTCAAGAAGATGAGGCAAAGTAGTATTGAAGAGAAACAACACAACAACAACCTTACCCAGTATATTCCCACTTTTAGTAGGGTCTGGGGAGGAATGATAGATACAAACCTTACCCCTATCCCAATTGAGATAGAGAGGCTGCTCCGAAAGAGTCCCCGGCTCAAAGTTATCGTTTGAAGTTAATCATCCCAATGATTTTAACGTTATTTTCACAAAATAATTGAAATAACGTTAAAATTAGTGCACTTTTACTTTTGCCCCTTAAGGACCCACAAATATATACATGATATGCGTGTACCACAAATGGGGCGTTATTAATGAGAAAAAGTGTCTATATAAAGATTTAGAGCGGTAATGATGAAATAAATATTTTGGTTTATCTATTTTGTTTGTTTGTTTTTCAAGTTTCATAGTTTTGAGTCAAATTAGAATAATTTAGTTTGCAAGTCATGTTTAGTGTAAATAGGGGTTAAGTATTAGTTTTTAGGGGTGTTTTTTTTAATAAAGTTTAAATGTGACAAGTGATTTGTCAAATAAATTGTGTTTTTATTTTGCTGATCTATATAGCAAGAAGTTTCTGTACAAATGTGTAGATTAGAAAATTATAGTAAATCTATACATGTGTACATGTTTATAATATATGAATACACATAAATTTACGAAAATATGCTACACCTATTCAAGTATGTTCACATAACAATGTTTTTTTATTAGTCATGTAAGAATCATAGCTAAATATACAAATAAATTAATGATTTTGATGGGTTCTTGTAGTTCTCACTATATTAGTAGTTTTGTAAATTATTAGTTTAGTTTGATTGTTGCTACTACTGTCACGAAGGGCGTCACCGACATATTAATGTATATGTTTCTTCTATTGCAGCCTGTTCATAAATGGATTGTAAGGCATCTATATTTTCCTTGCTTGCGTAACGGGATACCTAGGGTAATGATGTACAGCATATCGTGCACAGAAATATATACTTTTCCTTCATCTAACCTTTTCTTATTAATGTATATGTTTATTGTAATTTTTATTGTGGTTCTTGAATTCAGGGTTCGGCCATCTTGATTGCATTTTTCATGTCTGCTGTGTTCCACGAGGTAATTTTTTTTCTCTAAATTCTCTTTATACCTGAACCGATTTACGTACACTGAATATTTGATTGTGTGAATTTATTTTCTAGCTTTGTATTGCCGTTCCCTGTCACATTTTCAAATTTTGGGCCTTTATCGGGATCATGTTTCAGGTAATGTTTTTCCTTGCAAGTCACAACGCCATCTACCATACATGGCAAAATGAACGGGCCGGGTGATTTGAGTAACAGGGTTTGGATCATATTAGGTCAGTTTCAAATTTAGGTCAAAATTTGTTGGGTTAGATTGGGTTGTGATTCAGAAACACTTCGTTAATTTTTTTTCTTTATGGGGATAGTGTGTGACAAGGGCACCTCTATTTTTAAACTACTTTAGAGGCAACTCAATAATAAATCTGATATTATTTATGCCAATTATAACAAAGATGTTGGATAACGTATGCCCTTTACAAATTTGAAAAAAAAAACCCGGCACCTTTGATGTGATGTCAACGTGTCACAACTTAAAACTGTTACGAATTAATAACCTTATCGTATATCATTCTTATCACAGGTTTATGTTTATATTTTAATTATTGTTCTTATCTTTATTAGCTGTTATATTTTCCATGTTATTCTCCTTATAGTTCTCGATTTCTTCTCTGTGTATTTTGTAATTGTAATTATCAAATTTAATCAATGAGTATTTCCAAAGCTCTCTGATTCTCTACAAAAACCATTGCTCTTTTTAAAAAGTCAGAGTACATTCATCATTCTATATGCTTTTTCGTATAGAAGTGTTGTCATTGTATAAAAGCAAAGGGTAAATTCGTCATCCTACATACTTTAGTCAAGCTAGGAGGTTGTATGTATTAAAATCCTGTTTGACCCATTATTAGTTTTGTTTCATCCATTTTGCTCTTTAGAATTTGTATAACTCCAATTCGCATGTTCAACCTATATCTTTGTTTAGTATTATGTATTATTATTATTATTATTAATACATTTGACGTGTTAGAAACAACATAACTCAAATCGACCAATTTATGAACATAATGACAGTTGCGTTAATTTCTGTGGATCAGGTGCCATTGGTCTTATTGACGAATTACTTGCAAAACAAGTTTCAAAACTCAATGGTTTGTTTATTGTAAAACCTTCTTTAATTATCGTATTGTCTTTGAGCTTTACAAGGAGAATTCCAATGCAGGTGGGTAATATAATCTTCTGGTGCATCTTTAGTATTCTTGGCCAACCCATGTGTGTGTTACTCTACTATCATGACGTTATGAATCAAAAGGTGAATTATACCAAGTGACGAAAGAAGACACATACTACTTGTTCTTTAGAAACCAATTTTGTAGCAAGTTTTATGTGAAATGTTTAGTCTTGTGATTTTAGATGTTGATTAACTTTTATCCGTCAACTGTTCATCTCAAAGTGTTAATAGTAATATACCTTTCACAGATGTCCTAAATTTCTGAAGTATTTCACTTACATTAAGTGATGCCTTGTGTCAAATCAAAAATCATAGAGCTTGGTAGTGTTCGTTGTTTGATTTGGAAGTATCCAGACCGTGCATTGGGTCCGTTTTGTGATGGTTTTTAAAACCAAGTGTTAGGAATTTCATATTGTACTAAAGTCTAGGGATGGCAAAAAAAAACCGCGCCCGACGGGTTTACCCGAAACCGCTACATATGGGACGGGTATTCCCAAACCCGATAGGTATTGGGCCGGTTTTGGGATTAATTTTTCAAATTTTCGTGGGTATGGGACGGGCTTGGGATTTGTTCATATACCCGTTTACCTGGCTCGATTGCCTGATTATATATACCCGTTTACCCCGATTATAAATACCCATTTAAATACATTTGAAGTAGATAGAATTTGTTTATTTTTTATTCTTTTTGAACTTTAGAAATTGTTCATAGAATTTGTTTCTTTTTTTATCTTTTTTTGTTGCAATTGCAATATTTTTTTTGAACCATTTTGTTAATAATTGCTATTTTTTGGTTTATCTTAAACAATGGTAATCAACTTATGATATTTTGAAATTTCATGTTATTTGATATATTAATAGTTTGTTCTTGGCATATTTAACATATAGTTTTTAGTTATAAAAAAAATAAATTTATTATTAGTTACCCGATACCCGACGTTTTTTAAGCCAGTTATTATCGAGTATATTTTGCTAAACCTGTCGGGATGCCCGAAACCCGCTAGGATGCCCAATACCCGACGGGTAAATACCCGATAGGTTTTGGGACGGGTATGGGACATACTTTTATAAACGGGTATGAGACTGGGATTACCCAAACCCGGTCCATTGCCATCCCTATACTAAGCTAGAAATTTGACCCGCTGGTTGGCAGCATTAGTTAGTGCTTTGTGTATGTAATATTAGTGTTAGATAACATAAAAGAAACATATGAAATTATGGTGACTTGACCACAATTTTAGTTTTAAGAAAGTTTATACTTTTTTATACTATGATGTCAAAAAAAATTTTAAGGTATACACAAATATTTTTTTAAGAGAAATTAACTATCATAGTAAGTGCTATCATTGACTTCTAAATTTCTCAAAACCTCATACCTCCGATACGACAATCCAAGAGTTTATTTGATTTAAAAATTAAATAAATAAATAAATAAATTTTAAGAATATATGATATGTTGAACGTAATACTTTAAGAACCGACTAATGGATGTCATAGAGCATGCCTTCCATTCAATATATTTATTTTGATTTTGACCAAACATAAAGTGTGTTTGATTATTGAGGATAGACTAGAACAAAAATTCACAATGGAAGAACATAAATTTAAGGTTTTATAGTATAAAAATAAAAAAAAAAAAAAAAAAACCACTTACTATTCCAGTTCTGGAATTTTAATAAAATATGATTACATGATTATTTTTTCCTTAAATTAAATATAAAGATTAAAGAATGTGAATATTTAGCTTCGCTGGGAGTGGGAGCGACTAGGACTGGGGAGGCCCATGTAAGAAATCCTGGGAGAGAGTCTGACACCTGGACTGGGCCTGGGTGATGGGATCGGCCCGAAGTTCCCGGGAGAAATACGAGGAGATAAATTAACTTGTTCGAGTGCTCGGAATTGTAGCTGGGTTGGGTAATCCCGAACAATGCCGATACGTGGCCCTGTTCCAGACGACCACTTGCTAGAAATATGGTTAGGTTCATGGAAAGGCGGTTGAACAAAGTTTGGTGTGATTGCATCTTCCACGTTCATAGGCGCAGTTGGAGTTTCCTGGGGTCTTGGAATAATGACTAATGGCTTGGGTTTGGTTTCGGGCTGCGTCACCTTGAAGGAAAAGCCCACGTCATCGTCATCAACCGAGCATTTCTACACAAACGCATCTAGTTATTAGACAATGAAATGTAGTTTAACAGCAAATTCAGGGGTGTGGGTACCTTAACATTTGTGAGATCAACGTGGTTTTCCTCCAAGAAGCATATGAAATCCCTAAAGTTTTCTTCTGTTGGGAGGTAGTGACCGCTATAAGGCCATATAGCCTGAGAAACAAAAAGACAGACAGATAAATATGTTTGAATGGTCGAATTGTTGCGTTAAAGACTGTTGTACCTTGAGAATGCCATCATGGGCCACCAATCTACCAGCGGCAGTGGTGGCACCACCAGCGAGAAAACTTGAATGTTGAAAGAAGCCTTTTTGCTTTTGGCCAACATACAAGTTTTTTGAAGTGCTAAGAACAAAGATCCATTTAGAACCTTCAACAGTTTGTAAAAGCGAATAACTTTGTTTGTAAACGAGCTTCCCATGTTGTACGATTACTTCATATGATTCCCGTTCGTTCTGTTGTTTAATCAATCAAAGGTAAGGTCATGGGATGGGATAGTTATACAAGTAAGTTTGTGAAAAAGGAAGTTACCGGGCCTAGATATTTTATGCATTGATGTTGTAATCGGAACCGTGGGCATTTTTCGGGGTTCATTTCTTTACCATCTCCAACATCCAACCTTCATGTCATAAAAAAACTTCATTAATAGGATTACTCTCTATCAAATCATATGTTTCTAGAGTTAATAATTAAAGGATAAATAAATAAATTTCTAAACTCAACATAAAGCAGAGGTGAAGAAAGTTACCAGTAGAAGAAAGGTTGACTGCTTTCGCTTTCGAACCAAATATCATAGTAAATGTGCAAATTGTGGCCATAGCGATGTCGTGGGTCGATCTGCAAGCAGCCAATCAGTTTGAGAAACACACTATGCTGAAAATTGCATCAAAGTTTTCGAAATCAAACCATATGGTAATGGTAATGGTAAAGTTAAACTACTCACAGCTTCAAGCCAATGTCGCAGGGCCAATTTTTGAGCTTTTTCATTCTTCGATAGACCCTTTCCTACTTTAGCAGCCCGGGTTCCGGCCCGGGCCCATCGTGAAACAGCTGTTTCAGGTTTCTCAACGTTAAAAAACGAAACCGAACTCCGGTCCAAAGCTGCAAAATCCAAAGCCTTCCACCTGCGTCACATCAACCATATTCAAAAACCAAACTTTGACTTTGACTTGGTCAAAAAAAATAAATCTAACCATAGTTCCTCAACAACAACAGCACAGTCGGCTAAATTTCTTCGTGTTCGATAACTTTTGTATATTTTCTGAACCGTAGTAGCAGCAGCATTGAGTTCGCTAACAGGTCGAGGTGAAACAAAGACGGTTGACCCAGGAGAAGTCAAACCACCCCTTGTTTTCTGAACTAGATTCTTGAAAGAGAGGGTTGTTTCAAGCATTATCTTTAATGGTTCACGGTTCTTGAAAACGATTGAGTTGTTTCTACTCAGATTAACATGCGATTCCTCGGGTTGAGTTTCTGATTTAGATTCATTTTCATATGGCAAAATTAAGAACACAATTTCTTCCCAGGCTGATGATAACAGTGACAAGGACAAACCCATAAAATTTCTGCAGAAAATTCAAGAATTAACAAATAATATTGTAATAAGTCGCTTCAAGTCTGACTGTTTTGTTCGAGTGAATAGCAATTGCCAACAACACAGTTTCTTCATAATATGCTACAAATTGACCACCGCAGATGATTATAAGATGTTGAAAAAGACTACTTACCTTCAACTTGAATTAAGGCAGCAGCTTCTTCGATCTTTCTTGGTTAAAACTCTGAAAACTTTTGAAGATTATGATTTATTAACAACTCCCTGTTCACCTATTTATATACAAACCCCCGCCCGTGATAGAAGGGATAAATTCTTGACGTCAAGTCTACTGAATTATTAAAACTAAGGTTTTTTTCTTTTGCTTGACTGGAATCAAGAAAATGAAAGTTTTCAAAACAAGCTAGGGGTTTGATTTTGATTTATGTGAAACAAAACAAAACCCGGTTGCACGTGTTTGATATTTCAAAGCCTGAGAATGTGGAATAGATTTCTACTTTTACTCCCACAAAAAGAAAACTGTAAATAAAATGAAGATGTTTAGAGAGAGAAAAGTGGTCAAAGAAAAGAGAGTAGGTGATGGGCTTCACGATAAGTCGCAGAAACCCATGCCACCCTGTATTTATCAAAGTCAAAATCACAGTTTTCCACAGCCAAAAGTAAAACCTTTCGCAATAATAATAAATCTACTGCAATGACTTATACTCCAAAGTTGCAACCCAAAAGCCATGTTTAAGGGTTCGAACCGGAACCGTTTGCTGCCTGGTGAAGCCAAACCACTTGTAACTAGCACGTCCTATCCGGTTTTTACATTTTTGCCTCTTGCCCAACTTAGAAAAAAACGAATTCTAGTTGTAAATGAAGTTCTAGGTGTTAGTGTGTGATTTTTAACGGTTTAGAGACTTCAAATAACATTTTTTTTTGTGTTTTGTAAATAAACAGAGAGGACATAATTGGTTGAGTAACAACACACTTGAAAACACAAAATCAAACAAAAACATGTTCTCATTAAGTTCGTTTTACGCTCTTAATCTCTCTTACAAGTTCAACTTTTAACTTTCTATTATTAATACCAATTACTCGCTATGTATCTTCCGTTGGTAAAGGTTTCAACACTAAACCAACCATTGTTCGTGTTCATACGTGTAAGATCCAGATATTTTGAAGACCGATAAAATCAAGATTTTTACAAGTTTTGAATTTTGTAGAAGTTCTCGGACCGATAACTTAAAGAACGATAACTTTGTGTAATTTGAAATTTCCATCTACGAGTTGTTATAAAGTTACACAAATATATCTATATATATGTGTGTGTGTGTGAGAGTAAACAAATTTGAACATCTTTAATACATATATATATGTATGTATGTATATGTATATGATTAAACATGCATGTAATTATTTAAAGTGCACAAGTTAAAAAGAAATAAATAAAGAGTGGAAATCATATATATATATTTATTATTATTATTATTATTATTATTATTATTATTATTATTATTATTATTATTATTTAGATAGTTATAAATTTATAAATAAGGCTTATAATATTGGGAATTTATTTGTAAATAAATAACTTAAACAAGTAAATTTCAAATTAGGAAAGTTTAATAAAAAAATCCATAAAAAATATCTTATTTGATAAATAAATAGGTTACAAATTTTTGTTAACATAAATCATAATTAAATTTCATAATATTTAAATTAATAATAGAAATAGCTATGTTTTAATTTTATAATTTTAACAAAACATAAAAAAAATAATGTTTTATAAAAATTATAACTACTTCATAATGGTTTGTGAAATTTTATAAATTTTATAACAAATAAAATGGTTAAATATAAGGTTGAGGGACCAATTTTGTCAATTCTGAAACATGTTTTAAAGAAGAAAACATAGGAGGGGCCAAATCTGACAAAACCCCAAACCACCTCACCCACTCTATCCATTTTCAGTTCCCATTCGACCCATGGTTTCAAATCCAACCCGTCTCCAACCCGTTTCCATACCACGCGATTCCAACTACTTGACAGCTAATGGATTTCATTTTCGGCATGTATACAAACGCATAAATAGATTGCAATCAACAATTAAACGTATTAATGCACGATCAATCCACAATCGTTTCCAAAGATACCAAGTTTAACGCGTTTGTTGAAATCGATCTTAACAAGTATATAATTCAAATTAAACGAGCACATAGATCCTTTGGATCATTTCGAAACACTCTGTACACAAAAAAAAAAAGAAAAGAAAGAAAACACAATCAGAACTCGAGGAACATCAAGAATCAAGACCAAGATAGCTCGGTAGATTGACTCGACACCTCTAACTCAAAACCATTCAATCTTGATCCAAGGTAGGTGTTTCGTACATCCATCTACTCGGTTTATCATCTAGAATTAGCCCCATCATTCGGTTCTCAATCGGGGACCAATTCGAACGAATTTTGAATGAAATTAAACTAGGGCTCGTTCTGTTTTCCCTTTGTTCTTGAATCTGAAATGGGGTTAGAACTTGGGCCGTGTTAAAACATTTAAAACCGGTTGATGTTTGCGGCTTAGAGCCTAGTCCAGCCGGTTAATCCATATGTGGTGTGTGTGAATGGTCGCGTGTTCGAATCTGTCCCATGACGAGTTAACCGGTTTTTGGGCCAAAAATTTTTATATCTTTCAATCTAAAAATCATTTTTAAATTCTGATTTTACAGAAATTTATTTTTATTAAAACCTTATTATTTTTAATAAGAAAAACATATATAAAATAAATAATATAGTTATACATTAATAAATCACTATGTTTTAAAAATATATATATAATAATAAAATAAAATAAACCAAAAAAAACAAATATATATGATTTATTTAATAACTTTATATATTTTATAAAATAAATACTTGTTTTTACTTGTTATCTCATTCATTTATTTCTTTACTTATTTATTCATTCACATAATAGTAATAATAAAATAACTTAATAAGTTTTTATAAATTACATAAATTAATAAATAAGTTTTATAAATTTATTTATTTATAACTCTTTATCTCACTTATTTATTTATTCATTTGTTCTTATTTATTTATTTATTTATTTATTCTTACTTATTTACTTATTCTTAATTTAATTATTATTTATAAATGTTATAAACATAATATTTACATATTTTCTAATCATAATATGTGATTAATTTGTAATCAAGCATAAACTTTAAAGAAATTTATAAGTTGGCATCTAACTAAATTATTTTCTTATATTTCATGAGAAATTAATAAACTTAATAATAGATTTATAAAATTATTCTAATAGTTATTTAATAATTAGTGAAACAAGAACTTTGATAATTTTGTTTAAACATACAATAACTAAATTCTAAACTTTTAAATAAATACTTTAAATCAACATTTGTAACTTAATCATTTTACTATATTCATTTAAATCATAACAAATCTATTTGTGTTTATTCAAAACAAATCGAACCCGTTGATCCATTTTGAACTTAGAAAATCCATAGAAAGCCATAGATATGTTAACATATGCCTAATGAATTACATAGGTGGACTTTGAATTTGTTGGACATATTTTCAGTTATATTTGACAATCATGGCAAAGGCTAGCTCACACACTAAGGTGAGTCTTCATAGCCCATCTTTTACTTGTTTTGAACTTTTGGGGTGAAACATGTTATCTTTGAACTTATCTTAACTTCTAAACATTTTCATGTGAACTTAGCTAATGGCTTTATAGTTTGCGAATTTTAGTTAAGGATAGGCATTGATCACACACATTTAATGATTATGATAGATCTATTGGACTGACCATCCCACCAATGTTTGATTTCCCCTTTTGGGGAAGCCCGTGGTGATAGTTTGCTACTTTGAGCATTGTTTGTAGTGCTAAACATTGGTCAAACATCATTTGTTAACATTAGTTGATATGCTTTACTTGCTAGTTCATTTTAACTATGTTCATTATGCTATGTGTTCACATATGACATTATTTATAACATTTTTATTGAACCTTTTGGTGTGAGTGTTTAAAACCTATGAAACTCACCAACTCTTTGAGTTGACGCTTGATTTTAACATGTTTCAGGTGAAAATGGAAACTAGCATTTATATGGAATTGGATTTAGTTTATTTGTTTAAATTACGTATTTGAATCTGAATTCGCAGTTGAAACGATGTAATAGCTAGGTTTGAATTTATTTGACTATGTATTGAATGATGGATTTAATTGCATTGAATGTTTATTTATGATTATATACATCTTTATACCCTAAGCTATGAACAATCTACACTTTGTGCCGCCCCGGTGTTTCTGCCATCGGTCGGGATGTTACACTTTGGATTTGAGATCTTTTGTAGATAGTTTGTACTTAGTATAAATAGACGTATGTTTATACTTGAGAAGGTTCCGTTCCCTAGGGTTTTGTTCTAAACGTACTAAACAAACTCTAGCTTGTAATTGTTACATTTTTATACAAAAAGTTTGATTTCTTCTTCTAATTTGGATTTACACTCTTTAGAATATTGTTTGATGATTAAAATCATCAATATCTCAAAGTATTTGAGATTTGGGGACCTACATTATGTATAGTAGAATATGAAAATTTGATGCAATTCATATTTGGTTGAATAAATGAGTTTTAAAAGGTTCCTTATAAGTTTTGTGGCCTTCTTTTACCAAATGCTAACAAATCATTTTGTAAAGTGTTGAAATATGATTATGAGGCTCAACAAACATAAATTGGCAATCAAGGTAGAATATTTTATTAAGATGTAGATATGGCTCAAGATCGAATGACAAAGTTTTAATTGAAAAAACTTTGTCATTTAGCCATTTCAACAACCTTCGATTTACAAACATAGTTCCATAGACATTTCCACCTTGCTACATCCACATAAGACATACTATACTAAGATGTAATTTGTTTAAAAATTTGAAAAACACAAGAAAAACATAAAAGTTGCAACTACTCACTTCGTTTTTTATTTTAGATACTATAGGGACACAATTTAGAGGGGTCAAAACACAAGAAAGCTTCGTCCATTTCTATTTTTGAGTACGTACATACATACATACATACATACATACATACATACATACATACATACATACATACATACATACATACATACATACATACATACATACATACATACATACATACATACATACATACATACCGATTAATATATGATTATATGATATTATTAATTTCAATTCTCTATTAAAAAAAGTGCAGCATCTATCTCTAAAAACCAAATCCATATGTAATTGATGAATATATGACATATAATCTAATCTATATATAAATTCATAGTTTCATATAAAGACGTTATGATTATGACATATTACGCTATTACTAATTGTTAATCCCAAATTCCTAATTGAAGTTAGTATTTGTGGTTTAACAATTTACTTTGGTTACTACGTTGTTTATTGGTTACTTTGACTAAAATTGAGTTGTTTCATACACATTTAACCTAAAACCCGAATAATATAACCTGATTAAACCTAATATCTGAATACTGAATAAACCGAATTCTATTAGGGTTGGTATTTGGTTAATATTTCAAACACAAATACCCGAATAACCCGACTTATTTAACTCGCAACCCAAACCCCTCCCAAGTATAAAGGATGTGAAAGAAAGTTTGGAAATTCCACTTGGATGAGGGGAGCATGTCATGTTGATTGTTGAGCCTTAAAAAATGTTTTAAAAACGGTTCGAACCGGCCGGTTCAACCGGTTGCCGGTTACTAAACCGGTACGAAACACTCCGGTATTATGCACGTTCCTTCGATCGATTGTGCCGCTGGTACAATCCGGTTTTATGGGTAGAGCTGGTATTGTGACACCCCGCAAATTCAGGTCAACTTACTAATTATTTAAATGTTTATTTAAATGCTAATTGTACATGTGGCACTAGAATTAGTTTAATTTAGTGTGACACGTGGCACGACAGTACGAACACTGACACACAACAAGATAATTCGAGGAATTATTGACAAACCGCACACACGTGTCAAAACACCCGAACGTTGGTGAACGTTTAGCACATCGTGTAACAAAACACTCGAAACCTCACGAAACGCTCAAGCATGGAACTTATAAGTTCAAACGAGGCCAAACGATAGTTCGGAAACATGAAAACGACGACGAACGGATCAAACCCATGAAACTAGGCCTATTGGGCTCTTCAGGGGCCCATCGCGGTACGCGATGGCCCATAAGAGGCCTCATAGGGGTACGTGACGGATGGGTGGGTGTGACACCCCGCAAATTCCAAGTCAGCTTACTATTGATTTAAATGTTTATTTAAATGCTAATTGTACACGTGGCACTAGAATTAGTTTAATTTAGTGTGACACTTGGCACGACAGTACGAACACTGACACACAACAAGATAATTCGAGGAATTATCGAGAACCGCACACACATGTCAAAACTCACGAACGTTGGTAAACGTTAGCACATCATGTAACAGAACACTTGAAACCTCACGAAACGCTCAAACATTGAACTTGGAAGTTCAAACAAGGCTAAACGATAGTTCGTAAGCGTGAAAACGGCAACAAGCGGATCAAACCATTGAAATTGGGCCTATTGGGCTCTTCAGGGACCCATCGCGGTACACGATGGCCCTCAAGAGGCTCCATAGCGGTACGCGACGAGTTTCGGGAAAATTGGAATCCCGAAATCCATCGCGGTACGCTAAAGGAATCTGGAGCCTCTCGACGGTACGCGACGACATCCAGACGCCAAATCTTTATAAACCAAGACCATTATGCCTAGTCTACGCATTTCCATCATTATCTTCCCCCACGCCACTCTTCGGCCATAATCACTCCAGAACTCTCTGTAACCCTCTCTAACAGCCATTGAAGACATCTTGAAGCTCCAAGCTTGAAGGTTTGAAGATTGGAAGCTTCAAGCACCTTACTTGGAGCTTGAGACCACCACCATTCCCTTGAATCTACGTCATTCGAAGTTCCAAGAGCTTGGGGAGAGTGAAATCATCACTACTCTTACCTTCTTGAAGCTCTAGAAGGTAGTCTTACATTCCTTATGGCTTAGAAACACACACAAACCCACATGCAATTGGTAAAACCCACATGCAAGCTCACTAGACTCACATGCACGAATTTCTTAATCTTTGAATCTGGGTTTGTTGGTTTTGAGGTGTTTCTTGATGATCTGCGATGTTTAAATGATGATTAGTGACGATCCATGATGATGTGTGTCCTTAAAATACATGATTTGGTCATAACTTGATGAAATAATGCCATGCATGTATGATCTAAAGGGTTCTAGATGATTTTGTTTATATTGGGATGATTATTGATAATGTTTAAGTGTTTTTGCAAGATTAGATCATAATGTTGTTGGTTAAAATATGATTATATAGCAAACTTGCTATTTTTAGTAACTTTTAAGTTACAAGATGGTGAAATAAGATGAGCTATGGTCATGCATGTATGTAGATTTGTTGTTAACATGATGAGATGATAATATTATGTGCAAGAAAAGTGTTGAAACATGATTTTGGTCATATTTAGCCTAGTTACTATTTATAGTAACTTTTAAGGCTCAAATCTTGGCGAAGGGTAATTTTGGCTATTGGAGCATGTTTAAATGATGTTACATGTCTTACTACGATGATTGGTGAAGTAAAAATGGACTAGAAACAGTTAGGATGATCATTTGATGCATTTAGGACAAAGTTACTATTTATAGTAACTTTATTTCTAGAAGTATTGAATTATGAACGTTTTGTATGATTTGAGCATGCTAAGTGATTTAATATGCTTTAATATGATGTTTACATGTTAAGTTAGATGGTTTCCGATATCACACTTGCTAAAAATGGAAACTTTCCATTTTAGGAAACTTTTGTGTGCCATCATGACTTATATGATTTCGCATGATAATATGCTATGTGTTAACATGATCACGTAAGAATTAACGAGCATGCTAGAACTTTAATATCGAATGTTTTGTGAAACTTGCCATAAATGGAAACTTACTATATATAGTAAGTTGTCCATGGACGCGACCTGCACGTTTTGCACACGACAAGCACTAACACGAATGTTACACGATTCACAACTGACGCACGGTTCACCAACGGGTCGTTGACTTGACACGGTCAAACACGATCAAACACGGTCAATGTGGACCAACAGGAGCAAACACGGTCATTGTGGACCGACACGGACAAACATGAACAACCAAGGGTTGTTGAGCACAAACATGAGCACTAGCACGAACACGAAGCACGGTCACTTACACGAAACTCACGTATGGTATACGATATAGGTACCCGGTGTAACAACCGGTTTTTAATAATGAATGTAGTATGAATAATTGTTAATCAAACGATTGTGGTTGTTGTGATTTGAAAATATGTAAGAATTACGTCATTAATGGCAAGAGCACATTTGGTCGTGCTTGAAATCCACGAGGATTTAGTAACTTTTGTTATTGGGGATTGATAGTATGTGAAAAATGATGAACGTGGGCGAAAACCGTGCGCGAAACGGAGTTACGGATTGTCCGGAATCGCGAAAAGAAGTTAAAAATTAAAATGTTGCTGAAAACTCCCTGGGGCGGTACGCCCCACGCCAAACGCTGGGCTGGGGCGGTACGCCCCACGTCATATGTCGGCTAAAATGGTTTTAAAAGATCAGATCGCAACTTTTACGCAATTTATTCTTCTTCTCGACCTGTTCGTGACTCCAAACGCAGAACCACCATTCCTAAGCCTAAAAACTCCATTTCAAAGGCTTTTAATCATCCAGATCGCGCATAGGATCGTGTTTTCAAGTCCCGATCGTTGATTTAACCGTAGAAATCTGTCAGAACAGGTAACGGTTCATTTTATCCTACTAGTTTAATATTGTGTGGATTAAAGTTAGTTTTGATTGTAATAATATGATTATGGGTATTGATTATTGCCTAGTTGATAACTAGGGATTGTTAGAAACGAAGAACTTGATATTTTGATAGTGAAATCTTCGTTTTGAAGCCGGGATAATGTCCGGTTGTTATGAAACCCATATCATAGTGTGATAACTAGCAGGATGGGTTGAATATGATTTTAAATAAATTATGGATTATAATCCATAGGTTAAATGATGATTTTGATGAATTGATGTTAAAATTATTAATAGTTATGATCTTAAAATAAAAATTGAATAATAAAAATAGTTAAAGATCGTAACTAATATAATGAACATCAATTATTTGTTAAAATTGCCTGGGAAGGCATGAAATATGAATAAGTGTGATAATTGACTAGAACTTGCTAAACGTAGTAAGATAGAGTCAGTTATGTGATGAATTGACTTTGAGAAAGTCAAATCAGTCAAGTGTGTTGAACTTGATTGTATGTGCTATATGTGTTGAAACTAGTTGTATATATGTATTTTGCAACTAGGTGGTGGTAGTGGAAATCAAACCACTAGTCATAGAGCAGGAAAGGAGCCTGCAGTTGCTAATCCCTTATCTGATTAAGGTAAGTAATCCCACAACTATGACATCACATAATAAATATTGAATTTTGTTGTTGAATGAATTATATGATAAATATGGCATTGGTAATAGGGAAATGTTGAACAATAAAAGTTCAACAACCTATGATAAATCCAATACCTTGGTGAATAATAGTGTGGGAATTCTATGATGGAAGTACCGGTGGGTGAACATCATAGTAATTTGATTGAATTATATATGATTCCACAATGGTGGATAGCCAGAAGTGCTGGCAATTGTCTAGATGGAAGTACCGGTGGGTGAACATCTTAGACTTAATAAATATGACTCCACAATGGTGGATAGACAGAGGTGCTGTCAATTGTCTTAGATGGAAGTACCGGTTGGTGAACATCTTAAGACTTGAATTATTTATGACTCCACAATGGTGGATAGCCAGAGGTGCTGGCAATTGGCTATGGTGGAAGCACAGGAATGTGAACCCCATAGTGTAATATTAATTAAACTATTGTGAGCAATAGTTGATGATTGGTAATGTGATATTTTATATTGTGAGAGTCAATTCGAATAGAAATGACTCAGTTTGAATATTGATTGTGAAAAATGTATTTTTACATTTTATTGTTGAGAAACCATTGGGGTTTACTTACTTAGTTCTTATGAACTAATGGGAATTATTGTGTGATGTTTGTAGGTCAAAAATGACGTACACGGCTGTAAGGATCGAGGTGGACTGGGAATCGAACAGATAAACCTTGTTGCAAACGTTTGAAATTTTGGTTTAAACTTACTTATGTAAATAAGTATTGTAAAATGTGTGACACGTTTACGTTTGCGTTAAACTTTGTTTAATATTATTAAATAAAAAGGGTCAGACAAGGTTTAAAAAAATTGAAAAATTTGCTGGGACCAACTCTGATATTATTTTAAAAGGTTAAATAGTAACCGGGGGTTACAAAGCTGGTATCAGAGCATTGGTTTGAGGGATTCAAGTGTTGGAAACACACTTGGACTCAAATCTTATGCTCTTGATATGTGATGAAACGTTCGATTCCAGCCTCGATCATTAAGCCGGAGGTATGAGGTCAGTATTTATGTATTGAATTGTATATGTACACATTGTTGTGTGTATGAATTGTGTGAACCGAACTTCTCAATTATGAAATGAAACGATGAAGTTAAGGGCACGAGTGTGTGATAAACATGTTATTATGCCTGGCCAGTATAATGAAATGTTTATGACATAACCGTTCCTTAATTAAGTCAGATTGTATCATGATTTTGAATATTAGGTAAGGTGATTATGTACTATATAAGTACAAGATTGTTAAATATTGTGAATACATGATACTGATTGTTTAATTATATGATTTCAGCCACGAATGGCTGAAGAACATACATCTGGTGTGAATAGCAGTGAGAAGGTGGAACTCACTGAAATTCAAATAATGGTGAAGGAAGAGGTGGCAAAGGCTTTTGAAGCTGCTTTGCCCACATATATTGATGAAATTAAGTCTTCCTTAAAAGAGTTCCTTCATCAAGAGTTGTCTGAATTTGAAACTGGAGTGGAGATGAAACAATCTTCTAAGACAACTACTTTTAAAGAATTTATGGCTTGTAAGCCAGCTGAGTTTAAAGGGGAGGTAGATCCCTTGATTAGCCAGCGTTGGATATCTGATATTGAAAGTACGTTTGAAACTAGTCATTGTGACCCGACTGATGAGGTCATGTTTGCTGGTAATCAGTTGAAAGATCGTGCCAAAGATTGGTGGGAATTGTTGAGGAAGGAAAAAGGCAGAGATGGAATAAAAGGGCTGACGTGGGCCCAGTTTAAAGAACTTTTCTTGAAGCGGTTTTGTCCTCAAGCCGCTATTGATCGTATTACTGAGGAATTTCTGCATTTACAGCAGAAAGATGAAAGTGTTGATACCATCATTGCAATTTTCTTCGACAAGGCTAAATTTTGTCCAGACCTTCTTCAGACTGAAAGAATGTGGATAAACCGGTATCATACTATGCTGAACACGAAGTACCGGGAATTTCTCACGCCTTCTAAGTGTGAGACACTTAATGAGTTGATAAATTGTGCTCGGGAACGAGAATTGGAATTGAAACGACAAGAAGATCGCGGAGATAAACGAAAGGCTGAAACAGAAACAGGTTCGTCTAAAAAGGCAAAGTTTGCCAAATTGTTTAAAAAGCCTGTTTTTACTAAACCTTGTCCCAATTGTGGGAGGATGCACGCGGGGGAATGTCGTGCTAGGCCTGTTGTCTGCTACAAATGTGGGAAGCCGGGACATTTGGCAACCCAGTGTATGAGCTCTCCTAGTCTGTGCTATCATTGTTATAAGCCAGGACATAGGAGGAGTGAGTGCCCTGAACTTAAGAGGGCAGCACCGATTAGTGATGATGGCCGGTCGTTTAAATCTCAAAGCTCTGGAAAGAAACCGGAAGCGCCCAAACCAAAAGGGAGAGCTTTCCAGATATCAGCAGAGGAGGCTAAAGTCACATCTGATGTGGTGACAGGTACCTTCTTCGTTAACTTAATACCTGCTTATGTGTTATTTGATTCTGGAGCCAATCGATCTTTTGTGTCTATAAAATTTGTGCATCATCCATCTTTTGTCTTAGAAAAGTTGCCTGTACCGTTAGAAGTAGAGGTTGCTGATTCTAAGAGTTTCCGTGTGTTTGATATTTATCGAAACTGTAAGCTTACGATCAATAATGAGGATTATGTTGTTGATTTAATACCCATGGTATTGGGGGAGTTTGATGTTGTTATTGGAATGGATTGGCTATCTTCTTATAAAGCCAATATACTTTGCAATCGCAAAGTTATACAATTGATAACCCCTAGTGGTTATGAATTATCCATTCAAGGAGAAAAACGTGGAGGGGTTGTTTTGTGCTCTTTGGTCAAAGCCATGAAGTATATGAATCATGGGGGCCAATCCTTCTTAGCTTATGTCATTGATGCTGAGAAAACAGTAAAGTGTTTGGAGGATGTCCCAATTGTTAGGGATTTTCCTGACGTTTTTCCGGATGACTTACCGGGAATCCCCTCTGATAGAGATGTTGAGTTTAGAATCGATCTTATTCCAGGGGCCAAGCCTATAGCAAAAGCTCCTTATCGTTTAGCACCGTCTGAATTGCAAGAGTTGATGACTCAATTGCAGGATCTTCTCGATAAAGGTTTTATTCGCCCAAGCATCTCGCCTTGGGGTGCTCCTGTTCTTTTTGTTAAAAAGAAGGACGGAAGTTTTCGTATGTGTATTGATTATCGAGAGCTTAATAAAGTGACGGTGAAAAACAAATATCCTTTGCCTCGGATTGATGATCTTTTCGATCAGTTACAAGGGGCTTCTTGGTTCTCTAAAATTGACCTTCGGTCGGGTTATCATCAAATTAAAGTTAGGGAAGAAGATATTCCTAAAACAGCGTTTCGAACCCGATACGGTCATTATGAATTTCTTGTCATGTCTTTTGGGCTGACTAATGCACCGGCTGCATTCATGGACTTGATGAATCGGGTGTGTCGTCCCATGTTGGATCGATCTGTTATCGTTTTTATTGATGATATTCTTGTTTATTCCAAGAATGAAGGTGATCATGCGAGTCACTTACGGGAGGTACTTGAAACTCTCCGTAGAGAGAAGTTATATGCCAAATTTTCTAAATGTGCCTTTTGGTTGCATGAAGTCCAATTTCTTGGACATGTGATAAATGCAGATGGCATTCTTGTTGATCCTTCTAAAATTCAAGCAGTGGCCAATTGGAGTCTACCCAAAAATCCAACTGATGTCAGAAGTTTTCTTGGCTTAGCTGGTTATTATCGTAGATTTATTCAAGACTTTGCTAAGATTGCTTCATCTTTAACCAAACTTACAAGAAAAGATGTTAAGTTTGTGTGGGGTGATGACCAAGAGAAAGCATTCCAAGAGTTAAAGTCTAAATTAACTCAGGCACCGGTATTGACATTACCAGATGGTCCTGATGATTTTGTGGTATATTCTGATGCTTCTTATCTTGGTCTGGGTTGTGTTCTTATGCAACGAGGCAAAGTGATTGCTTATGCCTCAAGGCAATTAAAAACCCATGAAATTAATTAAACTATTGTGAGCAATAGTTGATGATTGGTAATGTGATATTTTATATTGTGAGAGTCAATTCGAATAGAAATGACTCAGTTTGAATATTGATTGTGAAAAATGTATTTTTACATTTTATTGTTGAGAAACCATTGGGGTTTACTTACTTAGTTCTTATGAACAAATGAGAATTATTGTGTGATGTTTGTAGGTCAAAAATGACGTACACGGCTGTAAGGATCGAGGTGGACTGGGAATCGAACAGATAAACCTTGTTGCAAACGTTTGAAATTTTGGTTTAAACTTACTTATGTAAATAAGTATTGTAAAATGTGTGACACGTTTACGTTTGCGTTAAACTTTGTTTAATATTATTAAATAAAAAGGGTCAGACAAGGTTTAAAAAAATTGAAAAATTTGCTGGGACCAACTCTGATATTATTTTAAAAGGTTAAATAGTAACCGGGGGTTACACCCGGTGACCGACGCGCTTTCTGCACGAGGAGCTTACGCTTATATTCTCATATTCACACTAAGGTGAGTTTACGGCCCCTCTTTACTCTTTTCAAACTTTTCAAATAGGGGGAGAATACTAGTTGAATCGAGTTAAACATTATTACTGTACAAACATATTTATGTGTATGCTGGTTTATTAGACAAACATTAAGTGTTGAACTCGTAACAAGCCCTCACAAAGTCTTACCGTTAATGTACAAAAAACGTGGTAGGTTTGAATGGATCCGTTTGGGTGTGACTAACCCCGTGTGGCACAATATTGACCGGAGGTCATAACACGCGAAACTCTGACCTAACTTGCTATGTAATACGAGACATAGCGGAGGCAAGGACAAACAAGTCTAGTTCGGTAGTGACGCACTGACACTTGGAGCCTAGAGCTCGATACTAACATTATGATAAACAACATGACACATGTTTTCTTACTATTATGTATATATCAAAACCTGTGAACTCACCAACCATTGTGTTGACACTTTTTCTTAAACTTGTATTCTCAGGTAACTGACAGGATCATGGAATCCAGGAATGCACGTAGGGGACCGAGCATAAGATCTACATACATTTACATTATGTTTTATGAAAACAAACAATTTTACTTATGTTTAGTAATATACAATGTAGTGTCTGACAATTTATAATTCCGCGGCATTTATCAAACTTATAACATTTCCGCTACTATGATATTATAATTTCCGCTACAAACTATTTTTTACCTACATGTCAAACATTGTGATTTGAAAACGTATATAGAGTTGTTCTATATGACCTTGAGCTGTGATTCTGGCCATGTCACACCCACGTGGACTAACGCCACAAGTGGGAATTTGGGGATGTGACAGACTGGTATCAGAGCCTTGGTTATAGAGAACTAGGTTTGCATGTAGTAAACTTATGCTATAGCCATTGCTCAACTTTAGACACTACACTTAGAAATCGCACACTGATGTTGTTATTATTACTGTTAAACTGTTACTTACTGATTTGAGACCTACAGGATGGCTGATAACAACGAGGATACTGGACGTACCCCGGGGAAGCGACCCGCAGAGCATGGATATGAACTGACGAAGGAGGACCGTCAGGGAGTGCGGGACATTGTAGCATTGGTGGATGCTGAGATGGCTGAGCAGGCACTCATAGCAAAGCGCACCAGGTCGTGGACTTGGTACCCACATACCGTGTGGGACTGGATCATCGAGGAGAGAGTACCTCTCCAGCGAGTTCGGGCGGATGACAACCGAGCACACCGATTACCTGCACTCGGTGTATCCTTTGAGTAGGTTTTCGCAGCCCATGTTGCCCGGACAGCTCGGGAGGCTCGCAGGACTCGCGAGCGGGATGAGGAAATCAGGGCTCTCCGAGAGGAGAACCAGAATCTTCGAGGACAGTTAGATCATTTGCGGGAGCAAGTGTTTGATGAGTTCGCAGCGCTCCGTAACCGGACAGCGTAGTTGGAAGAGCGACAAGGGGAGGTCGCTGCAGTGGTCGGGGACCACGACGAGCGACTGGCCGTGGTGGAGGACGTAGCAGGAGAGAACCAGACAACTATCCAAAATGCTTGGGCCGAGCAGCGGATAGTGGAGCCCGAGCAGGGACAGGACCAGGGACCCCAATTCGAGATCGAGGATCTCGAGGAGGGCGATTTCGACGAGGATCCCGAAGAGGACGGAGACGACAAGGCAGCCAAGAGTGATGTCTCACATGTTACTATAGATTCAGACTAGCGGATTATTATATTTTTTTGTATTGCCTAGACGAGCGAGATGTGCTCGTATGAACTCGTAGTATTGTTATCTTTTGAAAATTATTGTACTTCAAAGCTTCGATTAATGAGAATGATGTTTTGTTTTATTTATCGCATATTCTGACTATGGTTGTTTAATAACATAACATCTAACATGACATCTGACATGACATCCGGCTAACACGCTAAGCCATGACAATTAACACTCTGTTCCATCTGTATAGAATTCAACCATGGCTGGAAAGGGAACATATTTACGCCAACACAAGAAGCCGATCGGGGCGGCGGCCATCAAGATGATGGTTGAACGTCGGGTGAACAAGGCGATTGCCGAGTACGAGGCATGTCGTCAACACAGCGAGACCAGTGGGACAAACAACGGTACTAACACTCACTTAACCAGACTAACATAGTGTAGCTAATGTGATTACTAACACACGACACTGATTTCTGACAAACAGGATCGCACGGCAACAACAACAAAGGATGCTCATTAAAATCCTTTCTGAACTGTCACCCGCACACTTTTAAGGGGACTGAAGGAGCTGCCGGAATGCTTCGCTGGATAGAGAAAGCTGAGTCTGTATTCGCATGTGCGAATGTCCTTAGGAAAACCGGGTTAAATTTGCAACCGGTACACTGGAGGGACCAGCCTTCACATGGTGGAACACCCATGTTCAAACCCTGGGGTCCCAGGGTACGGTGCCAACTCTATGTCCTGGGCTGATTTCACCAGACTACTGCAAGGGGAATACTGTCCTCGTGACGAAATTAGGAAGCTGGAGGCCGAATTCTGGGTTCTCAAGATGGTCGGATCAGAAATCGAGTAGTACTGCACTCGATTACATGAGCTTTGTAAACTATGTCCGGCTATGGTAACGCCGGAGTACAAATCGAGCAGTTTATCAGCGGGCTTCCCGAACAGATTCAAAGCATGGTGACAGCATCTGACCTCACCGCCATCCAACCACTGATTAGACTGGCTCACTAAGTAACAAACCAAGCGGTGGCTCAGGGCAAGCTACCCAAACGAGGCGAACATCTGAAGCCTCAGGAGAGCCACAAGAGAAAATGGGAGCCCAGCCACCATCAGTCTCACCCGTCTCATCAACAACAACAAAGGTCTGCACTAGCGAGAGCATTCATTGCTACCCAACCCGATGACAAGGGGAAGGGTGTATATCAAGGAAAGTATCCTTTGTGCAACCAATGCTCATACCATTATTTCGGGCAATGCAAGAGGTACCGTTGCCTGAAGTACGGACGACACGGCCATATGGCCAAAGACTGCAGAACAAAACTACTCAACAACAACAACAATCCCAACCATAACCAGAACAACAACAACAACCAGAACACCCTCAGAGAGTGTTATGAATGTGGTAAACCAGGTCACATGAGGAGGGATTGCCCTCAGCTGAAGAAAGCCGGAGGTGGAGCGGCAAAGGGCCGAGCATTTGTGATTGGCTCGGGGGAAGCCAATGATGACCCTAACATCGTAACCGGTACGAACCTTTTTAAATAATGTCTATGCTAGCATATTATTTGATACCGGTCCCGATAGAAGCTTTATATATAGTGAGTTTAGCAAATTACTAGATATTACCCCAACACCACTAGACTATAAGTATACCGTAGAGTTAGCCGACGACAAACTGATTGAAACGCAACACGTCTTTCGAGGATGCGTCATGGTTTTGGCATATCACGAGCTTGAAATCGACTTTATGCCGGTGACTCTCGGGAGCTTCGATGTGGTAGTTGGAATGGACTGGCTATCCGCAAACCAAGCTGAGATCGTATGCAACGAGAAGATCATACGAGTAACGTTGCAGAAGGGTTAACAGATCTCAATTCACGGAGAACGACGGGGAGTACCTCTAAACATTATGTCTTGCATGAAGGCGAACAAGTACATACAGAATGGATACACTGCAATACTAGCCCTTATCACGGAAGTGTTTCCCGAAGATTTACCTGGACTACCTCCGAAACGACAGGTCGAGTTCCAGATAGACCTTACTCCCGGAGCAGCACCAATTGCTAAAGCTCCATACCGACTAGCAAAGACCGAAATGCAAGAACTGTCTAACCAGTTGCAGGAACTGTTAGACAAGGGATTTATCAGACCGAGCTTCTCACCTTGGGGAGCACCGGTCCTGTTCGTAAAGAAGGTAGGCGGATCATTCCGTATGTGTATCGACCATAGGGAGCTGAACAAGGTGACGATCAAGATTTATACCCGTTACCACGAATAGACGACTTGTTTGATAACCTGAAGGATCAAGCTACTATTCAAATATCCATTTAAGATCGAGTTACCATCAACTAAGGATACAAGAGAATGATATTCCTAAGACTGCCTTCTGAACCCGATATGGACACTACGAATTTCTGGTTATGCCCTTCGGACTGACAAATGCACCAGCACTATTCATGGATCTTATGAATAGAGTGTGCAAGCCCTACCTCGACAAGTTCGTAATAGTGTTCATTGACGACATCCTGATTTATTCTAGGAATCAGGAGGAACATGCTGAACACCTGAGGTTAGTCTTAGAATTGTTGAAGAACGAGAAGTTGTACGTGAAGTTTTCAAAATGTGATTTTTGGATTCGCGAAGTCCAATTCTTTGGACATGTGGTTAATTAGAAGGGGATACATGTAGACCCAGCCAAAATCAAAGCCATCAAGAACTGGGAGGCACCGAAGACTCCGACTGAGGTGCGACAATTCCTAGGACTGGCTGGGTATTACCGACGATTTATCGAGGGATTTTCAAAAATCGCCCAGTCTCTGACATCCCTAACTCACAAGGATAAAAAGTTCGACTGGGGAGAGAAACAAGAAGCTGCTTTCAACTTGTTGAAACAGAAGTTATGCACTGCAACAATCCTATCCTTACCGGACGGATGCGATGATTTCGTGGAGTATTGCGACGCCTCAAAACAAGCACTCGGTTGCGTGTTGATGCAACGCGAGAAAGTTATAGCCTACGCTTCACGACAACTGAAGGTGCATGAGAAGAACTACACCACTCATGACCTTGATTTGGGAGCCGTAGTGTTCGCCCTGAAGATCTGGCGACACTACCTATACGGCACGAAATGAACTATTTTTACCGATCATAAGAGCTTCCAACACATCTTCGATCAGAAGGAGCTAAACATGAGACAACGAAGATGGGTTGAACTCATTGGCGATTATGATTGTGCTATCAAATACCATCCGGGCAAAGCGAACGTAGTGGCTGACGCGTTGAGCCGGAAGGAAACAACCAGACGCGTGCGTGCTCTACAACTCACAATTCATTCTGAATTGCCACAGCAGATCCGGAACGCTCAACAAGAGGCTCTGAAGGTCGAAAACCTCCCTCAGGAATCCTTGCGTGGCATGGACAAACATCTAGAGGCGAAGGTCGACGGAGCATACTACTTTATGGATCGGATCTGGATTCTACACCACGGAGGCTTAAGGACTGTGGTGATGGATGAGGCACACAAGAGCGGTACTCTGTACATCCAGGTTCTGACAAAATGTACCATGATCTAAAGACGACCTATTGGTGGCCGAACATGAAAGCTGAGATTGCAACTTACGTAGGTAAGTGCCTGACGTGCTCAAAAGTCAAGGTTGAGTATCAAAAGCCATCAGGTCTACTCCAACAACCTGAAATACCTATGTGAAAATGGGAGCAAATTTCCATGGATTTCATCCCTAAACTGCCAAAGACGGCAAGTGGGTGCGATACCATCTGGGTTATCGTAGGCCGACTAACAAAGTCTACACAGTTTCTACCCATCAAAGAGACCGACAAGTTGGACAAAATTACTCGAATTTATTTGAAAGAAGTGGTCACTCGAAATGGAGTGCCAATCTCAATCATCTCTGACCGCGATAGTCGATTCACGTCACACTTCTAGAAGTCCTTGCATAAGGCGTTGGGCACGAGATTGGATATGAGTACCGCTTCATACCCGCAGACTGATGTGCAGAGCGAGAGAACTATACAAATCCTGGAGGACATGCTCCGTGCATTATTGATTTTGGCAGTAGCTGGGAAACTTATCTACCACTAGTTGAGTTCTCATACAACAACAGCTACCATACCAGCATACAAGCTGCACCATTCGAGGCACTTTACGGATGTAAGTGCCGATCACCCATCTGCTGGGTGGAAGTTGGGGACAGCCAACTGACCCGTACCGAACTTGTGCACGAAAAAACTGAGAAGATCGTACAGATACGCAAGCAAATGGCAGCAGCTCGGGACAGACAGAAAAGCTACACTGACAAACGACGCAAACCGTTAGAGTTCCAAGTGGGGGACAAAGTGTTGCTCAAAGTCTCTCCCTGGAAGGAAGTCATTCGGTTTGGCAAACGAGTAAGCTAAATCCTCGCTATATTGGACCTTTCGAAATCACTAAACGAATAGGCCCTGTGGCCTACGAGCTGAATCTGCCAAACGAGCTGAGCAGTGTACACAACGTGTTTCATATCTCAAACCTCAAGAAGTGTTTATATGATGAGACACTTGTCATTCCTCTTGAGGAGATACAGATCGATGAACATTTGAACTTCGTTGAGGAACCGGTGGAAATTATGGACTGAGAAATCAAGAAGCTCAAGCTCAGCAAGATACCGATTGTGAAGGTACGATGGAATTCGCGACGCGGACCGGAATTCATATGGGAGCACGAAGACCAGATGAAACAGAAATACCCACACCTGTTCACGGAACAGACAAACACTGGCAACGCAAGCTGAATTTCGGGACGAAATTCTTTCTAACAAGGGGATGATATGACACCCCGCAAATTCCAGGTCAGCTTACTAATTATTTAAATGTTTATTTAAATGCTAATTGTACACGTGACACTAGAATTAATTTAATTTAGTGTGACACGTGGCACGACAGTACGAACACAGATACACAACAAGATAATTCGAGGAATTATCGAGAAACCGCACACACGTGTGGAAACACCCGAACATTGGTGAACGTTTAGCACATCATGTAACAAAACACTCGAAACCTCACGAAACGCTCAAACATGGAACTTAGAAGTTCAAACGAGGCCAAACGATAGTTCGGAAACGTGAAAACGACGACGAATGGATCAAACCCATGAAACTAGGCCTATTGGGCTCTAGGGGTGTCGTTCGGGTTGGTTCCTCGGGTTTCGGGTTGCTTGGATCGGGTTATTCGGGTTTTTGTAATATGAAATTAGAACCGAGAACCGAACCATTTAACTTCGGTTTAATTGGTTCTCGGGTTTAAACGGGTTTGGTTAAACGGTTCTCGGGTAATACTTGAAAAACTAATATTCTATTTTTCAAACAAATAAAATTAAAACATGTTTAACCAAAACATACATTTTCTTAAAAATTTCAAATGTTTAACCACAACATAACTAGAACGTGTTTAACCAAAACATGCATTTCTTCTATAATCTCAAAACATATAGATGCTTTGAAAATTAAAAAATGTTACCACCCTTAGAAACCTAGTTCGGGTTTTTCGGGTTTACCCGAATAAACCTCATGGGTACCCAAGGACCGAACCATTCTAAATTTTTGGGTTAGGGTAATAGCCTTTTTCGGGTTGGTTATTTTCGGGTTCGGGTTTTTCGGGTTCGGGTTGGTGTTTTTCGGGTTGGTTCTTCGGGTTCGGGTAAAAAACACACCCCTATTGGGCTCTTCAGGGGCCCATCGCGGTACGCGATGGCCCATAAGAGGCCTCATAGCGATACGCGATGGATGGGCAGGGGATTTTAATCCCGAAATCCGTCGCGATACGCGGAGAGAATCTGGAGCCCTCTTCGCGGTACGTGACGACATCCAGACGCCAAATCTTTATAAAACCAAGACCATAATGCCTAGTCTATCATTTTTCATCATTTCTATCGACTGAACACGCCACCACTTGACCATCTTCAACCTTTAACCTCTGTTACCACCATTTTCCACCATTGAAGACCACTTGGAAGCTCTAAGTTTGGAGGTTGAAGCTTGCTAACCACTTTGAAGCTCGAAGAATCATCACCACCTTGTTGTTGCTAAGGATTGTTGTTGTCCAGGAGCGCTGGAGGCTGTTCTCATCATCATCTCAGGATCCTTGAAGCTTGGGAAGGTAGTTCATCACTCCTTGTAGCTTAAAATACACTTACACTCACATGCAATGGGTAAAACCCACATGCAAGCTCACTAGACTCATATGCACGATTTTCTTAATCTTTGAATCTGGGTTTGTTGGTTTTGAGGTGTTTCTTGATGATCTACGATGTTTAAATGATGATTAATGACGATCCATGATGATGTGTGTCCTTAAAATACATGATTTGGTCATAACTTGATGAAATAGTCCCATGCATGTACAATCTAGTGCATTTTTTATGATCTTGAATAATGTTATATGATTATAGATGTTACTGGTGATGATCTATATGTTTGAATGTTGTTAAGATGATTAAAAAATGGGTATTTGATAAACTTTCTAATAATAGTAACTTTTTAGTTACAAAATGGTGAAGTGAATTATATGATGAGCATGCATGTGTATGAAATTGTTACTAGAATGATATTAGGATGGTTTTGATGCTTAGAAATGGATTTGAACTTGATTTTTGGTCATATTATACCAAGTTACTATTTATAGTAACTTTTGAAAACCGATTTTTGATAAACAATGATTTTGACCATATATGTATGTTTATATGTTGTTAAATGACTTATTATAACGATTTGTGACATAAAAATGGTTTAGAAGTGTTTAGAATAGCCATTTTTATGCAAAGTTTCAAAGTTACTACTTATAGTAACTTTATTTTTAGAAATGTTGGTTTATGAACATCATGTATGATTTGAACATGCTAAGTGGATTAACATGCTTTAGTATGATGATTGTATAATTAGTTAGATGGTTTCCGATAATAATCATGCTAGAAATGGAAACTTTTCATTATAGGGAACTTTTGTATGCAAACGTGACATACGTGACTTATTTGATTCGCATGATAATGTGCTATGTGTTAACATGATCACGTAGGACTTAACGAGCATTCTAGAACTTTAAAATCGATAAGTATTGTGAAACTTGCCATAAATAGAAACTTACTATAAATAGTAAGTTGTCCATAAACACGACTTGCGCGTTTTGCACACGACGAGCATTAACACGAATGTTACACGATTCACAACCGACACACGGTTCACCAATGGGTCGTTGACTTGACACGGTCAAACACGACCAAACACGGTCAATGTGGACCAACACGAGCAAACACGGTCAATGTGGACCAACACGAGCAAACACGGTCATTGTGGATCGACACGGACAAACATGAACAACCAAGGGTTGTTGAGCACAAACACGAGCACTAACACGAGCACTGTCACTTACACGAACTCACGTATGGTATACGATATAGGTAGCCCGGTGACCGACTACGCAACGACGCCGGAGCTTACGCTTACATTCTCTTATTCACTCTAAGTTGAGTTTACAACCCTCTTTACTCTTTTCAAACTTTTCAAATAGGGGGAGAATACTAGTTGCATCGAGTCAAACATTATTACTGTACAAACATATTTATGTGTATGCTGGTTTATTAGACAAACAATAAGTGTTGAACTCGTAACAAGCCCTCACAAAGTCTTACCGTTAATGTACAAACAACGTGGTAGGTTTGAATGGATCCGTTTGGGTGTGACTAACCCACGTGGCACAATATTGACCGTAGGTCATAACACGTGAAACTCTGACCTGACTTGCTATGTAATACGAGACATAGGGGAGGCAAGGACAAGCAAGTCTAGTTCGGTAGTGACGGACTGACACTTGAAGTCTAGGGCTCGGTACTAACATATAATAAACATCATGACACATGTTTTCGTACTATTATGTATCTATATCAAAACCTGTGAACTCACCAACCATTGTGTTGACACTTTTTCTTTAAACTTGTATTATCAGGTAACTAGCTGACATATGGATTCAGGAAACACACTTACGGACTTGAGCTTTAGGATCCATATGAATTTTATTATGTCATTTGATCAAACGATATTTGTTTATGTTATGTATTTTGAAACAGTGTAATGTCTGACAACATGTTTTCCGCTGCTTAATAAGTCTTATCATTTTCCGCTACAATACTATTTAATTTCTGCTGCAAACTATTTTATTACTTTTATGTCAAACATTGTGATTTGAAAATGCATATAGAGTTGTCCTATATGACCTTAAGCAGTGATTCTGGCCACGTCACACCCACGTGGACTGACACCACGAGTGGGATTTTGGGGGTGTGACATGTATTTCTGGTTTAAAAAAACACAAAATTTTAGCTTTTAAGCGATTTTTGGCTTTTAAGCGATTGTGAACTTGATGCGTTTAATACGCCAATGTCATAATCCTATAATGCTCTTCTATTTAAAAGAATTATTAGAATTTGAGTACTTTTAAATTGTTTTGAATGAATTTGAGTACATTTTGAATTGTTTTTGGATTGATTTGTATACTTTTTGAAAACTTATTAGAGAATAAGTTGTATTTTATAGAATTCTATGGTTAATTAGTGTGCCCGGTTGAACCATTTTTAGTCAAATCCGATACACCTAAAATAACGGTTTTTAAAAACATTGGCCTTAAAATATCATTACACAGTGTCGCAAGACCTGGTTCTTTGAAATACAAAATTCAATCGTCATCCTCACACCCTGACTGAGCACACGAAAGTCAAACAAACCCCAGTTCACCCATTATTCAACGATTCATGGCTGTTCTTAGCTTCTCCTCACTCGAATCCTTATCTTAATATTCCACTGTTCCTGATCGATTCTCTCATGGGTTCCGGTTGTTTTCATGAATCGTTCAACGGGGTGATGATTGATAATCCAACTGCTTTCTCTGATTCAACCGATATAATAAGCGGCATTGAATCTAACCTCCTTTCATCCGATTTTTATGCCCTCAATCAGCTATCAGAAACCCTAGAATCGATCTTGTTAGAGCCAGCCAATTCCTTCTCTGACGCCAAAATCATTCTTTCCGGTGGCCGGGAAATACCTGTTCACCGCTGTATCTTGTCCAAGAGAAGCCCCTTTTTCAACAACAAGTTTTCTGAAAAGAATCTCAATGTGAAATGGGAGATGAAGGAATTAGCAAGTGGTTATGAAATCGGATTCGATCCCTTAATGAGTGTGTTGAATTATATGTATAGTGGTAAGATAAAGGGTTTGCCTAAGGATGTTTGTGTTTGTGTTGATGACGAATGTTCTCATGAAGCTTGCCGGCCCACGGTTGACTTTATGGTGGAGGTGATGTATGCCTTTCATATTTTCCAGATTACAGAAATGGTTGCCCTCTGGCAGGTAATTTTAGGCATATTTAGCATTTTCAGATTTATGACTAAACAAGAATCATTATCGAATAATCAGATTTATGGTCATATTTATGACTAAAATATAATGTATACTGTGTAACAGATGGTGTATGGATGTGCCTGTAGCAAAAATAATAATTGTCAAATAATTTTACACCTAGATGGCATGCAGCCCAATAGTACCAATGTGATAGAATGGTGTCCCTCGCAATCGGTTTAAGGTTTTAAGTCCCATTGTGGACAAATGGTATGTAGGGGCAGCCGGGCAGGTTTAGAGAGTGTGTAATGGAATAATGAGAATAGGATGAATAGAACATGATAGATTCCAAATTCAACACAGGCAAATTGATTGAATTTAAAAACAAACGCCCGATTTGAGTAGGGTAAATTCTCCAAAGTAGCTTCCCACCATTCCATGTTCCCACCACTCTCCTGACCCAATGGGTTGACCCAGGATGCGAAAATAGACTCAAATTGATCCAATTCCACGCCCGATCCCATTGACCCGTTCCTTTTCTGCCGTTGTGTGTAGACTTTGAGTGGTAACGTATCAGAACATGGTCTTGAAGATAGTGTTGGACGTTATTTCTAGTTGTAATAATCAAGATATTAAATATTTATACTTGCTATTGAGAAAATTAGTGTATATAAGTAGTGTTAGTCTTCCATCTTATAGTAAAGAATTATAAATAAATAATCAGTTTTAGTAAAATATGGTGCATTAGTGATGTGCTTTTGCTAGCTGCTTGTCTTCAAAATAGTCCATATTCTGATTATTTAACGAAGTAATAGACATAGCACAATATTATCATAAATCACTTTCAAAAGAATATCCAAACGCCTCTACAATAGTCTAATAAATTACATTTTTTTTATCAATATAAAGAAGCATGAACACTAATTATTTAGTAGTACTTGGTTTTAAAAGGTGTGCCTGTGGCACAAGAGTTGGTAAATGCCTCACGGGCTTGAGGCGGCATCTCTTGTACTTCTGTGTGAAAGCTAATTAAAGTCTGTCCAAATTAGGGTTCAGTAGTTGTCTTATATGTAGAAACATCCAAAGGGATGAAATTAATAAAAAGGTTGATATGTAAAATAGATGATAGAAACGTTGCTTCTAGTTGTAAATAAGGCCTATTTAGTTGCACATGGACAAGTGTCTTGCGTGCATCTCACCCTTGGCTTTTGGGACCTAAACCCCTAGGTGTGCCTCAAGCTTTTCTAAACCATGCAGCTGTGAGTCTCATTTACCCATTTTCTATCTTATTAAAGATTATTTTTGTATTTCTCTTTGATATCATGTAGAGGCGCTTGCTAGACATTCTTGACAAGGCATCAGTGGATGACATTCTAGTGATTCTATCAATTGCAAACACATGCGGGAAATCATGTGAGGAACTTTATTCTAAATGCATCAACATCTTAGTCAAATCTGATCTTGACTTTGTAACTCTTGACAAAGCTTTGCCGGAACAAATAGCCAAACAAATTATCGAGTCCCGTTTTGACCTTGGTTTGGACAAACCTGGAAGCAGTAGTTTTCCCAACAAACACATAAAACGGGTCCACCGGGCCCTTGATTCAGATGATGTTGAGTTAGTCACAATGTTATTAAGAGAAGGTCATACTTCACTTGATGGTTCTTGTGCTCTTCATTATGCTGTTGCCTATGCAGATGCTAAAACAACAACCGAGTTACTTGATTTAGCACTTGCAGATGTAAATCATAAAAACTCGAGGGGTTTTACAGTACTTCATGTTGCTGCTATGAGAAAAGAGCCAAGTATTATAGTTTCCCTTCTCACAAAAGGGGCCCGGCCCGCTGATCTTACCCCTGATGGGAGAAAAGCACTTCAGATATCAAAGAGATTGACCAGAGCTGTTGATTATTACAAGTCAAACGAGGATGGTAAAGAGTCGACGAAAGGTCGTTTGTGTATTGAGATATTGGAACAAGCTGAAAGAAGAAATCCATTGTTAGGAGAAGCTTCTGCTTCTCTTGCAATGGCTGGAGATGATTTGCGTGGGAAGTTGTTATATTTAGAAAATAGAGGTAATGAATTCTGGACCTGAATAGAAGTTTGAATTTTATAGTCAAAGTTTGTTTTTGTTCATCCTAGTTAATATAAGATACTTGTGGTTAGGTGTGGAAATTGGGCAGATTGGGTCAAACATCAAATGGGTAATTTTTGCTTGTGGGTCAAACGGGTCAGGTCAAATGGTTTGACCAATCTTTAGATATCTTGTATAATTAGTGTGTCAAATATGATCACAAAAAAGATCTTCTATTCAGTTCGAGATGTAGAAAATGGCGGTTGGGACATGGGTCAAAATGGGTTTTGATCAAAACAGGTAACATTTTGCGGCTAATATAGAGGGTTAGGCTTGATTGGTTTGACCCAAAACGTTTTTATACAATGTTTTTATTGTATAGTAAATTATTACAAAAATCATATTAAATAAAAAATGTCTGTTTTCTGATGCGATGGTTTAGGATGTTTTATGCATTAAATGGAAACTCTTGGCAAATTTTGGATGCTAGATAAAACATACATTCAAACTTCCATTTCTACGGTAGCAGAGCCAAAAAAATCTAAAGACAGGAGGGAATGGGGATGTTTTTATTTTTATTTTTTTTTGTTCTAAACTCTTTTAAAACCTCTGTTAACTTCAACTATATATTTTAGTTGCACTGGCTAGCCTTTTATTTCCCATGGAAGCTAAGGTTGCTATGGAGATTGCTCAAGTTGAAGGGACTTCTGAATTCACATTAGAAAGTGTATACTCCCAGAATTTGGCTAATGCACAAAAATCAGTTGATTTGAATGATGCACCTTTCTTGATCAAAGAGGAGCATCTGGCTAGGTTAAGAGCACTCTCTAAAACAGGTAAATGCACTTTCTTTTCTATAGTTTACACACTTTTTCTTGATAGTTTTTTTCCCAACAAAGGATGAAATTTGAGGTAGAGATGGTATATGTGTTAAAAGTTAAAACTAAAACATATCGGTAAAATCTAAAAAATTAATTGATAAATGCTTAATTAGATCAGATGCATTGGAAGTAGCCATGGTGTTCAAATGCTTTCCTGTCCAAATCTCGTTATTCAAACAATTATATTTTTATTTTGATAGTATGTCTTTTGTGATGACGAGTTCAACTTTTTTCATTGGAATCTCTTTACAAGGTTAACAAATGAATGAAATCTTTATCATGTAGGTATATAACCAAACATAAATAAATGTAAGTGTGTAACCACGATATATACAAGTTTCATGCATTTCATAACTTAAAAATTACATAAGTTTAGCCTACAAAAGATATTAGATGCTTAAAACACTGAGTACAAACCATATACGTCATGATACAATTCCCCAAAGTTTCTATGTTTAGAATTGGTAAGACCAAGACCAATTTCCTTCTTCCTTCTCTCTGCAGTTAAATGTTCATAACATAAGTATATATATATATATATATATAAATCATGCTTTATACAAACTCAAGTATGTGTGTTTGTGGGATGAGAAGCTTTTGAGATGAAACACTGCCCCCCATAAAAAATGAAAAGAACTTAATCTGTTACAGAAGTAATATATATTTATCTGATTTTTACTCAAATTTGACAACTTCACATCAATCTTGAAGTTGAAAATTATGCTATTTGGTTTCACATCATGCAACCAAAGTTGGTGTATGCAGTCACTAATTAAACTAACATCAATTATTTGAACACTTAAGACCCGTTTCGCCTTGAGGCGCCGCCTCGGACCGTTTTTTTAAACCATGCTTAAGACAAAAATGGAGTTGAAATAAAAAAAAAAAAAACTTTGACATGGTAATGAAAGTTTTTAACAAACTTGAGTGTGATGGAATAACAACAAAATTTTGTAAAGAACAAAAAACACCCACTACTGAATTTGGCAACAGCAGTTGATTTATTAGCATTGAGGGCAGGCCCAAGCACCGGGTACCCTTTGGTTTTAGATTTATTAGCATTAGAAGGCTGTTCTCCCTCTCTGCTTGCCATGTCTTTGGCTTTCAACTGCAATAAAAGGTGATAAAGAGTAATATGAGATAAAGATATATATTTCATGGTCCTACTCAAACTTCAAAACATATAATAATGAAGAGAAATTCAGGTTACAATCAAATTAAATAGCATTTTAATAAAAGAAAAATACTTTACAACAAAACATATTAAATTGCAATCTTCTGATTATGAGAAGCAACATTTAGTAGTGACTATGGTTTTCGGTTTCAGGAACGATTCTGTTACCAATCACATATATGTAGATAAGAAATATAAAATGAAAAACCAATAGGGTAGGAAAATCCCTGGAAACTGGAAAACAACCAGCAAAAACCAAGAGTAGAGACCAGAGCAACCAAAATCTTATCAACAAATGTCCAACCACCATGACGCAAAGGAGCATAAAACCAAAGAACAATAGGGTGGAGAAATACCTGCAAACGGGAGAAAAAACAGGGCGAAGAGGAAGAACATAAGCCAGAAAATTCAAGGTCCAGTTTCAATCACAGATCGAGGCTAAAAACGAAAGAACGTGTCTTGGTGAAGAAGCAGCCAAGAAAAAACACGTCTAAAGCAACAGGCGTAAAGAAAGAAGCAAACCTATGGCACCGAACCTTGAACCCATGACCTCTAAAGAAAATCAAAACTCTAACCAACCCCTCTATAATATGATAGTAATAATCTACAAATCTAATACGTAAATTCTAAACAAAAACAGGTGAATAAAATAATTATATTAATATTTACTTGGCTCATAATTGTATATAGATATAAATTAATTTATCAGCTATATATAGTATCCAAGACTTGATGACAATAATTGTTGACAGGTCAACCCGATCCATTTTAAACTGTTACCAGCATGTTTAACCAACCCATTTTACCACCTTTTCGTGCCTTCATGAATTGCATTGTTCCCAAATGTATGTTTGGGTTGGACTCTTTTGTTGAGATCCTTTTGGGCCTTTCAACATATTTGCCTTGAACAGTTGAATATGAGGCTTTGTTTGTTATGTTGACCCATTGAGTACCTTATTTCAAATTGGTAGATCTTAGGTTAGGGTGTTCCCCAGATACATTAATAAATTGAAATATTGAATTTGCTATTGAGCAAGTTAAATGACATTTGAGTTTTTGCATAAACAGTGGAACTTGGGAAACGGTTTTTCCCTCGATGTTCAGAAGTGCTAAATAAGATAATCGACACAGAAGCGCATAATGTGAAAAACACTCCAGAAGAGCGAGAATCAAAGAAGCAAAAGTACTTGCAAGTTCAAGAAACCCTAAACAAAGCTTTCAATGAAGATAAAGAAGAATTTGACAAATCATATGCCATCTCTTCTTCATCTTCGTCCACATCTGGTGTTGTGAATCCACAAACTGTTCCATTTACATTCCAAAAACAGTAACACATTTACGATACACATGTAATATTGTATATGTTATGTACACATAGGTTAAAGTTATTTTTTCTCTCTTTTTGTACTTGTATTTTTTTGTAACGGAGAACATGAAATTATGTCAAAACTTGTGCCTTGTAATTGTTTTTTTGGCCATTTTTATGTTTTGCAATTAATAAATGTGAATTTTTTACAGGCTGACCCATTATTCATTGATTATCTTGGCAGTTGAATAGGTCTTTCGGTTTGTTACCAGCTATTGTATGGGTCCCAAATTTTTCTTAGTGAATGGGTCACACTGGTAACTTTCCAGATGTGGAAATTTAAATCATGGCCTCTTTTCTCTGGCCATAGATATTTATGTAATTTTAAGTCGTTGAGCACTCTCATTGGTTCTAAGATATGTATGACTGCATTGAACTCACTCCATGTTTTTTAGTGAGCTCTAACATTGAGCTTGAATCGTTAAATGCCAAGCTAGCTTGTGCGGTGGTGGAGCTTGAACATTTTGAAAGGAAGGACGGAAATTTACGGGATCTTTAATATATGTCACTTTTTTGAAGCGTGGGGAAACCAATATTTAAAAAAAAAATCACTGATATATAATTTGAATGTGCTAGTAGAGGTTGAAGTGAAAATCATTGACACGGGAAGGAAATTGTAATTCCAAGCACCTGAGCACCTCTTTAGGCAATGGTGAGTAATTCACCTCGTTTACATATTTGTTATGTTTTGGCTATACTTGTGAAATTTTAAAGTGTTGCTCTTAGATTTTTTTTTTTTGGTTGAACTAAAGGGTGAATTAGAATAAGGCTATGATTGGAGATAATCAAGCCTGTAAACGAACCGAACGAACACGAACACTGCATGTTTGTGTTCGTTCATTTAAATTTAACTGAACACGAATGCATGTTCGTGTTCGTTCATTTAAATTTAACTGAACACGAATACGAATACATTAACGAATATGAATTTTGTTCTCAATTAGGAGGTTTGAGGTATGTTTTGAATCCACATTCGTGTAGGGACAACAATAAATTCTTATTTGAAAGACATAATGAGAAGGTGTAGAATCCATATGTATGATCTTTTGTATGTGAAGTCAATGTTGGGATAAATATAAAGGATTGTTGGATGTTCAACTTGATGTTTGACCCATAAAATATGTTCATTTAAATTTAACAAAACACGAACATAAACACATTAACGAACATGAATTTTATGTTGGTGTTTGTTTGTTAAGAAAATTAATATGTTCGGTTTGTGTTCGTTCGTTAGTAAATTAAAAGAACTGTTCATGAACATAAATGAACTTAAATAAACGAACAAACATAATCGAACATAACTAAACAAATATAAATGAACACAATTGAACAAATATAAACGAACGCAAACGAGAAGTCTTTTAAAGTTAATTCCTCAACCATGCATATGAGATATGAGCTTTATACTATCATGGGCCTAAAAAGAAGGTTCATATTTTTATATTATTATATTATGATAGGAATCAAGTTAAGGTATACTCCACACCACCACATAAGGCTAGAGTAGAAGAGAAGCTGAAGCAGCTCACTTTGGTATTTGGACCCTTATTTGACCCGTTTTGCTTTTGATTGGTTAAAATGGAGATAGTGGGAATGGTGGTCTTATTAGGCAGTTATTGTTTGTGTTTATTTACCGGTTGTTTTTGTCAGTTTGGTTGTTCATGTTTTGAAACCTAAAAGGTCTTTTGGAGATCTCTTGCGTCTCGAATTGGCTGTTTATCCTTGTAATTTAGTACTGGTTTTTCCATTCAAACTTGAGTGTTTATCATATTATTTATAAAATTATAAAATTAGATAGTTAAACAAACATAAACGAGCATTAACGAACACAAATAAACGAACATAACAGAACAATTCACGAACATAAATAAATGAATACTAGATGTGTTCATATTCGTTTGTTTAATTAAACAAAAAACTTTATATTCGTGTTTGTTTATTTATTAAATAAACGTACCTAAACGAATTTCCTGCCGAACAATTCACAAACGTGTCATTTTGTGAAGACATGTTCAAGACAAGTTTTTTTAACACCTTCTTGTTTCGGACTAATCCTAATCCTATTTAATGGCATTTCTATAAATGATTCAAAAGTTTCTATAGACAAACAAATTCATATCTAAAAGAAAAACAAACAGGAAATGCATTTGTTTAATTAACAATTGTATATTTTAACACACCCTATGTATTTGTTTTCTTCAAACATTCCTTGGATGGCCTGCCTGGTAGGACTTTCGCTTGCTTACTCTATTTTTTCATTCCTTTTTATTTATTTAGGCCTTTGTGTAAATTCTTTGTTTCTTAGGGTTCTCCTGCTTGCTTGCTTGCTTGCTTGGGCTTTTCCTCCTGTGTTATCCTTGCGTCAAAGTAGGGGTGTTCATCGAATCGAATTTCGAATAACTCGAATATTTCGAATCGAATGATTTCGAATTTTGAATTTTTTATAAGCATTCGAATTCAAAATTTATTCGAAAAATCCAATTCGAATTCGAAATTTGAATTCGTTTTCAAATTCGAAATTCGATTCTATTCGAATTCGGAATTCGAATTCGATTTGATGTTTTTGTTGTGAATGTTTAGGTTTAGTGTATTTAAAAGTGTTAAAATTATGGGTATTTTATAATTAAATTGACATTTATGTAATAGGCTTTCAGTTTTTATAAACTAAACCACTCAAATAAAAAGCCTAATTTTTAAATATAGTAACTACTTGTATATATAAAATAAAAATATATAAATAATTTAGAAACGAATTAAAAATATGAAATTCGAAATTCGATATTATACTACGAATCGAATCGAATTCGAATGTGAAAATTCGAATCGAATTTCGACTTGCTGTTTTTCGAATTGAAATTGAATCGAATTTCGATTATTTCGAGTCATATTCGAAAACTGAACGCCCCTACGTCAAAGGTGTTCACCTCCATTGGATGGTATGGTATGGTACTTCGTTTATTTTATGCCTGCCTGCCTTCTCTTTCTTTCAGTCATATTTCCTTCCGGGTATGTATTGGAATTTTGATTTTCATCTAACAATTTAGGTAATTGCCAACACCCTTTCCCACTATGTTGTCGTTACTTTCATATTCAGCTAGGTAATTTTTTTGCTTCCCTCAGTGATTGATGCTGCTATTGGGGTTTTTTATGTTAATTAGTGATTAACTTTCATATTAGGTTACTTATTGATACTGATATTAGAATGAAGTTAGTAGATTGTTGGTTTCTTAATCAGTTCATGTCATTATTTGCTTACACACACACACACACACACATGGCTCTTGAAACAAAATTTCCTAGTTATTTTTCTTTGTTTTATCTCATAAATTGAGCCTTCATGATGCAGGCATTCGCATTTACATTTGTATAAAGTTTTATTTTTGTCCGAAATAGGTTACATTTAGGTGTTTTGATCCATACATGAATTTTATCATCCCTTCATTGATCATGAAAGCAACTGTTCAACCATTAACTTTACCTTTACCTGGTTGTCAGAGTATGGAAAACTGCTGCACACGACTGAAGTGGATAACATTACTTAATGCTGCTATTGTGTACTTATTACAACAAAGTTTTCCTACATTTAGTACAAATATTATTACTAACTTTGTTGATATGCCTCTGTTTTTACCTCACTTATAACCGTGTATTCAAATTGGTTGTTATGATGGTTTTGGTTTGCTATGATTCAACTGTGTGTGTAATTCATGAATCAAACATTCTCATAAACTGTGTTAAAAAAACCAACTTGTAATAACACGAGAGCCCATGTGATTCTTGACTTAAACCATATCATGTTAGAGTAAATTAAGGAAACAAAAGGCAGAACCAAAATATGACTGAAATCATATTGTGTTAAACTACATTGACTAAACAAATGTTTATAATGATGTAATACTCTTTCTTATGTGATTTATATTTGAATACTCTGGTTCGATGGTACCATGCTTTCGTTTTGCTATGATTCAGCTTGTAGACTTTTTATTTTTTTCAACTCATACATGTGTACCTGAGGTTTCTAATAACCAAAAAAGGCCTCACCTGCAACATAACTCATGTAATATGTAATATAGTCTAATTCATGAATCAAATTATGTTGTGGTAAATTATAGCAAGGAAACCAACGCCTATAATGATGACATTTGCCTTAACAATATTCATAGTTTATTGTGATCCAGGTTTTAAGAGAGTTTTTTTTTTTTTTTTTTCGGTTATTCCTATATATTATATGGCTGCCCTTGCACAAAAAGGGCAACGCTTTTACCTTTTACCAGATTGTGCTAACTTGGTGTGTTGCATGTGTATCATAACTAATAGGTATGATTAATAACCGTCGTATATTTTGGTAATCTATGGTAATGGTAATCTAGGGGTGTAAACGAACCAAGGCAGCTCGTGAAAAACTCGGGATTGGATCGGTAAAAAGCTTGAACGAGCCAAGCCTTAACGAGCCCGAGCTCAAGCCCAAAAGTGTTGCTCGTTTAGTTATCGAGCCTGAGCTCGAGCTTTACATATCGAGCTCGAGCTTTACATATCGAGCTCGAGCCGGCTCGCGAGCCTTAACGAGCTATTTGTTTATATAATTTTTATTTATTATATTAAGTGTTTATTTATAAAATTAATTATTTTTATATATAAAAGTATGATAAATATATTTAAATCAAATATTTTATGTTAAATTTAGAAAATATAATTATAAATATAATTAAGTTAGTAACTAAAGTCAATAAATTAAATAAATAAAATCTAAACGAGCCGAGCCGAGCTTGAGCCTAAAAATTTTCTAACAAGCCAAGCTCGAGCCTAGTAAAGCTCTTAACGAGCCTTAACGAGCTCGGGATCGGCTCGGCTCGTTTACACCCTTATGGTAATCTAAAGAAAACCTACAAAAAAACTTTAAATGTTTCAACAAACATCACTACCATTTAACTTGCTTTTTACTTTGATAGATACTGTATTTTCTTTATGTTAACTTTTTAGGCAACTGTGCAGAGGTAGATACTTAGGGATTTTAACATAATTATGGCACGTAAAAGAAATACATGAAAGTAGGCAATTTTTTACTCTTGTAAATGTACACGCGCACTGCATTATTTCACATAAAGCACAAATATTAACCTCTTTTTATATAATATGATCACATTAATTATACTTATATTTTACACATTCAATCTTATACTCCTCTATTTATTTAAAATTTTGCTTTAGATATGTCATGACTGATGATTGTATTCTATTTGTTAGCTGTATGTAGCAAAAATATGTTCATGTGATACTATAGTAATAACATATTATACAATATTTACACCAAGAAGACGACTCTTTCGAGAAAATTTACAGAGCTAAATCATTCAATTGAAGATGCATGACGGCCGAAATTGTACTAGCTCGCCGCAACGCAGCGAGTCACTCTCCTAGTTTATATGCATTCCCCAACTTTAGGAGATGCTTTCTAATAATAATTTAGCATGAGAACATGTCAAAAGGTTAATATTCTCCCAATGTTTATTCAAATCTATATCCTTCTAAACAACTTTATGAATAAGAACAACATATAACAATAATTTATATAAACTAAAAATTCAACAACATATATCAACAAACATAAATTAACAAATCAAAAGGCAGTTGGTTCATGTTTAACAATTCAGGGAAACCAAAGATCCAACAACAAACAACAATTTAACAGGTGGTTCACATTTAACAATAGTGGAAAACCAAAGATCAACATCAAATACCAACAAACATAAACTATTACCTGATTGAGCAAGGGGCAACCGATGTTCATCGGAGAGCAGGTGTTGCGCAGCCAGGTAGGGCTGTAATCGAGTCGAGCTGAGCTGAGCCAGGCCTGGCTCCAGCTCGTGAGCTTGGCTCGTAAAAAACCTCGAGCCACGAGCCAGCTCGTTTTTTTCCCTCCACTTTATATTTTATATATATGTGTGTATATATATATATAATCTAATATATTAAATCTAATATATATAAAATCCAATATATATGTATATATATAATTATATATAAAATCTAATATATACATATATATTATACATGTATATACATACATACATATATATTATACATAATATGTATATTTATATAAGTGTATAAATTTTGTATATATATTATGTATAATATATATGTAAGTGTGTAATATAGTATATATGTATGTGTATATAATTTATATATATATATATACACACATACAAACAACCTTACCCAGTATATTTACACTTTTCAGTAGGGTCTGGGGGGAAGGATGGACACAAACCTTACCCCTATCCCAAATCCCAGTTGGGATAGAGAGGCTGCTCCGAAGGAGTCCCCGGCTCAAAGTTATCGTTTGAAGTTGATCATTCCAACTTTTTAATGTTATTTTCACAAAACAAGTAAAATAACGTTAAAATTAGTGCAATTTTACTTTGGCCCCTTGAGGGCCAACACGTATATACATTATATGCGTGCACCACAAATGTGGCGTAATTTATATATATATATATATATATATATTAAAAATCAAGCCGAGCCAACGAGTCGAGCCATGAGCCGAGCTCGAGCCAAGCCAACCTTGACTCAGCTCGGCTCGTTTTTTACGAGCTTTTTTTGAGCCGAGATCTTTTCGAGCCGAGCCTTTTTCGAGCCGGGCTTTTTTGAGCGAGCTTCGAGCCGAGCCTCGATTCACGAGCTTTTTGAACAGCCCTATGCGCAGGTGGTTTGCGAGGAAAGGTAGCTTTAGATGAAGCATCCGAGGGGGTGAGAAGGTTGGCAAAGGGTAACCGCTGATCATTTGCCGGAGTAGGTGTGATCGTTTGCCAGAGAGGGTTCGTCAGAGACATAGGGACGGTTAAGTATGGTTTTTCGATGGGACGATGGGGGCGAAAAGAAAAAGGGACAGTAGGTGGAAATAAACGAGAAGTATTTTTCATTCAGACGTTTTTTTTTTTTTTTTAATTTAATCATTCAGAGGCATTCCGAATCATTCAGAGATTTTTTAACTAAACTAAACAACCTAACCTCTTATCGATTTAGATGTAACTTCTTAATGGTTCAATTCAAATCCTACCAAACCATTTCCGCTTAAACGAGCATACCGTAAACAGAGTTGGCGTTAACTCTTGGGTTCTAGCTTTTAGACATCCGTTTAGTGTCAAATCTGTCAATGGTGTTCGTTTAATATCTCGATTTGTGTAGAATATGAAAAACAGTATTACCCAACAACAGATACTGACTGACCCGAAGCGGAAAAGTGAATATTAACTCCAATGACTTTGAAACAAGTCCAAAAGCTAACTGTTGGTGAATCCCATTCCCACCCAAAAGATGCGATTTCTAATCCATAACTATCATTCACACCCCTCAACTTTTGATATCACAACCAAAAAGCGTTGCTTTTCAGATTTTCGTCTCCAAATCAAGCAAGTAACCTGCCGCAAAAGACCAGAAACAAAGATGGTCACCGATGCTGTTTTCTCTCAACTTGAGCAAAGCCCAGGTTCATTTTCCGGCTATCTTTGTGGTTATTTGTTTAGTGAATGTCAATTTCATTTTTAAGATTTGGGGTTTTTACATTGTTCAGCAATTCGTCAGCAGAAAACCTTTATAAGAAACGACCATGGAGAGAAGCTTGTGGGAATTTTGCATGAAACTGGATCCACAGATATTGTAATTTTATGCCATGGCTTTCAATCAACCAAGGTATTGCCAAATTAATATACTCCCTATTGATTTGATATGTATACGAGTGTAGACGCTAGTTTAATTTTGAATGATCTCAATCCATTGATGAATTGTTTCATCAAGATCTAATTAAAAAGCAAGATTACATTGTAATTCAAATGTTGTTGATTTTATTATAGGAAAGCAATACCATGGTGAACCTTGCCTCTGCACTACACAATGAAGGAATCACTGCATTTCGTTTTGATTTTGCTGGAAACGGGTAATTTAGAATATTGAATAGATAATTATACTTTCATATAATCAAGTGGTCAAGTATAAGTTTTTATAATCTAACATTTATGAACAATTCGTGTTACAAAGGATTTTAAATATGCCACCCTCTTGAAGGTTAGGATCGATAAACTTGTATATGATATATAGATATCAATTTACATATATGAAACTCATGGAGGACAAGCCATGGAATTTTTCGTGTGTAATAGTGAAATAAACAATCAAAATTATCAAGGAAGCTTTATTGGTAGATTAAGAGGAAAATGGGAAAGAATTACAGAGACTGAATATGAGGCGGGAAAGAAACGTAACAACTAATAACCATTCACTAATTCAGTTAGATCTTGATGATGTGGATGAGAGTGCAAAATCCTTCCATTATGCATTGGGCTTCTTACTACTAGAACTGTTTCTTGAGTTGGCTGATCCATAGGCTGAATTGGGATGGGTTGACTATTGTTGACCGTGTCGTTCATAACAGAATTGCTATTAATACCTGTTCTTACAATCTTGAAAGTTGAAACTCTAATTGTGTTCTTTTGCCTTTTTAGTTAAATTTTATCAGAATGTATTGAAAAACTTTATGAGTACAAGAGCTATGGAACACCAAAGACACGGAAAACATCAATGTTAATTAAAATATACATTGCTATTTGAAGTCGTAACAGTAATTTTGAGCATTTGGCTAAAGTGATTGTGATTATGGTTTTCTGGTGATCCGGGATCAAAAGAATCAAATTTATATAATCATGTAAGAATTTGTTGTAAGAAAATTATTTGATGAGTTTAGTGGAAAATTATTTAAATATCCCTGGCTTAAAGCAACTGATTATTTGATAATGATTCTTCTAGTAACAAAGATCATTTTGAGAATGTGTATCCAAACACCCCCTAATTAAATGGAAGGAGTATAACACACACACACACATATATATATATATATGTATATATGTGTATGTATTGTTTTTCAGGGAAAGTGAAGGCTCTTTTCAATATGGTAATTATTATAGAGAGGCTGATGACTTACATTCAGTTATCCAACATTTTCATGGAAAAAATCGTGTAACACATGCAATTCTTGGACATAGTAAAGGTATCCTAGAATATGGTTGTACATGCCAAAAATTGACATCCTAATTTTCTTAGCAATTAATTTTCTTACAGTAATTTCGTAGTTGATTGTACATTTTGTGGCGCTCCTTATCTTATATGTACAGGTGGCAATGTGGTGCTCTTATACGCTTCTAAGTATCATGATGTGCATCATGTCATCAATGTGTCTGGGCGTTATAAGACAAAGGGAGGTGTTGAAGAGCGTTTAGGAAAAGGGTATTTGCAAAAAGTGAAAGAAAATGGTTATATTGATGTTAAATCCAAAGCAGGTATTCATGCTACTGAAATCTTGAAACTTTTGTACCAAATGTGCAATAACTATCATCAAATAAAGTTTTAAGTTCAAATACTTATGACAAGGGTGTGTTTGTATGTGCCTTGTGGAAGTCATTGATGGGATTTTCCTGTTTGAAATTGTAAAGTGTTTGCCACATTTTTGATTATTGAAGGAATTGATAGATAAAATTATTTAAATTACATTAAGGAGTAAATATGAAATTTTATTTTGCCTTTATATTATTATTTTCCAATTGCAAATTTAACACTGCATTTATTGCTGCTTTTTCATTATTCTGACTATTTATCTGTGTGTAGGAGAGGTCTTATATCGTGTGACTGAAGAAAGTTTGATGGATCGTTTGAATACAAATATGCATGAAGCATGCCTGCAAATCGATAAAGATTGCAAGTAAGATGAACAAAAGTACTCCCATTTGTTTTCGCAGAGAGTCGAACTTATTAATTATTTAAATTTCTAATTCAACTAATCTTTTTATAATATTTCAACCTCAAAAATGTTATTTTCGTCACGTGTTGTATATAGCTGCATATCGTTGTAGAACTCGATGCTTTTTGAACTCTGAGACAAGAAAAAAACAGCTTGTTTGTCTCTCTAAAGTCAAATGTAAACTCTATTATCTAATCTTGATCATTTGTTGTCATTTCATGACATATCAGGGTATTGTATTTATGCATGTAATGATGATAGCAATTTTCTATTCTATTTGACTAGAAATTTGTGTTTCTAGTGTTTTGACGGTTCATGGATCCATTGATGCAATTGTTCAAGTTGAAGAGGCATTAGAGTTTGCAAAAGTTATTCCAAACCACAAGTTACACATAATTGACGGTGCCAACCATGGATTCTCCAAGCATCAAGATGAGCTAATTTCCATTGTATTGTCTTTCATAAAATAATCTCTAGATCATAACCAAGATAATTTTTATGTTCACTTTTTGCATTTAAGGTTCAAAATATTGAATTTATATATGATATACCAAGAAAATTGTTCTTTATGGGAGTACTCACTTGTATAAACTTATTTGAATTGTGGAATCCTGATTCTCGTGTAACAAATAAACAAATATACCCAGTAAAATCTCACTATTTTGTAGGGTCTAAAAGGGATGAGATGAAGACAAGTCTTACATTTATCTAGATCCTAGAATGTAAAGTGTTAAATTTGGCTCTCTCTATGTTAGCAAAAGCCATCAACACACGTGCCTAGGCTTTCATGCCAGGTGATGCATAGGGAACATGCCATATAGCTATTCATGCCCTCGGGTGAGGACTCGCCAATATAAGTACTATGTGATGGACTAATGGGCCGGTAATCCATTTGCTCAGTCGGTCCACGTTAGCTCGATGACCCCTTCACTGCACTTGGACGGGTTTAGTTAGTCCAGGCTGGCTCGGTCACGTTCAGTTAGTCTTGTTGGTATGTAACGACCAACCGTATCTCTAAATTTGCATTTGATGTTTGGTAAACCCGAGTCATACCGTATTTCTATCGTTAATTTAATGTTAAATGTATTTTATTGGAAGAAATAACATATTGTTAAAAAAAATAATTCAAATAGTTTACTTATCAACATTTATACCCTTCCACCATCATTCGGTAAGTCCTCATCACATGAGATGTGTTGTCACGAAAAGTTAAAGGACCTCATCATCTTAGAGCAAATATACATGTTGACATTAACCAAATAACAAAAAGTAAATTATAAAACAAATATTGATATTAGTAATGTTATAAATGATAACTTCACGAATGAATCTTGAACCATTCGATTCATTCCAATCTATATCTTGGAGTTATGATCCAAATTCTTTCCTATGTCCATAATTCAAACAATGATGTTGTACAATCAGTCTTATATGTATTAATATTTGTAGCTTTACAAAAAATACAAAATTGAAAGAACAATTGCATTTCTTGGATGTAATTTAAATATTTTACTTTAATTCAGTTGCTAAAAGACTTACCCAAAACATTATTTATTTTTGTTTAAATTTATTTATAATTATATAATTTTTTTTTGAAATTTTTTATATATTTATTATGTCATTCGGTTTTTGAATCTGATCCAATAGGTTCAACCAGTAATCAGTAAGATGTCCGGTTCAAGGCTCTGTTTCTGAAAACGTTGCTCCCTGTCCTCTTCTAACTTTCTAATTGAAAATTTTGTTTTTTTGACATCATTTCTAAAAAAAAAAAAACAAACCAAAATGTCTGATAAAATCCCTTGATCTCGTCAACAGAGAGTCAGAGACCAGCCACGAATACATAAGCTGAAAATGGCCGCCGGCAACTCCACCACCACTGCAAACCTCCAGCAAAAGCTAGGTCAGTTTTCCGGCGATCTTTCTGATTAAACACTTCAAGTTTACCCTTTCTTTAAAGGTTAATTTCTCAATAAAACTATCAGCAGATTTGATACGGTGATCTTTCCTTTCACCCACTCACTAAATTCACCTAATTGGGTCAATATTTGATTACCCCATCAGCAGATTTGATCCTATGCAGTCACTTCAGTTTTCAGGCTATCTTTTCCTATACCAACTTCAAAATTATGCTACATTCACTTGCTTTCATGGTTAATGGCTAGCCAGGTCGGGTTGGGTTATGAAATGGATATACAGGAATAACAATAAATAAGCAAATTTTGACTTTGTGCCTTTACTGATGTGATCTGTATTCTGTTACAAAGTTATAAAATCTATACCATTCATAAAGCTAAAGATTAGCCCATCAAAGTTCATAAGCCGTTGAATAATATCAGGTGCATGAAGATTCTTTTTAGAGTTGTTGACCTTTTGTACTAGCTTTATTTGGTTTTTATTTGCAGATAAACAAGCTTTCTTGTGAGAACTCGTAATAAAGCTACATTTTGCCACAATGAACTATGATGGCATCTTTTGGAAAATGGTCACTAAATACTAATCAAGTTTTAGTCACTCGAGTTTTAGTTTTGTTTCACTGTTGTGAATTTTCTGAAATATTGTCCCGCAACTCACGTCATGCAACAATTGTGTAAATAGTTGACATTACTTTCCATTTATATGAAACTGATGGGGTGGATGTTTATTGTATAAACTAACTTTCCCGGATGTGACGTTGTCGGTTTCATATGTCAGTTTTTTACACAACTGACACTATGCCAAGATATGTAACCTGTGAAACAAGGTTTTAAGTTAACTTTTCAAAAGAATTTTAAATTATTGAAACAAAATTGAAACTTGAGTGATTAAACCTCTTTAAGTGACCTATAGGTGAACTAAATATTGAAACTTAGTTACTATTTAGTGACATTTGACCTATTCTTTCACATTTCATTGCCACAATTTGTTCAAAGTTGTGCATTGCAAACTATGGTGTGATTCTGGCAATTTCTGCAAATATGATGGTCAATTTGCATGGAGTTGTATTGAAGCTTGATCTTTTAGTCAAAATGATTTGCCACCTGTTCACCTGGCAATTTCTGCAAACATTTCCTTGATGTTTTTAGTCTTTTTGTAACGCAATAACAAAAAAATTATGTAAAGATTGTAATACTTGTGTTGTGCATACCAATTATTAGTTTTGTCATGGTAGTATATGCTTTTGTCTTAAGACCTAGAGAGCTATTATTAGGAAGAGGGATTCCAAACTTGGTTTTAAAGAGCGTCACTCACTCTAAGGCACTTTGGTCCTGAAAGCCAAGGCATGAGGTGAAAACGTTATGTACGCGTGAGGCGTTATTCTATGTACAACCATATCAGCTTGATGTATACAACCAAAAGCTGCATCTTACTCATCTCCTTTAAACATTAACCTTTTTATCAAGTAAACCTTTCATGATCTCTTGATCCATTACGCCTTTTTTTTACATATTAACCTCCTAAAGATCCTAATTTTGACTTGGATGCTCATGATGCACCACACCAAGGCCCTGAGGTGGTTTTCTGTTTCCTCTGGCACTTTTTTTAAGCCAGTATTGGAATTCAAATGTTAAAAGTGATTGGAAACTACAACTTATGAAATAAATATGATTAAGCATCTTTATGATTAAGTTTTTTATCCAGTTTTTTTAAATAAAAAATTAAGAAGTCGTAGGCATCTACATACACTTTTTGCGACTTTAAGCCCACTTCAACTTATTTGACCTGTTTTGTTTTCATTATAACCAAGTTTTTCTTAAGTTTGTCCAATTTATTAGGGATAATCTTTATATAATTTCCACTTTTACTTCCATAATAATACATTGAGAATTTGCTTCCAAAATAATTACAAATGCCTTGCTTACATTGCCTCAGGGATTCAACAACAGAAAGTAATTATACAAAACAACTGTGGTGAGAAACTTGTGGGCTTGTTGCATGAAACTGGGTCCAAAGAGATTGTAGTCTTGTGCCATGGCTTCCAAAGCACAAAGGTACCTGATACTTTCTGATCAATTTTTATTTTATAAAGTTATATTTTTGTTAAAAAGATAATACAATAAGCAAATTTTAGCTTCCAATGGAAATAAACAAAAGTATTGCATCAAAATATCATATTGAAACTGCAACAGCAACCTAACAACAACAAAATAGTTCCTTATATCATATAGTATTCTCCATCTTTCAGAAGGGCCTTTTTCAACCCATACCCATTTTTGTCAAAACCTGCCCTTTCTCGAACCAAAATGATAATTTTTTAAGATGACCTGTTATAACTTATAACCCAAACCTGGTGAGATGTATTTCCTGCTCTTTCAACCTATACCCATTTTTGTCAAAACCTGCCCTTTCTCGAACCAAAATGATAATTTTTTAAGATGACCTGTTATAACTTATAACCCAAACCTGGTGAGATGTATTTCCTGCCCCTTCTGACCTTAAATGTTCTTTTTCAGGTATGCTTATATGGTTTTCTTTTTTTTTTTTTAATTTTTTTTATGTCATGTTTATATAAATAAAAAATAAAATTTTGTTATCATTAATTTTTTTTTTCCTGTGAACGTGTTCTTATTTACAGGAATACAGTATGATGGTGGAGCTCTGTCTTGCATTAGAAAAACAAGGGATTAGTGCCTTTCGCTTTGATTTTTCAGGAAATGGGTAAGTCAAGGCTTTTTTTTGAGGTCAAATAGACTAATTGCCAACTTCAAAGCTAGAGTAAATCTTCTTGATTTCTAGAAATTTTTTAATTGCATGAAACTTAATACACATGCTATAAACATAAACGCTTTATTGTAAAACTTGTGTCATATAATTATCTACTTTCTATCTGACCTGAATATTCAAACTCATAAGCAAAAGTCAAAATGTATCTTTTTTCTGATCATCAGGGAAAGTGAAGGTTCATTTGAATTTGGTAACTACCGTAAGGAGGTAGATGATTTACATGCAGTAATTCAACATTTCACTGCAGCAAATCATGGTGTAAGTGCTATCATTGGGCACAGTAAAGGTATGTCTTTGACTTTTAACACTGATAGAAAAATATCAATGATCCTTTTGAATACGAACAGTATTGAGTTTGAAAGATAACAAGGTTTTAATTGCCCACGTGTTGCACTGGGATGAAATTCTGATTACCAAATCTGACAATTCTGAAATTAGGAAATATGAAGAAAAGGTTTCCATGGGCCTGCAACTTTTAGTTATGCTAATTTAAGTGATGAATCAAACAAAGCAATAGGCTTGAAAGTTGGCATCATTAAGTTACTAAAAAAGTTTCTCGTTGGGTTACAACTTTATCATTTACCAAACATATAAAACTTCATTTATATTTAGAATTTCTACTATACACTCTTAACTTGCTTTGAAAATGATTATAAAGTGAAACAGGACTGGGCGTAACAAAATATTTCCTTTTTATGATTACTAAACCCTAACCAAGTTGTTTTTTATGCCTTTTTGCAGGTGGGAATGTGGTGGTTCTATATGCATCTTTACACCATAATATACCAACAGTTGTCCATGTGTCTGGTCGCTATAAGATGGATAGGGGCATTGAGGATCGATTGGGAATAGATTATTTGGAAAGAGCAAAAAAAGATGGCTTTATCGACATCAAAACCCATACAGGTTAAACATTTACAGATTTTAAAAGGTGGCAGAGTTGGTTGACCCATAAACTTTTTCTGGCCATTTTTTCTATAACGAGTTTGTTAAATTCGATTATGAGATATACATCCCTTGACTTGATTTTCAAATTTATACATTGAAATTACTACTTTTAAAATCCGTAATTGAAATCCTTTTACTGAAGATTAGGGAATTTGATCATAAAAATGGGACCTTTTACTCATTTTAGCGCATGGAGGATAAACCCTAAACCTAACCAACCTATTCGCAAATACATGGTGACATGTGGCCCTTATGTAGAGTTACAACTATTTTTCTTGTTTTTTAGGAGAAGTTTCATTTCGTGTGACGGAAGAAAGCCTGATGGAACGACTGAACACAAACATGCATGAAGCAGGACTTAAAATCAACCCAGACTGCAGAGTGTTGACTGTTCATGGATCAGCTGATGAAGTCATTCCAGTCGAAGATGCTTTGGAGTTTGCCAAGATTATACCAAACCATGAGTTAAAAATCATTGAAGGGGCTAACCATTGTTACGATAACCATAGAGACAAATTAGTTGCTGTTGTTTTGGCTTTCGTAAAGGCCAATATGGATAGAGAATGAACCATTTATTGAAAAGAAGTGGTTATAGTGTCCTTTGAATCTGGAGCAAGATATGTGTATTGTGTATAAAGAACCATATGCATTCCCATGTTCATATTTGTGTTTTTACACAACGTCAGACTTTCAAATATGTAATCTTAATCTAGAAATTCAATGATCTATTTGTTGGCTAATTACTGAGTGGGCTTTGGGCCCTGAATCTATGAGATTAAACGATAAGTTTAATGAGATTTAAGGGGAAATTAGTTATGGATTTTTCATTATAAATGTACGTAGGTGAGATTAGAATTACGTATGAGATTTATTGTAATTAAGGTTTTGAGTGAGTTTCCTTGATTCAATAAAGAGAAATCTAAGTTGAGATTGTGTTTTATGTTTCTGATATATACCATTAATTGGTATTAGAGCTCACCTGTTGCTCTCGATTGGCCATCACTAATTCTCTAATCACGAATCGGATGAGAGATCATCACGGCAAGTTGGAAACGATTTTATAATCGTTGATTGTCTTGCCGTTGAGGCTTCAAGGATCGAAAAAAACAGAAGGTTGGAAGTGGCTTAAAACCACTGATTGTCCTCCTGTTGTTTGATCAAGGAAGCCATAGAACCAATCGTAGAGTGCTCATCAGTCCAAGGCGTTGGCTGTGAGGAACAAACCTGATCCGAAGGACTGGATCCGAATCAAGAAACACCGGTTACGTATAAACGTGGCCCCAGGGATACCATAATGGGCGACGAGACCCCTCTGCCGTCGGTAAGGGAAGGGAATATACCATCGTTGTCCTGCCCAATGTTGACCACAACAAACTACACAACGTGGGCAATACGAATGCGAGTCATTATGAACGTACATAAGGTATGGGATGTGGTTGAAAAAGGAACCAATGACGCAGCCAAGAACAATGTTGCAACAGCAATATTGTTTCAATCCATACCTGAGTCACAAATTCTGCAAGTAGGGGGAATGAACTCAGCCAAAGAGATGTGGGATGCACTGAGAACTCGATATCTAGAGGCTGATAGGGTAAGGGAAGCAAGGCTTCAAACCCTTATGACCGAGTTCGAGACTCTGAAGATGAAAGACTCCAAGAAAATCGATGACTACGCCAACAAGTTGACTGAAATCTCTTCGAAATCGGCGTCCCTTGGGCAAATCATTGAAGAAACTCGTCTGGTAAAGAAGTTTCTCAAGTGTTTACCACGAAGATTTATCCAAATTGTTGCTTCCCTTGAGCAAGTCCTCGATTTGAACTCAGTAGGCTTTGAGGATGTGGTTGGACGCCTCAAAGCATATGAAGAAAGAACCAAGGAAGAGGAAGTCGAACCTGGAAATCAAGGAAAGCTACTATACCATTAATTGGTATCAGCAGATGAGGAACATGCACATGCACACGATACCATAACTCAGACCCAAGCTCATCTAAAACCCGGGAACCATCAAGCTCAAGGGGCTGAGGGAGCTGCTCATCCCGAGGAAGAGGAAGGGGTCGAGACAATGGACAAGGAAGAGGAGTCAGAGACCCTAGTCAAAACCGAGACAAGCCGAAGCCAAAGGATCAAAGCAAAGTACAATGTTATAGATGCGATAAATTCGGTCACTTTGCCAATATGTGTCCCGATCGGAAGAGAGGAGATTTCAAGCCAAATGAGAACAAAGAAGAAACGTTAATCATGGTCCAACATGTGAATGAAACCATATTCTTGAATGAAGAAAATATAGTGCCAGGAAACTACAATGCCGAGGAATCTAGCAAAGGAATATGGTATCTTGATAACGGGGCAAGTAATCACATGACTGGGAACACATCTTTCTTCTCAAGACTTGATGACAAAACCACTGGACGTGTCCGGTTTGGTGATGACTCGGAAGTAAAAATTGAGGGAAAAGGAACAATAGAACTATGCTGCAATGATGGAGAGGTAAGAAGGATAACCAACGTGTTCTTTATCCCTAGCCTGCAATGCAACATTCTAAGTCTCTGGCAAGCCACTGAAAATGGATGTGAAGTCCGAATGAAGGATGACTACCTATGGATGTATGATGCCAAGGGAAGACTGATTCTAAAAGTTCCAAAAATAAACAGGTTGTACAAAATAAAGATGCAAGTAGTAAGCAATATGTGCATGAAAACAGAAGAGGATTCAGATCCAAGGAGATGGCATGAACGTTTGGGACACGTGAACTTCGACTCCTTAAAGCTGCTGACTTCAGAAGAAATGGTAAAGGGCCTACCAAGACTCAACTACGAATCATCAGCCATATGTGAAGCATGTCTAAAAGGAAAGCAGTCTCGCGACCCGTTCCCAACCGTGCCCGCTCATCGGGCAAACGAAATCTTGGACCTAATCCATGGCGATTTATGTGGACCAGTAGCCCCATCCACCCCAGCCGGAAATAGGTATATTTTTGTTTTAATCGATGACTATAGCAGGTACATGTGGTTATTCTTGCTGAAAAACAAAAATCAAACCTATGAAACCTTCAAGAACTTCAAAACAAAAATAGAGATGGAGACCAGATCAAGAATCAAACGGCTTCGATCAGATCGTGGGGGGGAATTCAATTCCCATGAATTCAACAGGTTTCTGGAAAATCATGGCATAGCAAGACAGCTCACCGCTCCATACACACCCCAACAAAATGGTGTGGTGGAACGACGAAACCGAACGCTAATGGAAATGACCAGAAGGTCCAGAAGCATGCTGAACGGGAAAATGGTACCCAGAGAACTATGGGGTGAAGGAGTTAGGCATGCGACCTATGTACTGAACCGCATCCCAACTCGAGCAGTGAAAAACAAGACCCCATACGAAGTATTTACAGGAAGAAAACCAGACATAAGCCATTTGAAGACATTCGGTTGCGTGGCATCCGCGAAGACTCCAACACAGTTCTTAACCAAACTAGATGATCGATGCAAGAAGTTGGTCTACCTCGGAATTGAATAAGGGTCTAAAGCTTTCAGAATGTATGATCCAAGTTCAAACAAGGTGATAGTAAACTGGGATGTAAAGTTCGATGAAACCAGTGCATGGGAATGGGAAAACCGGGTAAATTCAAAAATAACAGAAAATGGAAGTTGGGACGAGTTCATTGTCAATTGGGGGGAAGACGAAGCTCAACTTGACAATGAAATCACTGTTGAGGAGGAACACAATAATGTGGATGAGGCTAGCAATGAGTCAGCAGATGAGGAACATGCACATGCACACGATATCATGTCACCAGGACCCTCAACACAGGTGTCAACACAACCAGCAGGCTCAAACCACAGCCACACCATGAGCACAAATGGATCCACAGCAGGCCCTATGAACCAAAATCTACAACCTGGTATAGCCCAAGGGGGTGAACTCCGAAGGTCCACCAGACAAATAGTAACCCCACGAAGACTTCAAGACTATTATCGTGATGATGAAATAGATGAAGAAATGCTACTGTTACTAAACAACGAGGGTGAACCAACATCATTTGAGGAAACAAGGGATAACAAAAACTGGATGAAGGCAATGCAAGCAGAAATAGAAGCCATCGAGAAGAACAAGACATGGACTCTAACCAACCTGCCTCAAGGAGTAAAACCAATTGGGGTAAAGTGGGTCTTTAAAGTAAAGAAGAACCCGGATGGAACAGTAAACCAGTACAAGGCGAGGCTGGTTGCGAAAGGATTTGTTCAAAAACACGGTATCAATTACGAGGAGGTATTCGCACCGGTAGCTAGACTCGAGACCATCCGTCTAATCTTGGCGCTAGCTGCAAGCAAATCATGGGTAGTACACCACCTGGACGTGAAGTCTGCCTTCCTACACGGAGAACTACTCGAAGAAGTATTTGTAACTCAACCACAAGGCTTCGAGAAGAAGGGAAGCGAACACAAGGTACTAAAGCTATCAAAGGCCTTGTACGAGTTAAAACAAGCCCCTAGGGCGTGGAATACAAAGTTAAACGATATACTTCGACAAATGAAGTGTGAAAGGTGCACCCAAGAGCAGTCCATGTACGTGAAACATACAAAAAGCACACTACTAATCATAGTAGTGTATGTCGATGATTTACTTGTTACCGGGTCCAATGAAAGGGAGATCGAGGTGGTCAAGAAACAAATGAAGGACTGGTTTGAAATGAGTGATCTGGGAAGGCTATCCTACTACCTAGGGATATAAGTAAAACAAAGTAGACATGGGATCGCGATCAGACAAACAAGCTATGCACTTAAGATACTGAAGGAGGCCAAGATGGAGAACTGCAACTCAACACAAATACCACTGGAACCAGGGCTTAAGCTAGAAAAGGATGAAGGGGGTGTGCCTGTAGATGAAACCAGTTTCAGAAGAAAAGTGGGATGTCTTCGATATCTACTCCACACGAGACCAGATCTAGCATACTCCGTGGGGCTGGTAAGTAGATACATGCAGAATCCTAAAGAGTCTCACATGAAGACGGTTCAACATATTCTAAGATATTTACAGGGAACTATAAACATGGGAATAATGTATTCACGAGCTGATGTGAGTACGATAACGGGATTTAGTGACAGCAACCATAATATAGATCAAGACGATGGGAGAAGCACAACGGGGCACGTATTTTATTTTGGTAACTCGCCAATTACCTGGTGTTCTAAAAAACAAAGCACGGTAGCCCTCTCGTCATGTGAAGCAGAGTATATGGCAGCATCCTCAGCTGCATGTCAAGAAGTCTGGTTCCGAACGTTACTAACAGAAGTGACAGGGAAGCAAGAAGATCGAATAAGGCTGCTGGTGGATAATACTTCTGCAATTGCACTTGTTAAAAATCCCGTCTTTCATGGTAGAACAAAACATATAAAGTCAAGATTTCATTTCATACGTGAGTGTGTGGGGCAAGAAGAAATTCTGGTTGAACACATAAGTGGAAGTGAACAAAGGGCTGACATCCTTACCAAGGTACTCGGGAGGATAAAGTTTCTGGAAATGAGAAAGAAGCTTGGAGTAGAAGACTTACCTGATTTCGAGCTCGGAAGTTAGGGGGTGAATGTTGGCTAATTACCGAGTGGGCTTTGGGCCCAGAATCTATGAGATTAAACGATAAGTTTAATATGAGATTTAAGGGGAAATTAATTAGTTATGGATTTTTCATTATAAATGTACGTAGTTGAGATTAGAATTACGTATGAGATTTATTGTAATTAAGGTTTTGAGTGAGTTTCCTTGATTCAATAAAGAGAAATCTAAGTTGAGATTGTGTTTTGTGTTTCTGATATATACCATTACTATTTATGAAAACCAAACATATATATACGTTATGATTAAGTTTTTCTTGAAATTCTGTGAACAATTGGGGTATAATAACAACTCATTCTTCATTTGTGTGTACGAAAAAGACAAGTGTGAGAGTGTTGTTCAAATAAAGAGGTTTTTTATTGTTTTTTTTTTTTTTTTACATACCGAATGTGAAGATGAATTACCACTGGAATTCGATCTTTTTGTTCCGTTGATCAAAGAGCTCTTTCTTCTTTAATTGATTGGATTGACAAAATTTACTGGAAACGGGAAATTTGATTAGAATAAAAAGGCATCAGGTTTATTTAAACCTTTCATTTGCAAACTAGTGATTCTAAGTTTCAACATTATTACACAATTGGTTTTATTAAGCAAATTGACTGACTAGAAATCACGTTTGGTTTATCTAGTCAAATTAATATTATATTTTATACTATTGTTTGATTTATATTTTTTGATTATTCATTATTAGAAATCATTGGCTCTTAATCATTAATAAGATTTGTAGACTATCCGAAATTGTTAAAATCACATCTTTTAGAAATTCATATTTTTATAGCTTGTGTTGAATTTTTTTTTCTTTTACAAATTTTATTTAACCCATCATATATTAGTTGTTTTGACAAAGGATTAGTTATGAGTGATGCAAGTGTAATTAAAGAAATCATCATAAAAGGAGGTTCTTAAAATCAAATTCAATGTCACATTTTGAAACCCACAAACAATGGTATTTGGGCAATTTGCATTGAAACATTCCTTGAAGTGAACATATTATGAGAAATAATTGAACAAAGTATATATTGTACGCAAAAGGATGTCAAGAAAGACAAAACCACAATTGCATACTTGTTTCAATCCTTACCCAAACATCTTGTGTTGCAACTTGCAACTTGCAAAACTGCACAAGAAGTATGGGAAACATTAAAATCTAGACATATCAAAATACACATGGTACAAAGGTATGAATACAAACACTCAAGACTGAGCTTGAAACACTGCATATGAAATAGGAAGAGTCAATTTATTCATTCATTCACTACAAAGCTAATCAATATTGTCTCTAAGGCAAACAATTTAAGATCGACTTTTAATCAACCCATCTTTGTAAGAAAGTTACTAAATTTTGTGTCTAAAAATTTATACAAATTATTGTATCAATTGAACAATTTAGTGATCTTGACAAAATCTCACTAGATGAGACTATCAATAGACAAAACATTTGAAGAAATTATTAAGTTTAAAAAAGGTAGATATGTTGACAATAATGATAAACTTTTGTTCACACGTCACAATAACAACTCTAGTCATGGAAGACGATTTGAAATTTGTGGACGATGCCAAGATAGGAGCAATCATCAAAAGTAGACTCGTATAATGTACGTAAGTAGTTGGCTGGTGTTGATACAACCCGTATGATCATATATTTATTTTTAAGACAATGAGTCATATATATGATGCATGTGACGATGCATACTTTTGAGTGTATGATCAACAAAACAAATATATATTCATTCAAAAGGAAACTAAACATGTACTTGCATTTTGATAAATATACTAGCTACCCATGCCTATTGACAATCTGCAACTTAATTAAACGTACGTACACAATTAAGTCAATATTATTATTTAATTTTATATATATTATTACTTTTAGACATATATATACACTAACGACACACATACAATTAATATATATATATATATATATATATATTAATTAAAAATGAATATTTATTTAGTGAGAATTAAAAATTCTTTGTCCAGGAGACAATATGTTTTTTGGATCAAACTGCTCTTTCATCTCCTTAAAAAGACTCCATTTCTTCCCAAAATGGTTCATCCATTGTTGTATGTTTGTGTAGTGTGGAAAGTATTGTTTGATGTTGATCCCAGCTTTGTCACAAAATTCTAAAATCTGTTTGTTTTGTTCGTCAATAACAGACGGATCGACGGAGGATCCAGCGCTGTTGAGTAACGCAACGGTGTAGAACATATCTTCATTGTCATCTGGTATAACAACTGACATTCTGTCATCCCATCTGCAACCACAAAACTAATAAAATTAACACATGACACTCCCTACTATACGTACGTTAATTAATTAATTAATTAATTAAGGGTTTAATTAAAAATAGGGAAAATTACGAAAATAGCCACTTTGACCAAAAATTTAACCAAAATGACCATTTGACTTTTCTATCACCAAAATGTCCATGCCTTTACAGGCGCCGGCGCCCGTATACTTACGGGCGGCCGCCTATATGGGATCCAATGGGATTTCGCCATGTGTCCTACACGGGCGTCCACGCCTCTTAAATCTGACAAACGCCCTTTAAAAAAGTAAGTTGTCACGGGCGTCGGGCCCACACTGACACCTTTGTCACGGGCGTCCGCCCCTAAAAAAATAAAAAAAATAAAAAAATAAAAAAGTCGTTTAAAAAAAATTAAAAAAAATAGAAAAAAAAATAAAAAAATAAAAAAGTACAGTCGGACGCCTGTAAAGTACGGTCGGACGCCTGTAAAGTACGGGCGGACGCCTGTAAAGTACGGACGCCTGTAAAGTACGGGCGGACGCCTGTAAAGTACGGTCGGACGCCTGTGACACGTTTTCCGAAAAAAAGTCTTGGACGCCCGTAACTAGGTTCGGGCGCCTGTGTGGTCGGTCCGGGCGCCCGTTAAGGACACGTGGCGAAATCTCATTGGATCCCATATAGGCAGCCGCCCGTAAGTATACGGGCGCCGGCGCCTGTAAAGGCATGGACATTTTGGTGATGGAAAAGTCAAATGGTCATTTTGGTTAAATTTTTGGTCAAAGTGGGTATTTTGGTGATTTTCCCTTAAAAATATATATACTTATTTCTGTTGATTGGATAGATTATGAATGGTCCTGCACTCAACCCTTGTTTCTGAACAATATCCACTAAAACGCCTTGATTAAAATCTGCAATTCTTGATCTTTGAACAAACAGATTTAGCCATGGATGAGGGATGTCCCATAGCCCTAAAGATTGAAGGTACAGCTCTTCGCTTCTGACTCGGTTCAGAAAATCAAAAAAGGTGGCATCTTTGTTGAAAATGAACCCAGGAATGAAGTTCAATGAGCTGAATATCACTTGAAGTTCCTATATATGCATATACATATAAATATATAATTAGTTAGTTAATTAATTTGTTGAATTAGAAAAAAGTAAGTAATTAATTAACGTACCTCATCAATATGATTATTAATAGTGGTGTTGTAACAGTACTTGACTGCTTCTAAGCTGTATAAAATCCCATTTTTGGATGCCAAAGAGTTTATCAAGGATTCATCATCCGGAGTGAAAAAGGTTGCTGCAGGACTACTTGGCGTGATCAAAGATCCTTCAACGTAATCAAAACCATTACTATTAATTGATATCAAATGCTCCTGGTCCTTTCTGAATTTCTCAAAATCATCATAAATTATTCGAAACCATTTCACCTGCATATATATATTCATTAAATAAATAATTATACATATATATAACTTAATTAATTCATAATTAAACACACACACACACACATATGTATATGCATTAATTCATTGATTATTAACTGATCGGTCCACATGCACAAATAAAAAAATGATTCTTTTTTCAGGTAGGGCCTCATATATATTGGGTTTACACCTGATTGGCCCCATTGGGTTGGGTTGGGTTGCCTCTACTCCATCATAAAAACTCGATCAAGAAAGGCTACCTGGCTGGCTAGATTTGGTACACATATATGTATGTATATTAACGTACTACTATTTTATTTATATTAATTAAATTAATTAATAAACTTGAAAACCAAATATAATTAAATTGAGGTGATCATATATATACCCCCGTCGGTGCCTTGTCTAGAACAATCCTTGCCCTTGTTATGATCCCAAACTGGCCAAGACCTCCAAGAACCGCATAAAAGAGACGAGAGTTCATGTCCTTTGAGCAAGTTATCAAATCCCCTTTTCCTACATATATACTGAATTAATTAATTAATTATATAAAATAATATATATATATAGATATATAGATATGTATATGTACCAGTAATGACATCCATTTCAAGAACATTGGTAATCTGAGGACCATGAAAAGATGACTGTCCACTAATCCCCGCATTGGACAGCGTACCACCAACCGTGAGGTATAAGTAATCCGTCCACGACACGGGTGCAAGCCCATGCACAAGCGTAGCTGTCAGCACATCAACCCACAGCTGCTCACCTCCAACATCTGCATAAAACCCTAAAGAAGAGTTCCAAGAAACACTAATCCCACTACTACTACTATTATTATTACTCAAACTAGACATTTCCATCACCACCCCATCTTTGGCCATTGCCTGACCCCTAACCGAATGACCATTGCCACGAGCCGCGATAGTCAACGGAGAAGGCGACTTGTAAGACGATTTCACCAGCCGAATGATATCAGAAACCGACTGTGGTCGAAGCACTCCCAACGGGAGTTCTTGAACGAGTTTACCATAATCAGAAGATGCAGTTTTCATGCAAATGGTGTCTGTACAAAGATCATTCTCTATGATCTCGTTTAAAGATGATAATGGGCTGTTTGGCCATGATCTTGATGACACCAGTACTGTCATGAAAACCAGACTGTTTAATATGAAGGGTACAACCAAATACGAATGAAGTAGCAGTAATAATTTCAATTTGTGGCCGGAGTAAGCCATGATCGAGATCGATGATTTTAAGGCTGAAACTTGAAAGTAAATAATCAAGATGAGAGAAAAAAAGTTTAAACCATTAATTACTGAATATATATTTGCGAGCTAGGTATGCGTGTATATATATAGAAATGGGAAGTTGCATGAGATGGCGAAAGTCAAAATAGTTGCTTCAATTCGGTGGAAAAAAGACGTACCTTTGAGTGAATACATACTAACACCAATACATACTAACATTAATTAAAAATTATTTGTCAATTAAACAACATCTTAATAATAAGAGGTCTGCAAAATTAATCATATCTTTTCAGCTTAATCATTAATTAAAAGACTTTACTACAAGAAAAAGGCTATATAGATCGAGACGACACTTATAGAAACGACATAATGACCTACAACAGCGACATGTGGTCGCTGTAGATCTCAAAGGTTTATTTTGATTTTTTATATAGCTTGTAGCAACAACTTGCCGTCACTATAGCTCGAGTGGAAAATGACGGGCTTTGACTCAATATATATATATATATAGCCGCCTAACGAATTAACAATAGTGATCATATGTCGTTGCTATAAGTAAATAATTTTATATTTCACTTTTTTTTATTATTTATTAATAAGACAGACAAAAAAAGAAATTAAAAAAGAAAATTCCACCTACAGTGACAACTTGTCGTCGCAATATTGTTTTCATAATATTAAACGATTATCGCTTTACCCTATTTAAAATGACGTCATAGTGTTAACGTCTATAGCGATGACAAATGTGTGAGATACATTTGAAATCTTGAAATATATATGTAATTCACATTAAAATATATTAGAATTGATTTTTTATTCAAAATCTTATTTTTTTATCCAACTTTAATATGAAATTCATATTTATTTTCAAGATTTCAAATAAATGGGTCTATAGTGTTTGAGTATTTTTTTAATGTATTTTTTTTTAAAAAAAGAGATTGCGAGAAGGAGAAATCAATATTAATCACTTGGATGAGTTGGAGTTTGTCACGTCACGATCAAAAGAATCATTTGTAAGTTATCATTTATCCAACTTTAATATGAAATTCATATTTATTTTCAAGATTTCAAATAAATGGCTCATATAGTGTTTGAGTATTTTTTTTTAATGTTTACAATTCCTATATAACACACATACACACACCTCTTTTAGCTAATAGAGAAAACCATTGATATATCATAAAAGGGATGAGTCTTGTTAAAATGGTATGCAGGCTTGCTTCATGCATGTGACTTAATTTAAAGATCCTAATTAATACGGCCGTTGTTTTGTAAATACAAAAGTCTTATGAACAATTTTAAAAACAATATATAATAAGATAATATAATTATATTTTAATGATGTTTTATATATATTAAAGGACCCGAGCATGCTTTAATTTGTTAATTAGTTACACGATAACATCTTTGCATATTGATATGATGGAGTCAACAAATTTAATAATTTCATGCATATATCATACAACAATGTTGTTCATTTTGTATATTATCATGTGTGTCATCTCATTTTTTAAATATACCTATAATATACAGTTGTATAACGTACTATTGAATAAATTTAGTTTATTAGCCATAATATTGATTGAAATACTCTCGATAGTCAATATCCGAAAGTCAATATCAACACACACACATATATTATATTAGTAAATACAATTTAAGAGCAAACTATTAATTTAACTTCAAAGCTTATTAACTTTTGAATTTTTAAAAATGAGTTTTTTTAAAAGTGTTTGGATTGAAAACATCAAATTATCAAATTAAAGGATAAAAACCATTTCACAAAGTCAAACATTATAGCTTTTTAAAAACAAATTTTTAACCTTACTAAGAAAATCAAAACAAAAAAAGGCTTTTGTCATTGCCTAATTAATATTTTTTTAACTTATTAACTTTTTTATATAACCAATAAGTTATATTTAAATGAAATCTTAAACATACTATAAAATAAAAAAAATAAAAATAAAGTAGTAAACATGTCAATTTTTTATGGTTCCTTCCAGGGGCGGCTTGGAGGGGGTGCAAACCCCCTCCCGCACAGGACCCATCGTTTTTAGGGGCACAATTTTATAAAAAAATTTTTATATATACTATATATTTTTTATAAAAATTCAATTGTCCCATTATAACATTATATAGATTAAACTACAAGGCCCAATAAATGATTAAAAAAAACAATAGGCACATCTACAAGGCCCATTCGGCTAGTTATTTTGGTAAATTGGTACGTACTTTTAAGTTTTAAAACTATGATTTTGTTATGCTTACGTTAATTGTCACAACATAAGTCATTATATATAAAAAAAATTTATCTAAGGGGCCTTTTTTTCCCTTTTCGCACGGGGCACTCGAATTCTCGGAGACGCCCCTGGTTCCTTCATAATAATTTTTGTCTCTCTTATTAAATGTGTAAATGTGTATATATCTCATATTTAATAACAATATTGTAATACTAATTATATTATTTATATATTTTTAGATTAAAAATCAAATTTATTTATATGTTAAAAAAATATTCTATTATTGAAAAACATCCTCATTTTTTAAAAACAAAATTATTATAAAATATGAAATTTTTTTAATATATATATATATATACATTTTTCAAAATGATATATACATTTTTCAAAATGATAAACTCTATTGAAAATATGAATATTTTAAAACCAGTCTATTTAAGAAATAAAATTTATAGAAAATCATTTTTTAAAAAAACAAAAATTATCAAAACCAAGTTTTAAATAACGAGATGTTTACAAAAAAATTATATTTTTAAAATTAAATGTTAAAAAAACAAATTTAAAAAAGCTTAAAAAATAATATTACTTAAATTATTCACTTAACTTAATTTCAAAAATATTTTATCTCAAAATATCTTTGATACTCTCTAAATCCATATTATTAATTTTTTTAAACTTGTATATACACGATCTACTAACTTAGATTTTTGTAAAATGATTTTGATAAAGGAAGTTTAAAAGAATGATTAAAAAAACTTTTAGAAATCAGAAATTTAAAAACTAATATTGTTGATTTATTACTTAAAGTATTACATTATAGGTAATTTTAAACGTATATTATCTCAAAATATATTTTTAAATTTTTGAATTTGATCGCTAACTGTTTAACATAACCGTAAGTATTTGAGAGGCTGGTACGAGTTTGAGTTTAGTTGAATAATATATCTTTGAAGTTAAAGTCATAACAAGGACGGTGCATCGTATCGCCTTCCAACCCGGTAAAGCAATTTGGGGGGGGGTGTTGGTTGACTTTTCATTAGGTCATATTGGTCAACATTAAAATTGCAAAAATATATATATACATATAACGAGGGAAGTTAGTTAATTAGGACATAGCATTTGAAAATTTGTAACCTTCTCCTCGAAACATGTGCATGTGTTTTAAGGGTTTAGTTAGAATTCTTTACAATATGTTTTAAGTGTTTAATTAGAATTCTTAACAATGTGTTTTAAGTGTTTGATCAGAGTTCTTAAAAGATCATGGGTTCTTCTATCTTCTATAATCATTTTTTATTGTTATTTTATGAAGCTTTATAATAATTATTTATATGAAAATTTTATCTAATAATATTAATGATATTTTATTAATATAATAATGTCTTGTTAAGTTTTTATATCATGAATGTGTGACGATAAAACCGAAACGTTAGCTTCTGTTGTAAATTTTATGTATTATTGATTTTTTGTCTATCATATGAAAACCATCAAATGTTGTTTATAATATGTTTATAACATGTCTAAAGTGTTTCACATAAGCGGAGTGAGTTTGCATAATAAGTGAATATAATTGATTCTAAAAGCAAATTGTCATGGTATAATAACATAAAGAATGAGGATAAAGTCTAAGATCTTGATGTAGGTTTTAATTTAGACTCTAAAAATTTTATCATAGGATGGGTTCCATACTTGATTAATTAATGAGATATATATTACGTAAGCAATTTATAAGTTTTCCTTCAATGACGTGACACCAAATCAGTTATTGGCTTGCGAAAAAACTAAATATGTCTAAGAGAAATCATATCTACTGGTTTTTTATATTTATTAGGTTAAAAATGAAAGGAAGTTTATAAAATAGAAAAGTAAGAACAAAATGGTCCAATACGATAAAGATTTAATAATCTAAAAAGTCCAAGATTTAATTTATAAAACTTGTTCAACGTCAATATTTGATCAATAACGAAATTGTTAATGACACGCAACGAATTAGTAATGTGTTGATGCCAGCAAATCGTCTTCAAAGATTTGCCTTGAATGATTTCATTCAATTATATTCATTAAGGACCGATCTTAGCATTTATAAACAATCTTCTTCGTCACTATCACTGATTCAAAAAGATCGGATTATATAATATATAGATTCGTATATATATCTTATTTCAAATGTTGAAAATGACAATGCGTTATCAACGTTTTCAATCCATTAATTTGATATTTTTAAAATTAATATTTAAATGAATATCATAATATTATAAAGAGTTATTGAATTTAAATACTCCCAACTTTGACCTCTTAGCCGACAATATTTTCAACTGAGAAAATGTTTATTGATACTTCTAACTTTCAAAACATTTTCCATTGGCACTCTAAAAAAGAACGTTTTTTATGACGTGTCACCTATTTTTGAGTTTATTGTCAATTGAGAATATGTTTTGAAAGTTGGAAATACCAATAAACATTTTATCAATTAGGAGTATTGTCGGATAAGAGATCAAAGTTTGAAGGATAACCCTATTATAAATGAAATGATGTAATTGTAAGATTTTAGAATTCGTAAGTTGCAGCGAATATATGCTATATTTTTTCATTTCATGTAAAAAAGGTCTTTAACTATTTTTCTTTCTAGAAAAGTACATGTATTTTTCTCTCCACTTGTAAAATTATATATTTTATTGAATTGTTTTTTAAAAGCATACTATGTTAAATTATATTGCTTTTTTTAAAGATATATGTAAAACATATTATGTTATACATTGAAAATTTGTGTTTTAAAAAATATAATTTTATAAGTTTAAAGAGAAATATATGTATTTACTATTTTTATATATATATTGAGTTATTGATACTAATAATATATGTGGATTATTATAGACTTTATTGTTAAAATAGTATATTTTTTATAAAAACAATAACAAAATTAGGTAAAAAAATCAAATTTAGGTGAAAAAAACATACACGTCATCGTCTTTGCAAATTTGAGACATCAATTCACCAAATTTTGAATCATTTATTAAGAAGCAGGCACCTTTATTTTTAAACAAATTCAAGTCTTTATTATATAAAAATTAAGATGATAAATATTTCAGTTATTTAATATTCTTTTTCATCTATTTACTTTATTATTTCTATGTGTTTGTATAATATATACACACACTAATTGTTTAATATTTTATTATTTCGAGTAATATATATGTTTTTAACCTGATAGTAATAAATTCTTTTGGCATAATCTTTCTATTATAATAAACAAAAATGTTTATTTGTCACTTGTCATATTTTCATGTGTTTATTGCCACTTGTCATTTTTCTATAATTCTATTTAATTATCTTTTCTATTAAAATAATGATATTATCTTTCTCATTAAATAACTAGAATATTAATGATTAATAATATTAAATGCATTTACATGCTAGAAAATAGCTATTGATTATTTAAAAATCAAACATTTGTATTAAAAAAACACACTTTAAAATAGTTTATACAATATAAAACTTTCTAAAAATCAAATTTTTTTATAAATAAGAAATTATTTAATTTGATATTTTTAGAAAATAAAAGTTTTATAAGAACAAGTTTTCATAAAAACATTTGTTTAGAAATTAAATAAACTATAAATCAAAGTTTTTAAGTTACGGGATATTTATAACAAATGACGCTTCTTGAAACGAAATGTTTAAAAAATATTTCTTTTAAAAAATAAGAGTTATAAAAATGATAGGAAAAATCATATTATTATTTCTTTATGTTTAATGATATTTTCAAATTAAGTCATTTAACTTTAATAATTATAGAGCATATACATTATTTTCTTGAATTACATCAGTTTTTGATAAAAAAAACAACTGATCAGTTATTTAAAGTTCTTTATTTACTAATCAAGAAGGTTAAGTATTTTTACTTTAGTTATTAAAAATTTTAGTTACTGTTTTAGTACTTAAAATAGTTATAATACATAATTTAATCAATTTATATCAAAATCTTATTTTATAATTTATAAATTTTTATTACTAACATTTTAAAATTTTATATTCAATCCGTGTAATACACTGGTAATAAGCTAGTCCCTAATAAACTTTCTTAATTGAATTTTTGAACTGACAAAAAACAAAATTTAATATATCGTTTCCCAAACATTACCAAAATTACAAATTTAATCAACTAATAACTAAAGGTGTATATACCTCTTTCAAAGCCTACTTAAATAGCATATTTACCAAATTCTAACAATAATATATCATATACGCCCTCGATCTATAATAAAAAAAAAAAAAAAAAAAGAGTTTTAAGTTGACGAATTTTGATATTTTATTAGAAACAAAATTATCTAATATTTTATCAAATCTTTAAAATTTCTCTACTTTTTATGTGTTCCGATTTTTAACTTAGGCTTTTTTTTTTCTTTTGTCCTTTCATTAAAGAAGTTTGTGCCTTGCTTTCACTTGAAACTTTCAAAAAAAATTTGTTGGTAAATAAGTTGGTCCTAGTTACTAGTTTTGTAATTGAGTCGAACTCACATATGTTTGCTAAGTATGACTGGTATAATGGTATAGACATAGATGCGTTGTGTATGAAATGACTAGGCATGAACACGAGACGAAAAATCATCTTCTATATTTTTCTAAACACATACATGACCTGTTTAACCATGTAAACACGAAATAACCTATTAAATAACTTTTTAATAGTTTACACTATAAATAACATGTAAAAGAACTTTTAAAAGAACATGTTATGTAACTTGTTAAGAAACTAGAGTTAAAGAATTAACAATTTTAGAAGTCTTAACAGGTTAACAGTTTTCTACGTCTTTAGACATGAAAATAAACATGTCTTAAACATACATGTCGACCTATTTTTGACATGAAATATGTTAAGAGTAAACAGTGACGGAGTTTGGAAAAAACTTGGAGATGGCCGAAGGATTTTTTAAAATGAAAACGGAGTGGGCCGAAAGATTTTTAAGATGAAAATGGAGGGGGCGAATGATTTTTAGGAAGAAACGAAGAGAGCCGAAGAATTTACCGAAGAAATGAACAGACTAAATAAGACGGAAAATAATGAAAAGCTAAGAATAACATACTAAAAACTCAAACAAAAAAAATTAGCGAAACAAAGCTTTAAGTGTTTATGGTACTTGTTGACTCTTTTAACAACTTCCCTCAATTTTTTAATTGTTTATAACTTTTTATACGTTATTTTTTTTTAAAAAATACACCATAATTAAAATTGACTAATTTTTAAGCTTTTTAATGAGTATAATATTTTTATATAGAAAACCCGACTTGAATTGGTGTTTATGAATTTTGCGTTTTATGATGTTTACGAATGTTCATAATCCTGAACACTAAAAACACCATACAATGTTCAATTTTAGTCTCATTAATATCCGAACATCATAAACATCATAAAATACCATAGACACAATAAAATATCTCAAAAAAACACCATAAAATGTGAATGCTATATATGACAAATTTAAAAAAAAAACACCATATACAAACTCTAAGTATTTATTGTGCTTTTAGTGTTCAAAAACAACATAAAATGCCTTATTTTAGTTTCATTTATAATCGTACACCATAAACACCAAATTATATATCTCAAAAAACACTATAAAACGTTAATGCCATAAAACTTACAAATGTGTCACAAGAAAAACACTTTAAAAAAAAATAACATGTACAAACTTCAAGTGTTAATGAAATGCCTTGTTTTAGTTTAATTAACACACGAACACTATAAACACCATAAGATATTAAAAACATAAAATATCTTTAAAAACATCATAAAACGTTAACGCCATAAAACGTACAGATGTGTCACAAAAAACACCATAAAAACCAATTTTAAATGATATTCCAAAAGGTTTGTGTTAATCTCACACCCAATTCTTTATTTTCACACCCTTTAGACGTGTCATGCAGTACCCTACGCCACGTACAGGTTTCTATACGTGGTATAGAGAGCCCTACGTTACATACAACAACATTCTAGGCTGATATTCAGTCAATGATTGAGTGTTGTACGCCACGTAGCATACTATACGCCATGTACAAAACATCGCACCAAAAGTACTGACACCTCTGCACAATGATGGGATGTTGTACGCCACGTACAGTACTCTACGTGGCGTATAAAGGACAATAATATAAGAAGAGCAGTATGGTACCTGACATGATGTGAATGCTATACTCGACGTACAGTCCTGTACGTGGCGTATACGGGACAATAATTGATTTTGCACTCTTGTGGATGTACTGAAAAGGTCATTATACGCCACGTACAGTACTATACGACACGTATAAAATTTTGAAATGCAAATCTCGTACAAATAACAAAATGACATAACATTCCATTTCTTATATATATAACGTACGAACGTTTATAATTCGTCATTCGTGTTTTTCTTCCTACGAATTCCTATTTGAATTTTATCAGTTGTTTATTGTATTCATATAATGTCATTTTGGGATGTGAATTTCTTCTTTGGAGACGACAAGATAGAACAGGATTCTGTCGGTCGATCTTATTATGGTGACAGTAGACCTCAGGAGCTGCCTGATTTAAACGAGGAACCCAACTTTCAAGCATACAAAGCGAATATGATTCCTGATTTAAATGAGGATCCTTGCGTTGAGTCTTTTTACAGTTACGAAAACAAACAAGAATTTGGGTGGGAAAGTCAACCTTTTTACAAGCATGAAGAAAATGATGTATATTCAGAAACACAAAATAGCGGGCATGATTATTTTGATGGGGGCCATTATGGTAAAGTGTTTTGGTATACCGGTCAGGAATTTATGTCTCATGATGAGCTGGTTGCCTGGGTGAAAAACAGAGCGGTTGACAACGGTTATATTGTAGTCACCGCTCGATCTAAAAAGAAAGGAGACGTTGTAAAGAAGGTATGGCTTGTTTATGATCGTGGCGGCGAACACAAGACCGTTGCGACGCGTAGACGCTCCGGCAGCAAGAAAATTGGCTGTCCATTTAAACTGGTTGGCGTTTACAACGAAAAGTGTCTTGTTTGGCAGTTAGAGGTCCGAAATGACGAGCATAACCATGAGGCTGCTCAACATCTAGAAGGGCATCCATTTGTAAGAAGGTTGTCTCAAGACGAACAAAAGATGGTGGGACAACTGACTGAAGAACATATGGACACGCGCAATATTTTGTCAACTATCAAGAAGCAAAATCCTGATAATGTTTATGTAATCAGGGACATATACAACGCCCAACAGAAAATAAAAAATGAAAAGAAAGTAGGTACCACTCCAATGCAGGTTCTGGAAAACCTACTGCATTCTAAGGGCTATGTGTACTATACCAGAAAAGATCCTGCAACAAATGTCGTCAAGGAAGTGTTCTTCTGTCATCCGAAGTCGTACACATACTGGCGAGAGTTCCCGCATGTGCTGATGATTGACGCCACATACAAAACGAACATGTACAGAATACCGTTTGTACAGATTGTTGATGTGACTTCAACACACCATACGTTTTGTATTGCACATGCGTTTATAACAAAAGAACGTGAAGAGAATTACTTGTGGGTAATACAGAACCTGAAAGAAATGTTAGACAAGTGTATGGAGCCCCGTGTAATAATAACAGACCGAGATCTTATATTGATGAATGCGTGTAAGCTGGTATAACGTGACGCAAGTAGGTGCTTATGCAGGTGGCACATAAGCAAAAACATTTCTAAACACTACAAGGCAAGTTTTTCTAACAGTGATTGGAACAGATTCCATCATATGTGGACGACATTGTGTGAGTCTTCATCTGAGGACATTTATCAATACAATTATAACAAGTTATACGAACAGCTAACCAAAGACAAACGGCAGCGTAAGTTTTTACACATACATACATATATACATATATAATATATATATACACTAATTATGTGGTTACGTTTTGTTTCAGGCGTTTTAAATTATTTAACGCAAACATGGTTGAACAGTTACAAAGAAATGTTTGTATCTGCTTGGACCAACAAAAACCGAAACTTCGGTCAACATACAACCAACAGAGTCGAAAGTCAGCACGCGAACTTAAAACAGTATTTAAAAACACCAAATAGTTCGCTTGCCACACTTGTCGGGTTTGTTGACGAAGTTGTAAATTCACAGGAGATGAACATAAATCACGGTTTTGAAACAAGCAAGGTGAAAACTATGAGTCATCACAAAATAGCATTGTTTGATTACCTTCGAGGTAAGGTTTTACACAAGGCTCTTTATCTGATTGTTGTTGAAAAAAGCAAGATACAGGTATTGTGGACCGGAAATCATACATGTAACTGTCAACATTTTACCAGTTGTGGCTTGCCGTGTGCTTGTCGTCTGTCAAAATATTAAAACACAGGTAACATTATAAATGTCTTTCATTATTATTATAGAAAATGTCTTTCATTTGATACAAATTTTGATAATCAAATTTGTTTCAGATACCAAAATTCCACTTGCCACTGCAGATATATTCTGGACAAAACTTGATACTCATCCGTTATTTTTATACGAAGAAAAAATTAATGTCGAAGAACAGTTACAAGCCGTGAAACAACAAATAATGACACAACCGACCGAAGTGAAAAAAAAGTATGATGAAAAAAATATTGCCTACAGCTTTTCCTTGGAAAAGTGATAAGAAACCGCCTGTTGTTCAAAAAGACGTTCGTGGACGTCCTAGTTCCAAAGTGCAGCAACAAAAGAAACAGGACTCACAGCACAACGTCATTGATCAACCCAGACATAGTTCTTACACACATTCCAAGGTTAAAGATCAAACTTGCACTCCAGCGTAGTCGGTCAACATCTTCAAAAGGGAAAGCTAAAGCAAAAAATGATACTATCCAACTATCACAAGAGTCTGTTTCATTTCAATCGGTCGTTGAAAATGAAAGTATCTGGAATTTTAACAGATTTAAAAGCTTAATACCAGATTTGTTTCATGGTCACATTTCACGCATACAGGACGTAATGCCCGACGGAAACTGCGGTTTCCGAGCTGTTGCCGTGGGTTTAGGTTTTGATGAAAATATGTGGCTCTACGTTCGATAGCAACTGTTATATGAGATGGAAACACATAGGGATGCATATCGGTCGATATTTGAAAATATACAAGAAGGCATGTATAATTTCATTTATAACAGCATTAACTGGCAGCAAGTTGAAGCTGCACCATTTAAACATTGGATGCAAATGCCTTACACCGGAATTCTGATAGCTCAAAGATTTGGTGTGATTGTTCACCTAATAAATATAAAAAGCTCTCAGACATATTTTCCGCTGTGGATAAACGTGGAGAGTGAAGCTGTCATCCCTCGTCAAGTCGTGTCGTTCGTATATGTACACAACAATCATTTCGTCAACATCAAGTTGGAAGGAGATTATCCGATGCCGACAATAAATGCAGTTTGGAATAAGTATCACACAACAAACGCATCTTCTTGGGAAGAAATATATAGACAACATATACAACAATTCGTATAAATATGTCGCAAAAAAGGACAAGTCAATTATATTGATTTATTTTAAATGTAAATGTATTTAACACGTATACAACAATTCGTAGAAATGCTTTTTTAACAACCAGATCCATGATTTCGATACTCCAGGATCTTTCTGCACGATCCAGGGTGCACGATCAGATACTCCTGGATCTTTCTACACAATCTAGGGAGCACGATCGGATCCTGTCTCGGCAGAGCGAAATGCTGTGCTGGATGATCGATCGCGAGATCGAGAGGTCCAGGCAGGCAGGTATCGAGCCTCCTCCCCTTTCGCCATCACCTCCCCAACAGGATCCGTAGTTTATTTGTTTTCCTTGTACTGTATAGACACAGTATATGTACATATTGTGATTTGTTTTGATTGTTTGTTTATTTTTAAATTTTTATATAAATTGTATTTGTGTTGATTGATGTTAAGTTTTGGCAAAACGGCAACAATATTAAATTAATGAAATTAATATTAAAAATAAAAAAACGTTAATAATAATGTTATAAATGCTTAAATTATTAGACGTTAAAAATGTTCAAATTTATAACATTACAAATTTTATTTCAATTTTAAGTTAAAAAAAAATTGTTTTAGACTTCGACGTGTCATATAGTACCATACTACACGTATAAGAAATCAATGTGGTGATGTGAAAAAACAAGTCATTTTATTCAAGAAACCTATACGCCACATACAGAACTCTACGTGGCATACGACACGGAATTTAACCAGTCACATCTCAGAATTTAAGGTTGCAGGTGTCAGATGTCGTACGCCACGTAGAGGACTGTACGTGGCGTACGACACGCAGATTACAAGGTGGCAGGTGGTGCTGTACGCCACGTAAAGTTCTATACGAGGAGTACTAAAAAAGGGGGGTGTTGAATTAAAAAAGTGGGGTGTGTAAATAACCAATACCTTCCAAAAACACCATAATAAGTACAGTTCGTGAAATCTAGTTTAAGTCTTTATTTTTTAAAAATATATTAATATTATACTTGTTAGAAAGATAAAAGCGCTTGAATTTATTATGTAAATTTTTGAAAAAAAAATTAATGTATAAAAAAGTTATAAATGTTAAAAAATGAGAGAAACTTGCATGTGTAGGTTTATTTTTTGTTTTGACATGTTTATCATTTGGTTTCTTATCCATGTATCATTCTTTTGTGTCTTCATACTATTTAAGTCTTTATGTTTTCAAGTCTTTTTAAAATATTTATACTCTATATAGACACACACACACAAAAACTAGTTAAAAACCCACCTGATATTACGATGATGATAATTTGCAATGTGGTACCTACTTTTTGTTATTTTTGAAGGTTTTAAGAGAAGAGAATAGGCCAAAGCTTTTAGCAGAGATTTTATTTTTTTCAACACACAAAATACAAGAGTTACTCTCTTTATATAGAAGAGATGTAACTAACTAACAAACTCAACAATTGTAACAGAAAATATCCAAACTACTAACTACTTCTAACTGACTTATTTGAAACATCTTCATCACCCTCCCGTGCTTCAAATTCTCTTATACCCACACAATGTCTCAAGTAAGCAAACTTGTCTCTAGCAAGGGACTTAGTAAGCATATCTGCAAGCTGTTCATTTGTTCCACAGAATTCAAGTTGAATAACACCTTGATTCACCAGATCACGAATAAAATGATGCTTCAACTCTATGTGTTTCGAACGACTATGCATGATAGGATTTCTCGAAAGATTGATTTCCGGCTTATTATCACAAAAAATGATAGTTGGTGAAGCTTGGTCACATCCCAGATCATTTAGAATTCTCCTTAACCAAACTCCCTGACAAGCAGCAGCAGTGGCTGCTACATATTCTGCCTCTGAACTTGAAAGAGCCACCGTATGCTGCTTTCTGGAACTCCAGGACACTGCACACCCTCCAAGCATAAACACACTAGCTGAAACACTCTTCCTGTCATCAACACACCCGGCCCAATCACTATCTGTATATCATATAAGCTTCAGATCATTCTCCCTATCATACCATAACCCAAAATTACAGGTTCCTGCCACATACCGAAGAACCCTTCTGACCGCACCTTGATGAATCTTGGATGGCTTCTGCATAAACCTGGATACCAGACTGACCGAAAAAGCCAGATCTGGTCTGGTGTGAGTTAAGTAGATTAATCCACCAACTATGCTTCGATAGTTTGTATCATCCACCCTGCCAGATTCATCCTCAGCATACAGCTTCTCTCCCACATTCATGGGAATCCTTTCAGTCTTAACATTCTTCATACCAAACTTAAGTAGCAGCTTTCTTGCATATTGAGTCTGACTGATGAATACTCCATTATCCTTTTGAGTCACCTCAAGTCCCAGAAAGTACTTAAGCAATCCCATATTAGACATCTCGAACTATGCCTTCATGTTGTTTTTAAACTCATGAACCAGATGTAAACTGGAACTAGTGCAGACAATATCATCTACATAGAGACACACATACATAATTTCTTGATTGCCTACATTTTTTACATAAAGAGTAGGCTCGCTATGACTCCTCAGAAAGCCATGCATTAGGAAATACCCATCTATTTTGGAGTACCAGGCTCGGGGAGCCTGTTTTAACCCGTACAGGGCCTTCTTCAATCTGTATACCTTCTTTTCACTTCCTTTAACTTCAAACCCTTCTGGCTGACATACGTAGATCTCCTCAGTGAGATCCCCATTTAGAAATGCCGTCTTAACATCAAGTTGATGTAATTCCCAGCCTCTCTGAGCTGCTATAGCAATAATAACCCTGATGGTTTCAAACCTGGCAACCGGGGCGAATGTCTCTGTGTAGTCTACCCCTTCGACTTGCGAGTACCCTTTGGCAACCAGCCTTGCCTTATGCCTTGTGATTTCTCCACTTGGACCGATCTTCGTCTTGAAGGTCCATTTCACTCCCACTGCATTCTTCCCAGTAGGTAAGTTGGTCAATTCCCAGGTATTGTTTTTCTCAAGGGCAGCCATCTCCTCCTGCATGGCTAGCTGCCACTCTTGATGAGAGGCAGCTTCATAATATGTTAGTGGGTCACTGATGTTTAAAGCAAACAACTGCGTTTCCTCATCTGAAAGGTCATCACCGGGGGTGTAATCCCTGAGCCAGCTCGGAGGCTTACTTGTTCTTTTTGTGCGGCCTGGAGAGGTGTTTGAGTTGGATGGTTCGTGGTGAGTAGGGTTGGCTGAAATTTGACTAAGGTTTGGGGAAGGCTCAAGGAGGTTTGAGTGAGAGGTAGATGGAATGTCGTGGGGTCTCGAGTGTGATGAGCTTGGCTGTGATGTGGTTTGTGAGGAGTCTGTGTCATTTTCACTGTAGGAGGTAGGGAATGGATCAGTAAAGCATGTGGGGTCAGGTTCTTTTTCCTTTGTACCATTGTTTGTCCACTGCCACACTCCATCTTCATTAAAGACCACATGCTTTTGCACAGTGAACCTCTTTGTTGTAGGGTTGTACAGCCTATACCCCGAGCTCAGCTGAGAATATCCTACCATGATGCATCTTTCGGATCTATTGTCTAGCTTTTTTCTTTCCTGCACTGGTGTTAGGCTGTAGGCTATACTGCCGAAGACCCTTAGCTGGTGGACAGATGGTTTGTACCCTCCCCACGCCTCTATAGGGGTTTGACCTGGTCTATTCTTTGTGGGTGAGCGGTTTAGCAAGTAGATGGCCGTGGCTACACCTTCTGCCCAGAACTGATTCGGCAGTCCCTTCTGTTTCAGCATGCTCCGTGTGAAGCCCATCACAGTCCTATTTTTCCTTTCTACCACTCCGTTGTGCTGAGGTGTGTGTGGGATTGTGAGTTCTCTTCGAATTCCTTGGGTTTTACAGAATTGGTCGAATTCTTTTGAACAGAACTCTCCCCCTCTGTCAGTTCTGAGGACTTTAATGGAGCTTTCGCTTTCGGCCTCCACCAGGGCCTTGAATGTTTTGAAGTGCTCAAAGGCTTCAGACTTATTTCTGAGAAAGTGTACCCAGTTCATGCGTGTATGATCATCGATCAGAAGGAAGTAATACATGCTTCCTCCAAGGCTGTGTTCTTGCATAGGGCCGCATAGGTCTGCATGGATCAGTTCGAGCTTCTTATTTGCCTTCCATGAATGGGAGCGGAATGATTGTTGGTGTTGTTTTCCCATGATGCACCCCTCGCATTGGCTGGAAGGGGTTATTCTGGGTAGCCCTCTCACCATACCGGCATCTGAGAGCTGCTTTAGGCCTTGGAAGTGTAGGTGCCCATATCTTAGGTGCCACAACCGTGATTGGTCGTTGGTGGCCTGAGTGCAGTTCGGTTGCTCTTCTGTGTCTTGTGAGGCATCAAGGAGAAACATGTTGTTGGAGGACACCTTAATGGTCATGAGGTCGGCACCTAAGGACTTATTTTTAATGGTGCATTTCCCTTCATCGAAGATCAGTGAATACCCTTTCTTCATTAGTTGGCCAACGCTTAGGAGATTGTACTCCAGCTTGGGAGCGTAGTACACCTCATCCAGCAGTTTGTATCTGTCTTGCTGCATGGTGATCTTCACCGTGCCTTTGCCTTCGACTCCCAATTTCTTTTTATCGCCCAGGTTAACCTCGAGCTTGAAGTTTTCATCTATGTCTGTAAATATCTCCTTGCGCCCAGTCATGTGGTTTGAGCACCCCGAGTCCAGGAACCATAGGTGCGAGGTATTCTTTTCGTTTTCAGTGCTGGCTACAAGGACCAGGTGATCTTGGCCTCTTGGGCTTTGGATTGGGGCCTGATGAAAGAAGAGGTGTGGTTCTTCGTGGGCCGCTTGTTCTGTCACACCCCCACCCCTCGTCACCTCGTGTCTGGTCTGACGTCACTGAATCGGTTGCGGAAGCATAGTGGTGATGTCTCCGAGGTGAGGGGTGACTTACTTGAACCAATATCATAAGCACACAGATTAACTTAAAGTAAATACTTTACCAGGGTGTCGCAATCACAACCACATTACAACTATATTTATTTAATTACAATACTATTATTAAAGTGCAAATAACTCAAAAGTGCATCCTCACCCGGTGGTCACTGTCTCCCTGCAAAAAGATTTAATTTGAAACGTCAGCACAAAGCTGGTGAGATCGACAGTTCAATTTAAAACAATATGATATGATAAGTACGTTCTCAAAAGTTCAGTTCTGGATAACCATGGGACCTGTATCTAGTTCCTTTCGGACGTCTAGTCTGTCTCAAGATATTACCCGTCGGTACATATCTTAGTGCCTCATTATCTTAATGTCTATCACACCATTAAGAAGTTTAGGAAACAGATAACAAACATTCACACAAGGGGAGATGCAATCCTCCCAGCGAATGGGGTGTCAACCAATAGTACTATCAATGTTTTCTGCTCGGCCACACATGGGTTCACTAGATACAGTTCAAAAATGAGGACTTTCAGTTCCATGATAGGGTTCAGTCTACAGGCAAAATCCCATGAAATCCCACAAAAGTCACAACATTCACATGAAATCACACAGATATCAGTGACACATATCATATGTTCATTAAAAGTTCAACAATGTTTCCCGATGTTTATAAAAGATTAAAATAAAAGGGGTTGTACGAAACTCACCTGATGATAATAGGGTAGCAGTGTATCACCAAACTGATAGTACAGAGATGATTCTGCATTTAGTTATCTTTAATGAGTTATTTATGTTCTAGTTTACTGATTAGATCCTTCTGAACGTTCAATGTCAAAGACATTGCTTAGTAAATCATCAACTCGATATTAACTATATAATTAATTAATTTAATGTCATATCATACAATGTATGATAATGTAGGAACCTACATTGCATTAGATTCCTAATACAAAGTTGATGACACTCTTGATTAATCAGAATAATCTTTGATTAATCAGATAGTTAATGTTGTTGATTGTAATGCTAAAACAGTTTCTAGATAATTTAATGGCTTAAAATGATTAATCCTTATTATTGATTACCCAAATATCATGAAATATCACAATGTAGCATTAGAATAGGTTAAATAACCAGATTTAACATACTAATCTGACTGTTATCACAAACATCAGATAATCATTCCAATGAGTATGTTAATGATTATGATTAGTTTGAAATACTTGGATTTAACCTTTGCATTTCAAAGATTAATCAAACTAATCACCTACATTGTTATAATCAAATGGTTTAAACCATTATAATCATGGGTATGATTTCATGCAAACCGGGCATTACAACGGATCAAAACAAGGATTTAACCGTTAGAACTTCGTGTTCTTTGTTTATAATCAATCCTAGCCATCATCTAGGCAATAATCAACAATCCTAACTATCTCATTACGTTCAAAATCAAGATCTAATCAATCAAAATCAAACTAGAAGGTTTAAACGGATCATTACCTAATCAACCGGATTTCTGACTTCAAAACGATGATCAGAACTTGTTAAGATGATTCCTGGTACGATCCTTGCGTTCAAAAGCCTTGAAAATGAAGATCAGATGGTATATGTGTGTGTGTTTTCGTCTGGGTTGCGTCCAAGTTCGAGAAGAAGAATAAAAATTTTTCTTGCATGAAATCTGATGAAGTAGATCAGATTTCTGCACCGCCACATCCGTCGCGTACCGCGACCAGAAGCCCAAAAAGGCTTCGCGTACCGCGAAGAAATCCGGAGATCTCAGATTTCTTTCGTGCATCGCGTACCGCGGAGAACTTCCAATCCCACCTCCGCGTACCGCGGCAAGTCCAGTCGACCGATACTTAGAAATTTTTCTTCATTTTACGATTCCGGGCAATCCAAGACTCCGTTTTGAACACGGTTTTCGCCCACATTCATCATTTCTCACCTACTATCAACCTGTAATAATTACAATTGTTAAATCAACATGGATTTCTAGAACGATCAAATGTGCTCACGTCATTGATGACGTAAATTCTCGTTTGCAACTGTCACAGTCTCCTCCTGTTAGAGAAATTTCGTCCCGAAATTTAGTGAAGACTTACATTATGACAGTCGTTTATGAGAATAGATGTGGGTACTTTGCTTTCATTTGATCTTCACGTTCCCACGTATATTCGGGTCCACGTTGCGAGTTCCACCGCACTTTAACAATTGGTATGCGGCTACGTTTTAACACTTTCGTTTCTCGATCCATTACCTCTACTGGTTCTTCTCTGAACAGAAGTTTTTCATCAATATGAATCTCTTCGAGAGGTACGATCAATGATTCATCAGTTAAACATTTCTTCAGATTAGATACATGAAAGACATCGTGAATGTTACTGAGTTCAAGAGGTAATTCAAGTCTGTAGGCTACTGGTCCAATTCGTTCAAGAATTTTGAATGGTCCTACAAATCTTGGTGAAAGTTTACCTCTCTTTCCGAATCTGAAAATGCCTTTCCAAGGTGACACTTTCAACATTACTCGATCACCTACTTGAAATTCGAGTGGTCTACGTCGATTATCAGCATAACTCTTTTGACGATCGCGAGCAGCTTTGATTCGTTCTTGAATGAGTGCGATCTTATCAGTTGTTTCCTGAATGAATTCTGGGCCTATGATTTGACTTTCACCTACCTCTGACCAACAGATAGGTGATCTACACTTCCGTCCATAAAGTGCTTCGAATGGAGCGCATTGAATACTTGTATGGTAGCTGTTATTGTATGAAAATTCAACAAGTGGAAGATGAATATCCCAGCTACCTCCAAAATCAATCACACAGCTTCTGAGCATGTCTTCAAGAGTTTGATTCGTTCGTTCAGTCTGCCCGTCAGTTTGTGGATGATAAGCTGTGCTCATATTGATTTGTGTGCCCAGAGCATTCTGAAGAGTTTGCCAAAATCGTGACATAAATCGACTATCTCTGTCAGAAATGATAGAGATCGGTACTCCATGTCGAGATACAATCTCATTAACATAGAGTTTAGCGAGTCGATCCATAGAATAATCTTCTCGGATGGGTAGGAAATGCGCAGATTTCGTAAGGCGATCAACGATAACCCATATAGAGTCATGGTTACGTGATGTTCTGGGTAATTTAGTAATGAAATCCATAGAGATCTGATCCCACTTCCACATAGGAATCTCAGGTTGTTGTAATAACCCAGAAGGACGTTGATGTTCAGCCTTAACTTTGAGACATGTTAAACATCGATCCACGTATTCAGCTATTTGTTTCTTCATTCCAGGCCACCAATAAAAGTCTTTAAGATCTTTATACATTTTGTCAGCACCTGGATGAATAGAATACCTGGATTTGTGCGCCTCATCCAAGATAACTGTTCGAGAGTTACCGAATAGAGGAACCCACATTCGGTCTTTAAAATACAACAGTCCATCGCCTTAGTGTCCAGTTTCTTATCTAATCCCCTTAATCCCTCAGCAAAATAGTTTATGGCTTGTAAAGCTTGTTGCTGAGCGTCTTTAATTTGAGGAATTAGACTGGTTTGAATAGTCATACCTAACGCTTTCACACGTAAAGGCTTGACTCGTTCCTTGCGACTTAAAGCATCAGCTACAACATTTGCTTTGCCTGGGTGATAACGAATCTCACAGTCGTAATCGTTCAACAGTTCAACCCATCGCCTCTGTCGCATGTTCAACATTTTCTGATCTAGAATGTGTTGAAGACTTTTGTGATCAGTGTATATAATACACTTAGTTCCGTACAGATAATGTCTCCAAATCTTGAGTGCAAACACCACTGCACCAAGTTCTAGATCATGAGTAGTATAGTTCTTCTCGTGTACTTTCAACTGCCGAGAAGCATAAGCAATTACCTTATCCTTCTGCATTAGAACACACCCAAGACCTTGACGTGAAGCATCACAATACACTGTGAAGTTATCAGTACCTTCCGGTAGTGTCAAGATAGGTGCATTACAGAGTTTATGTTTCAACAGTTGGAACGCCTCCTCCTGTTGAGAACTCCATATAAACGGTTGATTTTTCTGTGTCAATGTAGTCAGTGGCAAGGCTATCTTTGAAAAGTTCTTGATAAACCGACGATAATAACCTGCCAACCCCAAGAATTGACGTATTTCAGTCGGGGTTCGTGGTGTCTCCCATTGTTTCACCGCCTGAATCTTACTGGGATCCACTTGAATACCGTTTTGATTTACTACATGACCAAGAAATTGAATTTTTCGTAACCAGAACTCACACTTGGAGAACTTGGCATATAATTTTTCACGTGCCAAAAGTTCTAGAATTAATTTCAAGTGCTGAGCATGTTCTTGTTGATTTCGAGAATAAATAAGAATATCATCAATAAACACAATCACAAATTTATCCAGATAAGGTCTACATACTCGATTCATCAGATCCATGAAAACTGCTGGTGCATTTGTTAAACCAAACGGCATTACTAGAAATTCGTAATGTCCGTATCGAGTTCTGAAAGCAGTTTTAGGAATGTCATCATCATGAATACGTAACTGATGATATCCAGATCTCAAATCGATTTTTGAAAAATAAGTAGCACCGTGTAGTTGATCAAACAGATCATCGATACGAGGTAGTGGATAACGGTTCTTGATTGTCAGTTTATTGAGTTCCCTGTAGTCAATACACATTCTGAATGAACCATCCTTCTTTTTCACAAAAAGAATAGGTGCTCCCCAGGGTGAGAAACTAGGTCTGATAAAACCTTTGTCTAACAGTTCTTGTAATTGACCTGAAAGTTCTTGCATTTCGGATGGTGCAAGCCGATACGGGGCTTTAGCAACAGGTGCTGCACCTGGAATCAAGTCGATTCGAAATTCAACTTGTCTCACTGGGGGTAATCCTGATATATCCTCAGGAAAAACTTCAGAAAAATCCTTGACTATTGGGATATCTGTGATTTGTTTAGGTGAAGAATTGTACTCAGTCACATGTGCCAGGAAAGCATAACAGCCTTTCCTTAAGAATTTCTGAGCTCGCATACAAGATATGAGACCAAGTTTTCTACCTGCTCGTTCTCCTTGAACTATCAGTGTATTACCGTTAGGTAATGGAATGCGGATCACCTTGTTTTGACAGACAACTTCCGCTTGGTTATTAGAAAGCTAGTCCATACCAACAACGACATCAAAGCTCCCAATCTCAATAGGAAGTAAATCAATTTTGAAAAGATGATCATTCAAATTCAAGGAACATCCTTGAATAACACTGTTAGTTTTGATTAACTTGCCATTAGCAAGTTCAATGACTTAAGGAGTTTCTAGATCTACCGTAGGCAATGAAATTAATGATGCAAATTCAGGAGAGATAAAGCTCTTATCCGCTCCTGTGTCAAACAAAACTGATGCGTATAGATTATTAAGAAGAAACGTACCAGTAACAATATTTGCATCATGTCTCGCCTCGGTCGCACCAATCTGAAAAGCTCTCCCCCTAGCTTCAGTTCCCGGATTGGTGTTATTGTTCGGACAGTTTCGTATGAGATGATCAGGGCTTCCACATTTGTAACATGACCGGTTGGTTTGAGTGGTTTGTCGTGGTGCTTGGTTTGGTGTCTGAGCAGGAAAGTTGCAATATTTAGCATAATGTCCAACTCGGTTACAGTTCAGACAAACAGGACATGGTCCCGTGTGATGTAGTGGACACTTATTGCATTTGGGCGCCTGCCCAGTATAAGTTTTCCTCTCAGGAACATTTGCACCATAGTTTTTCACAGTTGGCTTGCTCTGGGTGATCTCAGCCGGAGCCTTCGCCTTAGTTTTGCCAAACCACTTTCGTTTGGTACCTTTTGACACATTCGAGGTACCGACATCACTACGACTATGAACCGTCTGAGGTTTCAAAGACAGAGTACCACTCCTTACCGCCTCATTGGTAAGCTTAGTGGTCAAAAGAATCGTATGTTTCAGGGTTGTAGGTTCAGCAGCAGTTACCATTCCTCGTATCTGAGGAATTAGACCCTTAATGTACTTCTCGATTAAAGCGGCTTCCGTAGGAAACATGTCGGGAAGCAAACAAGTAAGTTCATGAAAACGATCGGTGTAAGCAAGACAGTCAGCACCGATCATCGAGTGATTCCAGAATTCCTCCTGGAGTTTTTGAATTTCAGTGATTGGGCAGTACTCTGATCTAATCAGAGTTTTGAAATCGTTCCAGCCCATCGAGTCAACTGTGGCTGAACCCAAAGTCTTGGCCTGGGTATTCCACCAGGTCAAAGCAGAATCTTTCAAAGAACAGGCAGCATAAGACACCTTATGCTCCTCCAAACACTGACTGATTTTGAGCTTAGTTTCCATTTCCTCAATCCACCTTATTAGACCAGCCGCTCCTTCTTTGCCAGTAAAAGTAGGAGGGTTACAGGAAGCAAAATACTTGTAAGTACATCCCTGTCGAGGTGGATCAGGAACAATAGTAGTTGTACCGGTAGTGGTATGAGTTTCAACGTGACCACCAGTAGCATTATGTTCAACATGATCGTGTTCCCCACCAGAACCTGCAGTGATATGTGGTTGGTGTTGTGTCAGAACACCACAAGCAGATAGTTGTTCACGCACAATGCGAGCTATCATAGCCTCATTTGTTTCAGATCCGCTTGTACCAGCAGGTGGAACAATGCCTGCTCCAGGGTTCACTGGTGGAGTAGTATGCGTTTCCAAGTTCCCAGGTGGAACTACGTTCGCTTCCGGATTAACATGCGGATCCGGATTTGAGTCAACATTCAAAGGTGGAATTTGATTCGGTTCAGGGTTTGTAATGTTCTGAGTAGCTCTCTTAGCTGGTCGACCTCGTTTAGGAGCCATTATTCTGCTTACAAGCAGACAAAACTCAGGTCAGTTCAAGAACATTAAAGATATAACCCGTTCTATCACATAAATACAATCCCATTCAGTTACACTGAAAAGTTGTATTAAAAGGTGATTATAAGAATACAGTATAACTACATAAATTCAGTCCAGACATGTTCACATTACACACAGATCACACAATTGTTCGTAGTTATACTTAGTCCTGTTATTTCAAAAACATGTTAGAGTCTTACCCAGCTCATTGCATTGCAACACATGTTTTTAAAGATATGTTCATACAGGACTAGGACATGTTCTCACACAAGTTCTCTAATATGTTCTCAGTTCATACATTAAGTTCTCATACAGACTATAGATATGTTCTCGTACAGTATGGCTCTCGTACTGTACTTTAGTTCCAGACACATTCACAATTCAGGCACGTTCTCAATTTAGACATGTTCTCGTACAGTATGGCTCTCGTACTGTACTTAAGTTACAGACACATTCACAATTAGATACGTTCACAATTCAGACATGTTCTCGTACAGTATGGTTCTCGTACTGTACTTAAGTTACAGACACATTCACAATTAGATACGTTCACAATTCAGACATGTTCTCGTACAGTATGGCTCTCGTACTGTACTTAAGTTACAGATATATTTGCATACAGTATTGCTCCGTACTGTATTCCAGCAAAATATATATTTAGTTCAATATATTCGCATACAGTATTGTTCCCGTACTGTATTTCAGCGAAATATATATATTAGTTCAATATATTCGCATACAGTATTGTTTCCGTACTGTATTTCAGCGAAATATATATATTAGTTTGACATGTTCTCATATTAATTCGTTCGCATACTGTTATGTTTTCACACAGAATTGTTTATAGTTCACACACAAAGTTCATTGTACAACAGATATACACAAACACCCATATATTACAGTACCATAGTTTTATACATACCAAGTTTCGATACAACCAAAAGTCATAATACTCTAAACCAACAACATCATACACTACATCTCACAACTCGGATCTGTCCATACCAAAATATCCCGCTCTCACAACTACTGATCACACTATATCACATCATATGTACAATAAAGTCACAACTGTTCCGCTCCAATCAACCCTCACCGCAGAAAATACCATAATCCGTCCAACACCATGGCTATAATGACCAACCCTATAGCCACACATAATAACCTAGCCTCTAAGCTCATACCCCCTAACACTCCCATCATCACTCCTCTCATCACTATCACTCGCTGCCAAAATGCAGCTATCATCCCCTGAATCACGGTTCTCCTCATCCTTTCCTCGATCATAGCCCGCCAAGCTTGCGAGCCAGCATCCAGTGCATTCATCTGTTCTATCAACAACAGATGAGATGTGAGTATCTCGAACACAGTGGTACGTGTATCTTCCCCAATAGCACGAGACTCCTGTAACTCTAATCGAGTCCCCTGAAGATCTAAAGTCACCTGGCGAAGCTGTGCCCTAAACTCCGCCTGCTGTGAGGACTCTCGTACCTCATGTACAGTGTCAGGCTCATCCCTAGGCGCCATCTGACGTCTAATAAGTGATCTCGCATACGTCTGAGTCCATCCCATGCTGGCGCTCTCGGTGGAGATGGCATAGGTGCTGGTGCTGGTGCTGGTACTGTGCATCAGCCTGAGAAGCAGCTGCAGATGCCTCCGATGGATCGGAGTCAGAACCCGAACTGAGCTCAGGGTATCGTCTAGTATCATAAGGAAACCGCTGATAAATGTATCTCTCTCCTTGGTCTGCCATCTCTGTATAAACAAATACTCTAATCAGTATCATGAAAAAAATATATTGAATAATAACATTCAACATAACATGATATGACATATCTCCTATCTCAACACAACTATTCGTCTTTACTGTTATTATGTTTGCTTGAATTGAAATAAACTAGAACGCACAAGTGTTGCAAATTCCAGTTGTGCTGGCCAGTCAAAACTGTAATTTGTACCACCTGATTATCCTGGCTTAATTCAAAACAAGTTTTGTTCAATATTAATGTTCGGTGCTCTCTGTGTAACTATACGAGCCTATGGTTATAGTCTAGGTCTCTAAGTCAACCTAATTCTCTATAACCTGTGGCTCTGATACCACCCTGTCACACCCCCACCCCTCGTCACCTCGTGTCTGGTCTGACGTCACTGAATCGGTTGCGGAAGCATAGTGGTGATGTCTCCGAGGTGAGGGGTGACTTACTTGAACCAATATCATAAGCACACAGATTAACTTAAAGTAAATACTTTACCAGGGTGTCGCAATCACAACCACATTACAACTATATTTATTTAATTACAATACTATTATTAAAGTGCAAATAACTCAAAAGTGCATCCTCACCCGGTGGTCACTGTCTCCCTGCAAAAAGATTTAATTTGAAACGTCAGCACAAAGCTGGTGAGATCGACAGTTCAATTTAAAACAATATGATATGATAAGCACGTTCTCAAAAGTTCAGTTCTGGATAACCATGGGACCTGTATCTAGTTCCTTTCGGACGTCTAGTCTGTCTCAAGATATTACCCGTCGGTACATATCTTAGTGCCTCATTATCTTAATGTCTATCACACCATTAAGAAGTTCAGGAAACAGATAACAAACATTCACACAAGGGGAGATGCAATCCTCCCAGCGAATGGGGTGTCAACCAATAGTACTATCAATGTTTTCTGCTCGGCCACACATGGGTTCACTAGATACAGTTCAAAAATGAGGACTTTCAGTTCCATGATAGGTTCAGTCTACAGGCAAAATCCCATGAAATCCCACAAAAGTCACAACATTCACATGAAATCACACAGATATCAGTGAACATATCATATGTTCATTAAAAGTTCAACAATGTTTCCCGATGTTTATAAAAGATTAAAAATAAAAGGGGTTGTACGAAACTCACCTGATGATAATAGGGTAGCAGTGTATCACCAAACTGATAGTACAGAGATGATTCTGCATTTAGTTATCTTTAATGAGTTATTTATGTTCTAGTTTACTGATTAGATCCTTCTGAACGTTCAATGTCAAAGACATTGCTTAGTAAATCATCAACTCGATATTAATTATATAATTAATTAATTTAATGTCATATCATACAATGTATGATAATGTAGGAACCTACATTGCATTAGATTCCTAATACAAAGTTGATGACACTCTTGATTAATCAGAATAATCTTTGATTAATCAGATAGTTAATGTTGTTGATTGTAATGCTAAAACAGTTTCTAGATAATTTAATGGCTTAGAAATGATTAATCCTTATTATTGATTACCCAAATATCATGAAATATCACAATGTAGCATTAGAATAGGTTAAATAACCAGATTTAACATACTAATCTGACTGTTATCACAAACATCAGATAATCATTCCAATGAGTATGTTAATGATTATGATTAGTTTGAAATACTTGGATTTAACCTTTGCATTTCAAAGATTAATCAAACTAATCACCTACATTGTTATAATCAAATGGTTTAAACCATTATAATCATGGGTATGATTTCATGCAAACCGGGCATTACAACGGATCAAAACAAGGATTTAACCGTTAGAACTTCGTGTTCTTTGTTTATAATCAATCCTAGCCATCATCTAGGCAATAATCAACAATCCTAACTATCTCATTACGTTCAAAATCAAGATCTAATCAATCAAAATCAAACTAGAAGGTTTAAACGGATCATTACCTAATCAACCGGATTTCTGACTTCAAAACGATGATCAGAACTTGTTAAGATGATTCCTGGTACGATCCTTGCGTTCAAAAGCCTTGAAAATGAAGATCAGATGGTATATGTGTGTGTTTTCGTCTGGGTTGCGTCCAAGTTCGAGAAGAAGAATAAAATTTTTTCTTGCATGAAATCTGATGAAGTAGATCAGATTTCTGCACCGCCACATCCGTCGCGTACCGCGACCAGAAGCCCAAAAAGGCTTCGCGTACCGCGAAGAAATCCGGAGATCTCAGATTTCTTTCGTGCATCGCGTACCGCGGAGAACTTCCAATCCCACCTCCGCGTACCGCGGCAAGTCCAGTCGACCAATACTTAGAATTTTTCTTCATTTTTCGATTCCGGGCAATCCAAGACTCCGTTTTGAACACGGTTTTCGCCCACGTTCATCATTTCTCACCTACTATCAACCTGTAATAATTACAATTATTAAATCAACATGGATTTCTAGAACGATCAAATGTGCTCACATCATTGATGACGTAAATTCTCGTATGCAACTGTCACAGTCTCCTCCTGTTAGAGAAATTTCGTCCCGAAATTTAGTGAAGACTTACATTATGACAGTCGTTTATGAGAATAGATGTGGGTACTTTGCTTTCATTTGATCTTCACGTTCCCACGTATATTCGGGTCCACGTTGCGAGTTCCACCGCACTTTAACAATTGGTATGCGGCTACGTTTTAACACTTTCGTTTCTCGATCCATTACCTCTACTGGTTCTTCTCTGAACAGAAGTTTTTCATCAATATGAATCTCTTCGAGAGGTACGATCAATGATTCATCAGTTAAACATTTCTTCAGATTAGATACATGAAAGACATCGTGAATGTTACTGAGTTCAAGAGGTAATTCAAGTCTGTAGGCTACTGGTCCAATTCGTTCAAGAATTTTGAATGGTCCTACAAATCTTGGTGAAAGTTTACCTCTCTTTCCGAATCTGAAAATGCCTTTCCAAGGTGACACTTTCAACATTACTCGATCACCTACTTGAAATTCGAGTGGTCTACGTCGATTATCAGCATAACTCTTTTGACGATCGCGAGCAGCTTTGATTCGTTCTTGAATGAGTGCGATCTTATCAGTTGTTTCCTGAATGAATTCTGGGCCTATGATTTGACTTTCACCTACCTCTGACCAACAGATAGGTGATCTACACTTCCGTCCATAAAGTGCTTCGAATGGAGCGCATTGAATACTTGTATGGTAGCTGTTATTGTATGAAAATTCAACAAGTGGAAGATGAATATCCCAGCTACCTCCAAAATCAATCACACAGCTTCTGAGCATGTCTTCAAGAGTTTGATTTGTTCGTTCAGTCTGCCCGTCAGTTTGTGGATGATAAGCTGTGCTCATATTGATTTGTGTGCCCAGAGCATTCTGAAGAGTTTGCCAAAATCGTGACATAAATCGACTATCTCTGTCAGAAATGATAGAGATCGGTACTCCATGTCGAGATACAATCTCATTAACATAGAGTTTAGCGAGTCGATCCATAGAATAATCTTCTCGGATGGGTAGGAAATGCGCAGATTTCGTAAGGCGATCAACGATAACCCATATAGAGTCATGGTTACGTGATGTTCTGGGTAATTTAGTAATGAAATCCATAGAGATCTGATCCCACTTCCACATAGGAATCTCAGGTTGTTGTAATAACCCAGAAGGTCGTTGATGTTCAGCCTTAACTTTGAGACATGTTAAACATCGATCCACGTATTCAGCTATTTGTTTCTTCATTCCAGGCCACCAATAAAAGTCTTTAAGATCTTTATACATTTTGTCAGCACCTGGATGAATAGAATACCTGGATTTGTGCGCCTCATCCAAGATAACTGTTCGAGAGTTACCGAATAGAGGAACCCACATTCGGTCTTTAAAATACAACAGTCCATCGCCCTTAGTGTCCAGTTTCTTATCTAATCCCCTTAATCCCTCAGCAAAATAGTTTATGGCTTGTAAAGCTTGTTGCTGAGCGTCTTTAATTTGAGGAATTAGACTGGTTTGAATAGTCATACCTAACGCTTTCACACGTAAAGGCTTGACTCGTTCCTTGCGACTTAAAGCATCAGCTACAACATTTGCTTTGCCTGGGTGATAACGAATCTCACAGTCGTAATCGTTCAACAGTTCAACCCATCGCCTCTGTCGCATGTTCAACATTTTCTGATCTAGAATGTGTTGAAGACTTTTGTGATCAGTGTATATAATACACTTAGTTCCGTACAGATAATGTCTCCAAATCTTGAGTGCAAACACCACTGCACCAAGTTCTAGATCATGAGTAGTATAGTTCTTCTCGTGTACTTTCAACTGCCGAGAAGCATAAGCAATTACCTTATCCTTCTGCATTAGAACACACCCAAGACCTTGACGTGAAGCATCACAATACACTGTGAAGTTATCAGTACCTTCCGGTAGTGTCAAGATAGGTGCATTACAGAGTTTATGTTTCAACAGTTGGAACGCCTCCTCCTGTTGAGAACTCCATATAAACGGTTGATTTTTCTGTGTCAATGTAGTCAATGGCAAGGCTATCTTTGAAAAGTTCTTGATAAACCGACGATAATAACCTGCCAACCCCAAGAATTAACGTATTTCAGTCGGGGTTCGTGGTGTCTCCCATTGTTTCACCGCCTGAATCTTACTGGAATCCACTTGAATACCGTTTTGATTTACTACATGACCAAGAAATTGAATTTCTCGTAACCAGAACTCACACTTGGAGAACTTGGCATATAATTTTTCACGTGCCAAAAGTTCTAGAATTAATTTCAAGTGTTGAGCATGTTCTTGTTGATTTCGAGAATAAATAAGAATATCATCAATAAACACAATCACAAATTTATCCAGATAAGGTCTACATACTCGATTCATCAGATCCATGAAAACTGCTGGTGCATTTGTTAAACCAAACGGCATTACTAGAAATTCGTAATGTCCGTATCGAGTTCTGAAAGCAGTTTTAGGAATGTCATCATCATGAATACGTAACTGATGATATCCAGATCTCAAATCGATTTTTGAAAAATAAGTAGCACCTTGTAGTTGATCAAACAGATCATCGATACGAGGTAGTGGATAACGGTTCTTGATTGTCAGTTTATTGAGTTCCCTGTAGTCAATACACATTCTGAATGAACCATCCTTCTTTTTCACAAAAAGAATAGGTGCTCCCCAGGGTGAGAAACTAGGTCTGATAAAACCTTTGTCTAACAGTTCCTGTAATTGACCTGAAAGTTCTTGCATTTCGGATGGTGCAAGCCGATACGGGGCTTTAGCAACAGGTGCTGCACCTGGAATCAAGTCGATTCGAAATTCAACTTGTCTCACTGGGGGTAATCCTGATATATCCTCAGGAAAAACTTCAGAAAAATCCTTGACTATTGGGATATCTGTGATTTGTTTAGGTGAAGAATTGTACTCAGTCACATGTGCCAGGAAAGCATAACAGCCTTTCCTTAAGAATTTCTGAGCTCGCATACAAGATATGAGACCAAGTTTTCTACCTGCTCGTTCTCCTTGAACTATCAGTGTATTACCGTTAGGTAATGGAATGCGGATCACCTTGTTTTGACAGACAACTTCCGCTTGGTTATTAGAAAGCCAGTCCATACCAACAACGACATCAAAGCTCCCAAGCTCAATAGGAAGTAAATCAATTTTGAAAAGATGATCATTCAAATTCAAGGAACATCCTTGAATAACACTGTTAGTTTTGATTAACTTGCCATTAGCAAGTTCAATGACATAAGGAGTTTCTAGATCTACCGTAGGCAATGAAATTAATGATGCAAATTCAGGAGAGATAAAGCTCTTATCCGCTCCTGTGTCAAACAAAACTGATGCGTATAGATTATTAAGAAGAAACGTACCAGTAACAATATTTGCATCATGTCTCGCCTCGGTCGCACCAATCTGAAAAGCTCTCCCCCTAGCTTCAGTTCCCGGATTGGTGTTATTGTTCGGACAGTTTCGTATGAGATGATCAGGGCTTCCACATTTGTAACATGACCGGTTGGTTTGAGTGGTTTGTCGTGGTGCTTGGTTTGGTGTCTGAGCAGGAAAGTTGCAATATTTAGCATAATGTCCAACTCGGTTACAGTTCAGACAAACAGGACATGGTCCCGTGTGATGTAGTGGACACTTATTGCATTTGGGCGCCTGCCCAGTATAAGTTTTCCTCTCAGGAACATTTGCACCATAGTTTTTCACAGTTGGCTTGCTCTGGGTGATCTCAGCCGGAGCCTTCGCCTTAGTTTTGCCAAACCACTTTCGTTTGGTACCTTTTGACACATTCGAGGTACCGACATCACTACGACTATGAACCGTCTGAGGTTTCAAAGACAGAGTACCACTCCTTACCGCCTCATTGGTAAGCTTAGTGGTCAAAAGAATCGTATGTTTCAGGGTTGTAGGTTCAGCAGCAGTTACCATTCCTCGTATCTGAGGAATCAGACCCTTAATGTACTTCTCGATTAAAGCGGCTTCCGTAGGAAACATGTCGGGAAGCAAACAAGTAAGTTCATGAAAACGATCGGTGTAAGCAAGACAGTCAGCACCGATCATCGAGTGATTCCAGAATTCCTCCTGGAGTTTTTGAATTTCAGTGATTGGGCAGTACTCTGATCTAATCAGAGTTTTGAAATCGTTCCAGCCCATCGAGTCAACTGTGGCTGAACCCAAAGTCTTGGCCTGGGTATTCCACCAGGTCAAAGCAGAATCTTTCAAAGAACAGGCAGCATAAGACACCTTATGCTCCTCCAAACACTGACTGATTTTGAGCTTAGTTTCCATTTCCTCAATCCACCTTATTAGACCAGCCGCTCCTTCTTTGCCAGTAAAAGTAGGAGGGTTACAGGAAGCAAAATACTTGTAAGTACATCCCTGTCGAGGTGGATCAGGAACAATAGTAGTTGTACCGGTAGTGGTATGAGTTTCAACGTGACCACCAGTAGCATTATGTTCAACATGATCGTGTTCCCCACCAGAACCTGCAGTGATATGTGGTTGGTGTTGTGTCAGAACACCACAAGCAGATAGTTGTTCACGCACAATGCGAGCTATCATAGCCTCATTTGTTTCAGATCCGCTTGTACCAGCAGGTGGAACAATGCCTGCTCCAGGGTTCACTGGTGGAGTAGTATGCGTTTCCAAGTTCCCAGGTGGAACTACGTTCGCTTCCGGATTAACATGCGGATCCGGATTTGAGTCAACAGTCAAAGGTGGAATTTGATTCGGTTCAGGGTTTGTAATGTTCTGAGTAGCTCTCTTAGCTGGTCGACCTCGTTTAGGAGCCATTATTCTGCTTACAAGCAGACAAAACTCAGGTCAGTTCAAGAACATTAAAGATATAACCCGTTCTATCACATAAATACAATCCCATTCAGTTACACTGAAAAGTTGTATTAAAAGGTGATTATAAGAATACAGTATAACTACATAAATTCAGTCCAGACATGTTCACATTACACACAGATCACACAATTGTTCGTAGTTATACTTAGTCCTGTTATTTCAAAAACATGTTAGAGTCTTACCCAGCTCATTGCATTGCAACACATGTTTTTAAAGATATGTTCATACAGGACTAGGACATGTTCTCACACAAGTTCTCTAATATGTTCTCAGTTCATACATTAAGTTCTCATACAGACTATAGATATGTTCTCGTACAGTATGGCTCTCGTACTGTACTTTAGTTCCAGACACATTCACAATTCAGGCACGTTCTCAATTTAGACATGTTCTCGTACAGTATGGCTCTCGTACTGTACTTAAGTTACAGACACATTCACAATTAGATACGTTCACAATTCAGACATGTTCTCGTACAGTATGGTTCTCGTACTGTACTTAAGTTACAGACACATTCACAATTAGATACGTTCACAATTCAGACATGTTCTCGTACAGTATGGCTCTCGTACTGTACTTAAGTTACAGATATATTTGCATACAGTATTGCTCCGTACTGTATTCCAGCAAATATATATTTTAGTTCAATATATTCGCATACAGTATTGTTCCCGTACTGTATTTCAGCGAAATATATATATTAGTTCAATATATTCGCATACAGTATTGTTCCCGTACTGTATTTCAGCGAAATATATATATTAGTTTGACATGTTCTCATATTAATTCGTTCGCATACTGTTATGTTTTCACACAGAATTGTTTATAGTTCACACACAAAGTTCATTGTACAAACAGATATACACAAACACCCATATATTACAGTACCATAGTTTTATACATACCAAGTTTCGATACAACCAAAAGTCATAATACTCTAAACCAACAACATCATACACTACATCTCACGACTCAGGATCTGTCCATACCAAAATATCCCGCTCTCACAACTACTGATCACACTATATCACATCATATGTACAATAAAGTCACAACTGTTCCGCCTCCAATCAACCCTCACCGCAGAAAATACCATAATCCGTCCAACACCATGGCTATAATGACCAACCCTATAGCCACACATAATAACCTAGCCTCTAAGCTCATACCCCCTAACACTCCCATCATCACTCCTCTCATCATTATCACTCGCTGCCAAAATGCAGCTATCATCCCCTGAATCACGGTTCTCCTCATCCTTTCCTCGATCATAGCCCGCCAAGCTTGCGAGCCAGCATCCAGTGCATTCATCTGTTCCATCAACAACAGATGAGATGTGAGTATCTCGAACACAGTGGTACGTGTATCTTCCCCAATAGCACGAGACTCCTGTAACTCTAATCGAGTCCCCTGAAGATCTAAAGTCACCTGGCGAAGCTGTGCCCTAAACTCCGCCTGCTGTGAGGACTCTCCTACCTCATGTACAGTGTCAGGCTCATCCCTAGGCCCCATCTGACGTCTAATAGGAAGACCTGTCGTCTTGCGAGCTTGACCTCGCATACGTCTGAGTCCATCCCATGCTGGCGCTCTCGGTGGAGATGGCATAGGTGCTGGTGCTGGTGCTGGTACTGGTGCATCAGCCTGAGAAGCAGCTGCAGATGCCTCCGATGGATCGGAGTCAGAACCCGAACTTGAGCTCAGGGTATCGTCTAGTATCACGTAAGGAAACCGCTGATAAATGTATCTCTCTCCTTGGTCTGCCATCTCTGTATAAACAGAATACTCGAATCAGTACCATGAAAAAAATATATTGAATAATAACATTCAACATAATCATGATATGACATATCTTCCAATCTCAACACAACTATTCGTCTTTACTGTTATTAATGTTCTGCTTGTATTGAAATTTACTAGAACGTACAAGTGATGCAAATTCCAGTTGTGCTGGCCAGTCAAAACTGTAATTTGTACTACTTGATTATTCTGGCTTAATTCAAAACAAGTTTTGTTCAATATTAATGTTCGGTGCTCTCTGTGTAACTATACGAGCCTATGGTTATAGTCTAGGTCTCTAAGTCAACCTAATTCTCTATAACCTGTGGCTCTGATACCACCCTGTCACACCCCCACCCCTCGTCACCTCGTGTCTGGTCTGACGTCACTGAATCGGTTGCGGAAGCATAGTGGTGATGTCTCCGAGGTGAGGGGTGACTTACTTGAACCAATATCATAAGCACACAGATTAACTTAAAGTAAATACTTTACCAGGGTGTCGCAATCACAACCACATTACAACTATATTTATTTAATTACAATACTATTATTAAAGTGCAAATAACTCAAAAGTGCATCCTCACCCGGTGGTCACTGTCTCCCTGCAAAAAGATTTAATTTGAAACGTCAGCACAAAGCTGGTGAGATCGACAGTTCAATTTAAAACAATATGATATGATAAGTACGTTCTCAAAAGTTCAGTTCTGGATAACCATGGGACCTGTATCTAGTTCCTTTCGGACGTCTAGTCTGTCTCAAGATATTACCCGTCGGTACATATCTTAGTGCCTCATTATCTTAATGTCTATCACACCATTAAGAAGTTTAGGAAACAGATAACAAACATTCACACAAGGGGAGATGCAATCCTCCCAGCGAATGGGGTGTCAACCAATAGTACTATCAATGTTTTCTGCTCGGCCACACATGGGTTCACTAGATACAGTTCAAAAATGAGGACTTTCAGTTCCATGATAGGGTTCAGTCTACAGGCAAAATCCCATGAAATCCCACAAAAGTCACAACATTCACATGAAATCACACAGATATCAGTGACACATATCATATGTTCATTAAAAGTTCAACAATGTTTCCCGATGTTTATAAAAGATTAAAAATAAAAGGGGTTGTACGAAACTCACCTGATGATAATAGGGTAGCAGTGTATCACCAAACTGATAGTACAGAGATGATTCTGCATTTAGTTATCTTTAATGAGTTATTTATGTTCTAGTTTACTGATTAGATCCTTCTGAACGTTCAATGTCAAAGACATTGCTTAGTAAATCATCAACTCGATATTAACTATATAATTAATTAATTTAATGTCATATCATACAATGTATGATAATGTAGGAACCTACATTGCATTAGATTCCTAATACAAAGTTGATGACACTCTTGATTAATCAGAATAATCTTTGATTAATCAGATAGTTAATGTTGTTGATTGTAATGCTAAAACAGTTTCTAGATAATTTAATGGCTTAAAAATGATTAATCCTTATTATTGATTACCCAAATATCATGAAATATCACAATGTAGCATTAGAATAGGTTAAATAACCAGATTTAACATACTAATCTGACTGTTATCACAAACATCAGATAATCATTCCAATGAGTATGTTAATGATTATGATTAGTTTGAAATACTTGGATTTAACCTTTGCATTTCAAAGATTAATCAAACTAATCACCTACATTGTTATAATCAAATGGTTTAAACCATTATAATCATGGGTATGATTTCATGCAAACCGGGCATTACAACGGATCAAAACAAGGATTTAACCGTTAGAACTTCGTGTTCTTTGTTTATAATCAATCCTAGCCATCATCTAGGCAATAATCAACAATCCTAACTATCTCATTACGTTCAAAATCAAGATCTAATCAATCAAAATCAAACTAGAAGGTTTAAACGGATCATTACCTAATCAACCGGATTTCTGACTTCAAAACGATGATCAGAACTTGTTAAGATGATTCCTGGTACGATCCTTGCGTTCAAAAGCCTTGAAAATGAAGATCAGATGGTATATGTGTGTGTGTTTTCGTCTGGGTTGCGTCCAAGTTCGAGAAGAAGAATAAAAATTTTTCTTGCATGAAATCTGATGAAGTAGATCAGATTTCTGCACCGCCACATCCGTCGCGTACCGCGACCAGAAGCCCAAAAAGGCTTCGCGTACCGCGAAGAAATCCGGAGATCTCAGATTTCTTTCGTGCATCGCGTACCACGGAGAACTTCCAATCCCACCTCCGCGTACCGCGGCAAGTCCAGTCGACCAATACTTAGAAATTTTTCTTCATTTTACGATTCCGGGCAATCCAAGACTCCGTTTTGAACACGGTTTTCGCCCACATTCATCATTTCTCACCTACTATCAACCTGTAATAATTACAATTGTTAAATCAACATGGATTTCTAGAACGATCAAATGTGCTCACGTCATTGATGACGTAAATTCTCGTTTGCAACTGTCACATGTTCTTGCTGTGCTTCTTCGGCTACAATTTGGGCTTGGTTTTCCTCATTAAACCAGCAATCCTTTTTCACGTGACCGTGTCTGTTGCAAATGTGGCATTGAGGACCACGATTTCTCTCCTGGTACCTGCCTCGGCCTCTCCCTCGGCTCGTATTGCGGCCTCGACCTCGAGTATAGTTTCCTGGGAAGTTTCGAGATGGTTCTTGAACCACCTGTGGGGCCTGTTCTTCGGGCCTCTCGGATTGGTTGTTGGTTCGACTGTTCAGGCGAGCTTCCTAAGATTGTAGGGATCCCATCAATCTGATGGGAGTTAGTCTAGTCATATCGTTGGCTACTTCGATTGAGGGGACAATATAGTCGAACCGAGGAGTGAGACTTCTTAGAATTTTCTCTACTATGGCTTGATCGGTCACAGGTTCACCATATTATCTTCTCTGGCTAACTATGGTTATGACTCTCGAGAAGTAGTCTCCGACAGCTTCCTCCTCTTTCATGCTCAGATTTTCGAAATCTCGTCTCAAACCTTATAGTTTGATTGCCTTCACCTGATCATCGCCTTGATATTCCATTCGTAGGATCTCCCAGGTCTCCTTTGCTGAGTCAGCTGCGGCTATGCGGGAGAATAGTTGATCGTGAATCGCCTGTTGAATTATGGCCATTGCGTGTGCGTCTTTCTTCATGGTAGTCTTCAGTCGAACTTGGTCGGCGTCTTCCATGTTTACACCGATTTCCACTAGATCCCATAGATCTCTCGATCGGAGGATGGTTTTCATCCAGATGGCCCAGAAATCGTAGCCTTCTCCTTTGAATATAGGTATGGGTGTGGGTTGTGTGGGTAATGCGCTGGTAGGTTCGGCCATCTTGTGCTCTGTTGGCTCGACGGGAAGACTTGGCAGTGGCTCTAATACCACTGAAGGTTTTAAGAGAAGAGAATAGGCCAAAGCTTTTAGCAGAGATTTTATTTTTCAACACACAAAATACAAGAGTTACTCTCTTTATATAGAAGAGATGTAACTAACTAACAAACTCAACAATTGTAACAGAAAATATCCAAACTACTAACTACTTCTAACTGACTTATTTGAAGCATCTTCATCAATTTTATCAATTATCTCGTAAGTATTGCATTGTAATTTATTGTTTTCTTATTCATATTATATTTTAAGAAGGTTTATTAAGTTTTAGTGTTTTAATTTTCATAAATTTTTCTGAGTTAGTAGCATCAATGTATCCAGAGACGGAGCTTGAAAAAAAGCTCGAAGGGGGCCGAAGAATTTTTCGGAAGAAAACGGAGGGGGTCGAAGGATTTTTAGGAAGAAAACGAACGGGGCCGAAGGATTTTTAGGAAGAAAACGAAGGGAATCGAATGATTTTCTGACAAAATACTACTGAATCGACCATTCTGACCGAAAAACGGGGGGCCGGGGCCCCCCGAGCCCCAATAAAAAACCGTCCCTGAATGTATCTATGTCATAAGTCGTCCACATCTCAAGTGAACCTTAATTTCCAAACTCAAAAAATACATCAGAGAAAGCCAACAAAGGCTAAGCCAACTCGTGCTCATAATCACCTCCAATTACAAAGTAATGCTAAGTCTTGTGTTAACTTATACGTTACAATATTATTCTTAAACATGACTTCATTTGTTGCACATATACACACATTCCAGCCAATGTGGGACAGCTAGCTCACTTTGTAGAGGCTTGCCTCTTAGAATAGGAGCTCATGGGTTCAATCCCGCCCATGTAAAGATGTAATTATGGTGTAATTTAAGAGTAGAGTAAGTTTAGCCATTAAAAAAAATATATATACACATACCAATAAGATAGGAAAATCATCTTTGTTTGGTTAATAAGATTGAAAATTGAAAAAAAATGGAATCGGGAGTAGTTAATTATATTGTTGGGACGGTCCCCATACACTTAGGTCCAAGGCTCCCAATTGATTTGATTGAATGGCATCTTTTTAAGTGTGTTGGTTGAATGAGTGGTTTTTGCAAGGACATGTGAAACAAGTTTTGTACGTTATTAGTGAGTAGTGCCAAAATAATATGGGTTGTTTGGATCTTGTGGCTCGTTTCCAACAAAAGAGATGAAGCAAATTATATAAAAAATAAATAAGAAGAGGATATAAATGAAGAATGGCGTTGGAGTATAGAAATGTAACGAAATGGTGAATTGTATATATAGGGTTGAATTGGAAAATACTTCATTATAAAAATCTAATCTTTGCAACAACTCTATAGAAAACTAAATTAAAGGGTGTATAGTTTTCTTTAAAATCATTTTTTTCAATTGTCAATTGTTAAAATCCTTTCACAACTTTTATGATTAAGTTTAGAATTAAACAATAGGTAAAGAGTTTAGGGAAAGTATATATGACAAAAGCAATTTAATTTATAGAGGTCAAAGTTAGTATTAATTAATTAACCAATTCAATATATGTCCTCTTCTTGATACTCCAATCAAGAGTTTCTCCACTATATATTGTTTCCTGAAATTAATCTAGCTAGGATGGCCGTTACAACGCTTAACAAAGAAAGATATATGTTAAGGTAGTGAAACAACCAAATCAAACAATCATTATGTCAAGATATTGAGTCATTCTTGAAAACATAAAAGTCAAGATAGTAACAATCTCACAAGATCAAATACAAATAATCAAGCACTATAAATCTGAACATAAAAGCAGTAATATATATGAATTCCCTCGCAAATATTACAAGTGAATGAATATAATAAAAACTTGTCTTTCTTCTTTTGATTTTTGATTTTGTATTCTATTCGAATGGTTATTTGAACGATTGAAAGAATCAAGACAGAAGATATGTATTTCATTTTTTTTCTTTTTTTAGAGCAAAGGAATGAAGTGCCAAATTGCATAAAGTAGCAAAATTAAGCATTTTGGTCAGACATGTGGTTGTTTCAGTGGTCACTTCAACATACCACAATCACTTAGTTAAAACGTGTGGTTGCTTCAAGTGACCGCTAATGATCAGATTGCATTTTGTTCTTTCTTTTGTAATATAAACATTTTGCAATGTCTTGTCTAATTTTGTGTTTTAATTTATAGATTTTCGAACCATATAGATTTGATTTAGATTAGATTGATTTATTCAAATTCTTGGTGGTTAAATGGGTTTTTTTCACCTTAATTTTTTTTTTTTTTTTCTAATTGCATAAGTGGATGCGTTAATGTGAACCCTTACTTTTCTCAAAATCGTTTGTCATTTTTGTTTTAGTCGTGTCTTCAATAAAATAGTTATAAAGATTCATATCTATTCATAGAAAAGCTCTTGCAAGAGTATATGAATTTCAAATACATTTTATAAATATTTTGATTTATAAAACTTTCTACATCACTGCACTTCTACTTAACACCTATCGTAATGATAAACGGCTTGTCTCGCCGTGACCTTGAGTTTTATCATTTAACCTTTAATTTTTTTTATGAAGATCCTATAATTAAGTTGAGTTTTTGTTATTTTTTTGAACTTTCTTGATTCATAATATTGATTTGAATGTCTTAAATTAAGATAAGTAATCACGTGTTTAAAACATGTATGTATAGTATGAGACATATATATACTCATGTTAATTTGATGAATTAGTAGCATGCATTACAATCATTAATTAATTTATTATTATGAAAACAAAGGGATTAATTAATATTTAAATCATTGTTTTCCCAACATGCTCTATTCTTGAGCCCCACATTAATCTAACGTACACTCGTGAGAATTTTGACACCAAACAACTCGCGAGGTCTTAAACAAGGGGAGGAAGGCTATTTCCATTACACGGTTATGTTTACGCTCCAATTAAATGACCCGATCAAACGTATAGTAGGAATATATATACCTCTGATTGTACATACTGCAATTAGAAAGTAATTTTCGATAATGTTTTAACACAATTGAAACATTGATATACAATAGAGAAAAATGTAAAGAGATACGATTTTGAGGATGAACATAATATAATTTAACCATGCATATATATATATATAGGGTAAGGTTCCCCTAAAAAGTATATTTTGCCTAAGAAGGCTAAGAAGGATTTTAAAAAACTCGAAAACCGACTCAAACAAACCCCGATTGAATTCATTTTTGCATCATTGGAACCGGCTTGTCGAACCCTAAAATCCAAACCTTAAATCATAAACAATAAACCTTAATACTAAAACCAAAACTTTAAAAACAAATCTTTAACATAAAGATAAAACTTAAAAGCTAAAAATCAAGCCCTAAAACCTAAAATCTAAATCTAGTTGTTAAAACGAAAACTTAAAAGCTAATATTGTAGGGTTTGATAAGACGGTTCCAATGCCATCGAAATGAGTTCAATCGGAGTTCGTTTGGGTTGTTTTTGGAGATTTTAAAAATCCTTCTTAGCCTTCTTAGGCAAAATATACTTTTTATTTGATCTTTCCCCTATATATATATATATATATCAAAACTTAGAAAAAAGTGGTTTTTTGCATATATATATATATATATATATATATATATATATATATATAATGGATTAAGGGTGATTTACAGTGCATCATTGACATCAATTCAAGATAGAGACAGCTAGAGAGAGAGGTTGCATTCCTACAAAGGATTATCGAATGAAATTGAAGGATATAGAGCTACAACAACAAATGGCGACGAAGATGTAAAAGGGACACATGCAACATTGGTGGACGAAAAATGACTCAGAATGAACGATAAATTTAATATATATATGGTAGCATAAGTATTAAAGCTCTCTCTACTTGCAAACATTTGCAGTTGCAATGTATCTGGTAGATATTTGACGTGGAAAAGGCTCAAGGGTCCAAAATCTTTTGTTCCATATACCATTCTTTTTTGTTAAATTCTTCAATAAACGATTTAGTATATATTTGAAAACGAACGAAATAATCAATTAACAAAACATAATTTCACCAAAAAAAACCCATTATTTCTAAATATTTAAAACTATATATTTCGCTTCCCTTTTTACAGGATAGTACTAAATTTGAAAGAATCTCATATCTTCAAATTAAAAATCGACAAGATGAAATAAAATTAAACAGCAAAATAGCACATAAATAGAAAAATGGCATGTTTCACTTTTTTATACAATAAAAAACAACTGAATGAACATAAAACGAATTGGAAATTGTATTTGAAGTTAAATTAGGGTCAAGAAAAAAAGTCAAAAACAATTCCTAATTAACATGACAAGAAAATTAAACATATTGATTTGTCAACTCTAATTAAAACTAGATACCTAATTAAAAATCTTTTTTATAAGTGAAAGACCTCAAATCCGAGAGACTTATGGATTGGGTATAAGCATCGTAAGAGTATTTCTTGAATTGAGATTTATATTTATAAGCAATAGAAAGACGTTTAAACATATCATTCAATTCAATGAACTTTAAGTTTTTTTTGAACGGCTAAACTTACTCTCCATCTAAATTACACCACACCATGATTACACATTTGCATGGAATTGAACCCATGACCTCCCATTCTAAGAAGTAAGCCTCTACCAAGTAGGCTAGTCCCACATTCAATGAACTTTAAGTTGTTGATCATATTTACTACTAATATTCATTTGTAATACATTTGTTTGCTTGTTAAATATGTTTGTGTCATAATGTAAGGTTTTAATTAAGATGGAATTTTGTAAGTAACAATGTATGCACGCGAATTTGGTTTCTTACATGTCTCAAGGCATTTAAAGATTTTTGACACATTTGGATATAGTTTCTCATGCATGTAGTGGACCAATGTCGTCTTAAAATAAAGTCAAAAATCAAATAAATTCAAAAGAAGTCAATAATCAAATAAAGTGATCGAAAGTCAAACCTAAAATGTTTTCAAATGGCACCTAGGATATGGATGTTGGTAAATCTTGGTCTCGGGAAATTATAAAGCCAAGGTTGTTGCATAGATTCATATGCATGTTTAGTCAGATCCAATATAAATGAGGAAATATTAACTCATCTTGAGTAGAAGTCAAGCTTTCAGGTTAATTAAAACATCATAATATTTAATTAATTAGGTTGCTCATATCTATCATTAGGTAGGTTAAGCCCATGATGATGCCATAAGACTTGAACTAGATCCAGTGTTGCAATTTGCATAACACATACGTATATCATAACATCACATGTGGCATGGTTACACATCATTTTTTATACAACATCAGCATACCCTATAAATGTTCCTTGTATCATGACTATTATAAGGTTTGGGAATGATGAGATGTAGACAACCATTATCTTTTTTCCTCAAAAATAAAGGTTGCATCTCGAGTGATCATGCTTCAATTCACGAACGATACAAACCATTGAAAATAAATAAATAATAGAATAAAATTATGCAAGGTAAAATGGTTTGTTAGGCACTATCACATTAAGCATTCACTCTTTAATTAATGGAAGTGTATATGTTGAGCAACAATTTTTTTAAGAATCATTTAAAATAATTAGGAATCAGGAATCAATTGGGTATGTATTAGAATATTTTTGTATATTTTTTTATACTCATTTGTTTCACTTTTGCAAAATAAACAAAGAAGGCTTATTTATGGGAAATAAATATTGAAGACTTTAGTTTATTTTCTAATAGTTACAATATGCACAATTTTCTCGTTTTTGAATATATACGCAGGTTTGTTTTTATTTGCCGCCTCATCCTATAGAATCGATCTTAATGGTTTAAGATGCACATGCTCGTGGACGACCATACTCTAAAACGGTCATGTGGATGAGTCAAAAGGATACCGAGTTGATACCTAGAATATCATAACAATCTAGATTAGCCGTTATTAGATTTATATTTATAAATACCAAGCAATGATTGACTATAGGGACAATTGCACACTTACAATTTATTGTTACTTTTGTCATTATAATCGTGAACAATTGTAACACTTAATCTCGATCATCCGAGCTCCAACACTTTTATTTACACTTTGATTTGTAGAAAAGAAGGCAGAGTGACTACTGCCACCTCCCCCGAGGTTTTTATGCCGGTAATCCTAACAGATCGATTAAAGGATTTTCTTCGTATAAATATTGTCGTTTATTGTTGTTTGCATATTTATTTTTCCTAAAGATCTTTGAGAATAATTTTCTCAAAACATATAAAAAATATGTTTCCCTAATTTAAAAGCACGAAATCTCATTTAACTAATTTGGTTTTATTAAAATTAAGTTTGTTATTTTTTACCCGAATGAGTAATCATATTTCATAATCATTTGCGTAAAACAATTTTTAAAGCATGCATATCAGCTTAAAACTGTTATAAGATATAGTCATCTAGAACTAACATGTTATGAGGTATCAAATACTATATATGGTTAAGTCATAAACCTTGTAAAACTATAAATCTATAACAACCTATCATAAGCACTACAAGAAAGTAGATCTATAGAAATCGACAACAACTCAACAAGTAGTTCCTATATGTAGACCTATAGCGATGAAAAATGGTTGGTGTAGTTTTCAAGTCTACAGCGGTAATGCATAGTCGCTATAGGTCGAGTGACAATGACAGGATTTGACCAAAAATTTGCCGCCTATCGAAATATATATATATAGCAACGAGATTTGTTGTCGCTAAGGTCTATTTTCTTGTTCTGAAATTCAAGTGTGAGCCAAGTTAGCTTCCCATCACATAACAGAACCTACTCCACCTAAAGAGTTTCGTTCAAAAACATGCATGTATCTGGTCAAAACTTTTACTTCACCCAAATTTTCGTTTGAAACTATACGTATGATTAAATCTTTCACTCGAAACTATATGCATGATCGAAACCTTCACTTCACTCAGAACTTTCGTTCAAAACCATAGATGTTTGGGTTCAAAAGTTTTGCCTCACATCTTTTTGTTCCCAAGAGTTTACTTTCAACTAATTAATGTTCGATGTTTCATTTTTCAATCAAAAGTTTTGTAAGAACTTTCGATTATCACCCTACTAGTTTGTTTCTTTTAATTAAAACTCACAAAGATCTCAACTTTTGACGTTCAAATCTCTTGTAAGTGTTTAGTAATATCTTTTCTTTATTTAATCAAAATCGTTGCTTGCATGTCATCTTTTTGAATAAAACTCCACTTAATTAATTTTATGGGAGAAAGTAATTTTAATTTGTTAGGTTCATTTATTGTACTTTTGTTGCTTTAACATTCTTTCATTTCAAACAAATCCTAATTTGGTAGTTTTATTATGTTCGTTTATTTCAATAATATAAAAATTGATCAGGATGGTACAATAAGAAATGTCGTGGTGGTTGGGGGTGGTTACTCCAATTCCTGCATAGTGCATATATGTTTAATCTTTAGCATTATTCTATTTCAAACCATTAATCCTAGCTAGGTAGTTGGAATTTTATTAAGTTTGTTTACTACATTGATACAAAATTCAAGGTGCGTATTATAATAAGTACGTTTAGCCAGAAATTAAACTCATTTAAGACATGCATATATGTAAATTAGTAATACTAGCCAGATGCCCGCGCAATACGGCGGGAAACGTAACACTTAAGTTGGTGATTTTAAATGTTTGCAGGGTTCGTTTTTGAGTCATAACCACTATAAAAGCAAGTTTTTTATCTTAGTAAATTAAAAATGACTTTAACTTCTAACATAAAAGGCCAAATGTGCCAAAAATGTCAAGATGTGATTAATTTGTTTTGAGGGATTTTCTTTTATAATCACTCTATCTTACATAAATTATAATAAGCTACCTATGTGGGACAAAGTGAAAGTAGAAAAAACTTTTATATTAGATTTAAAAAGTTGTACCATATGCTATAAGAGTTGTAAAACTCTTAATTTTAAGAGATTTAAGTAAATTACTCTTTTGTCCTTCCTATATGTATTATATAGTAGTATAGATATATAGGGTATGAATAATTTGAAAACCACTTTTTATTGTAAAAACCCAAAAAACCCATGTAAAACATACGTAACAAAACGTAAAAAAAAAACCTATGTAAAACATACGTAACAAACGTAAAAAATTTTTATCAGATCTGACGCAACGTTACGTATGTTTTACAACGTAAACAGATTTTATAAAACATTTTTTAAAAAAATATTTCTCCGGCGCTTTTTTGATTTTGTTTTTATAAAAATGTACCCAATAATGTTACAAACCTGTAAAAAAAATTCAAAAAAATACGTTTTTTACACGAGTTTTCAAGGTTTTCACACTAAAATAAGGTTTTCATTTTATTAATCCCCTATATATATATATATATATATATATATACTAGGTTAAGACCCCGTGTATTACACGGGGTTGAATAAAAAAATATGATAAATAGTTACTAATGAAAATTTAGATAATATAAAATGATTTTTAATATAAAATATGATTAAAATTTCATATAATTTAATAATTTAATTAATAAAATAATATTATTATTTATTTAAATACTAATTTCTTCAAAGTTTTGTTTGTTTAAACATTTTATTTTAAAAGAATTATTTTACAAATTTTATATTTTATAATAAATTGATTTTTGTAAAAAGTGTTATCTAATATTAATATATTTTTAATGTATTAAAATATCTTTTTAATTTAAAAATATATAAAAGTATATTTAATATTTAATATTAGATACATTTATTATGACAGAGAGACGAGAAATTAAAGATAAGGTGCTCTAGAAACATGATATGTGTTTCTATAAACCTTTATTTATTAGTATAATATTTTATAACCCGTGTGTTACATAGTTGAAATAATAAAAAAAGTTTTAAAAAAATATTACTTGTATACAGGTTACATAATAATAAAATTAAAACGGTTTAGTATACATTTTTTTTGAACAGCGAATGTCTCAATCGTGTGAGCTTACTATTTCCTGTACATAAAGAGAATAAAGTTACTTATAAAACATGAGTAACTCAAGCTTTTTTGGGATTTAAAGCGAAATGAAATTTTGACGACTGTTTCTTAATTATATATTATAAATTTTCAACTTTAAATTTCTTAACCACCATTTATGATCGCTCTGAGTTTAAAGTTCTTCTGTTACACGATTGAAATTATGAATTATACATAATTTAATGTTTATACAACATGTATTATTTTTAAGAAAGTTACATAATTTTAAAGTTTATTAAAATATTATTAGATAGTAAATGGATGGAAGTAATCATGTAATCGTTTTAAATTAACAATTGATCTCAGATAGATATAATTAAACAATAGGGTAAATGAAGTAAGTTTAAATGAAAAACAATCTTAATTGTCAATTACATTAATTATGGATTAAATTTTAAGCGGGAAAATGAAGCTAAAAGTGGTCTAAATGAATGCCAAGTGGCATCACAAAACCTTCTTTTATTATATTAGATAGATATTAAATATAAAATACTTTGTTTTACATTTTTAAACTAAGAAACATATTTTATAATACATTAAAATATATTAATAGTAAAAAACACATATTAAATATCCAACTTATTATAAAATATACAATTTTTATAATTAGTATTTTGAAAAAAATTAAGAAACAAAGTTTGAAAAAAGTTATTGTTTAAATAAACAATATAATTATTTATTACTTAAATTATTAAATTATACAAAATTTTAGCCATTTATATTAAAAAATCTTATATTATCTAAAATTTCATTAATGGATGTTTATTATATTTTTATCATTCAGCCTGTTTAATGCACGGGGTCTTAACCTAGTTATTTAATATGAGAGAATTAAATGGGATGATGAGAAGATGCCAAGTGACAATATTGTCTTAAAATTATGACAAGTGTCAAAACATATTTTTGCTTATTATAGTAGTAAGATAATTAACATCAAGGTGGATCGAGTGTTACAATTAGTTTAACCGGAAAACTCATTTGAGACATATATGTAAATTAAAGCACTTAACATGTTTAGGATTTTACTACAGTACATTTACAAACACACCAATCAACGATCTGAGTGGACCACTTTAGATTATAACCAGTAATTTACACAATTCGTGTTCGCATTGCGTGCACAATTCGTGTTCGCATAATTTTAAAAAGGAAAGCATACATATAGATCGTGTTAATTTCACATTTATCAAGTTAATTAATTAACTTGGCATCATTGTCCCTTAGCTTCTTATTATAGGAGCCGTACAAAACACCCATCTTTAGTGTTTATCAATTATCAACAACGTACGCGTCTAGAATCTAAATTCACAAGAAACTTTCATAACCTAATGTTATAAAATCTTTTGACAGATCCACAATTATTTTAAATTATAGATCTCCATTTCATTCTTCGTTTCATAAGACTCTAAGATCCTTTTTCAAATATGTTCCCATTTTGAGTCAAGAGATAGATAAATAGATACATCCCGTTTGATTTCAGCTTTCTGCAGTCCTCAGGGAAAAACATGAAAAAAAGGCTCGAATGGTATGATCCCTCCGTCACCCTAGCATGATCACCCTCCATTTCATTCTTCGTTTCATAAGACGGAATATATTATTAGAATTCATTTACCATCGAAATGAGTTAAATCGGAGTTCGTTGAGGTCGGTTTTGAAGATTTTACAAATTATTTTTAGCCTTTTTATTGAAAATAATTTTTTTATTTGATTTTTCCTATACATACACATATATATGATGCCTTCTTATTTTTTTAATTTATCTCTGTTATTGAATAATAATAATAATATTAAAAGAAAGTATTTTTAGATATTAAAATAAATTAATTATAAATAATTATTATATTTCATAAGTAAATGATTATTTATGATTATTTATTTAGCTGTATAATACACGAGTTTTCTATGTTAGTTAATATTTCTTTTATACTATTCAAAAAAAAATGTCACTTGTAACGACTCCATGTTTTCATTGTCAATTTCATATAATCTTATTTATTTAACTCTTCAATGAAATTATTATATCTTCTATTAAATAATTATATTTTCTCATGTTAAACAATTATTATATTAATGACTACCAATATGATTTGTCTTTTCATACTATAATATAAATTTTGATAATTTAAAAATCAAATATTTATATTAAAAACACACTTTTAAAACAGTTTATAAAAATAAGAAATTTTAAAAAAATTCAAATTTTAAAAAAATTAGAAATATTTTAAATTGGTATTTTTAAAATAAAAAAAGTTTTATAAAATATTTTTTATTAAAAAACAATTTTTAAAAATAAAATAAACTATAAATCAAAGCTATTAAATAATGGGATTTTTATAAAAAATGATGTTTCTTAAAATATTTTTTTTAAAAAAATAATTCTTTCAAAATCTAAGAGTTATAAAAATAATAGAAAAAAATACATTTTTTGTCCTTTATGTGTAATAATGTTTTAAAATTGAGTCATTTAACTTTGATAATTACAGAAATTATATATTATTTTTTTTATTTTTTTAACATTTAGTTTTTGATAGAAAAACAACTAAATTTTAAAACATCAGTTAGTTTAAAATTTTATGCTGTTACAAATCAAGAAGGTTACGTATTATTTCTTTAGTTAATGAAAATTTTAGCTATTTTTTATTACTTAAAATACTTATTAATGCGTAATCAATTTATATCAAAATATTATTTTAGAATTTCTATCATTTTTATTATAAGTATTTAATATTTTGTATGTAGCCTGTGTAGCACGTAATTTTGAAATAATATTAATCCAACTCTTAAACAGTAGGGTTGTCAATTCTCATTAGATGTATGAAATTTAACAACAATGACAACAATAATTGACCATCTATTATAATAAAAATGTAAAATATGTTATTGAAACCAGGCTAAGTGATACGAAATATGTTTATCCAGACATGCAGGTGTTAGAATTCAATTATTGTTATTAGTTTTAAGTCGTAATCATATAACATAAATAGTTTAAAACGTTGATCACAACACTAAATCTAAACGTATCTATAAAATATATGTGAATGAAGTCTTGGATTTGGTTTGAATTGTACCGAACCAACACACGACTTCCAATCCAATCCAACTCAAATTACAACAATCAATACAAAGATTTTGGCTCTGGATTCAAATAATCTTTATTTAGTCAAAGTCAAACATACATATAAAACATGAACCATCAAAAAGGATGTCGCATTCCTCAATATTACTCCTTTCTTTTGTCCCCCACTTGATCTTAGTCTAGATGTGGTCCAATAATTAATATGTTTATTACAATATCAATAATATAAATTAACTATTTAATAAATGAGTCACAAACAATACAAAGCTCTCTTTGAATAAACGAGTTGAGTTGAGTTGAGCACAACCTATTTACAATTATAAAAAAAAAACATTTACAGTTTACTTTCTGTTTTCATCAAGTGTTTATTTGATTAACATATTATATCTCATTCTTCATGCCTTTATCATACTTAATTAATAAACGCTTAATTTATTATTATTGTATTCTCTAAATTATATACTACAAAACGGCATAGAAATAAGGAAATCACTATGCATAAAACTCTAAATTTAAGAATAGATGTGAAGATTGAAATTGATACAAAATTAAAATTCTCCAGAAAAAAAAAATACATAGATATCTGTTGAAAATTTTGGCACTAGATTTTGATAATCTTTTTGGTCTAAGTCAAACATACAAAACATGAACCATGACGAAGGATGTCACATCCCTCAAAATTACGCTTTTTTTCTTTTGTGGCTGTCTTAATGTTTTTTAGGTATTGTGGTCCAAAAACATGTTTAATAACAAATTAAAATTAGATCATCTTCCAAACCAAACTCTTAGCGTTAGCCCACAAGACTTGAATAACCCAACCCCTTTCCTTCCTTCCTGAACTAGATCAAGAACACCCAACTGTAGATATGGTCAAAGATTTGCAAACTTAGATAGTGTATCATGTGCATAAAGGATTGTACATGGATTTATGAAGAAATACAATTATTGCAACATCATGTCACAATAGGTGAGGTGTAAAGTTTATAAATTTGGTAATAATAAGATGTTTATATGTACGTGTGGTGTGATAAACTCCACGGTGCTATGTCTCCTTGTACATCTATTTCGTCTTTCTCTGTTCGCCCAGCCCCTGTTCACAAATTTCAATTATTTTTGGTAACAAAGTTTCTCAAGTGTGCATACACTAAAATGGTAAAAAAAATAAAGAAATAAATAAAGATGTACCTTACCAACAGAAGCTCCAGCATCAAACCTCTTTCCAAGCTTCTTTGAAGCATCACTAAGTTTAACACCTTGAATGCATTATTAGAATCCAAATATATATACATATATACACACACACACACACAATATATACACACATATAAGTTTTGTGTCTAAAACAGTTACAGTAATGTAAGTAAAAAACTTACAACGATGTTACGTATTAAACGGTGATGAATTTTCACAAACTCATAATAGAAGAAAGTGTTGTACATGTGTTACAATGATGTTAAAAAAAAACAAGATTTAGCTTTATCTTGATAAGGTTATCTGGGTTAAGGATTTAAGAGTGAGTTATTATTTGAATATTACCCTATGTCCCTATGTATGTGTGTGTATACACACACACACACACATATATATATAGGGATGTGATCTAATTATAACCCACACTTATGGCAATAATCCATTAACTCTAATTACCCAATCAAAATTAAACACATGGATTTCTAATTTTCTATTATTAAATCTGATGAGGGCACATTAGTAATTTGCTCATTGTACCAACTTTTTTTTTAACGGCAATTTGGATCACTGACGGGTCATAGACCCACCCGATCATATCCACACCCAATAGGAGGAAACCCACTATAGGTGAGAGAAAACCCCTAGCTCAGCATGAAACCCTATTTTGTCAATGCCAAAACTTGAACCCGTGACCTCCCCAATATTGAAGTCACAGGTACCTCCCCTCAACCACTTGAGTTACTAATCAGTAATCACGGTTTGTTCCATTCAATAAACTAAAAGAACATTAAGCTTTGAGATGATTCATAGTAATAACATCGTTTCCTTATTTGTTTATATAGTAAAACAAACTGTCATAAGCGTATTTTTTTTATTTACAAAATAGAAAGAGTAAATATGATATTTTTAGAGGGTAAATGAAAAATTATGAAATATACATATGTATGAAATAATTAAAAAAAAAAGTTCATAAAAAAAAAAAACAGTATGCTCACTACAAAAAGATGAAGGCCTTTCAAGGGGGTAATGAACTTCCGCATGTTGCGGGTCACCTTCTCAATATATAATTACTTGCTTGTTTCTCCTGAAAAACAACATTCAATGTTTTTAGGTCATTAGTTGAAACTTTTAGCAACCAAAGACTGAAATTCAAGCTTTTTAGTCACATCGACAATTATATTTTGTTGACGCTTATCTTAAGGCAATAACTAATAATAAACAATCAAATCAAGTATAAAACTAATTTTAAGAAGAAGTTAAATATGGCAAGCATTATTCATGTTCCTCAAAAAATCTGCTACAGCGGTAATTGATTTTTTTGTTTAAAACTTAACAAAGGGTGCAATGCTAAGGATCCAGGAATTTCTGCCACATAATCCACCTACCACAACAAAAAAAAAATAAAAAGTAGTAATAATAATTAATAAAAAAAAAAACAAATAAGAGGATGCACAACTAATAGTAAGTTTTTTTTAAGGATATGATTCCTAGTTTTAGAACCCAAACCCTTAAAAGTAACATCATCTACAATCTTTTTGTCATTCACAAACCCTTATTCCTAATAACATTTGCTACACTTTGTGCATAAGGAGTAGAATGAGGATGTGGAGGTTTCCAGATTGAGAGAGGAATTGAATACAATTAATTTAAGAAGACTAAAAATATATGAGGTGTGCATGTATATATAAAGGGACAATTGGTTAATCGAAAGTAGCTTGCTTCCATTTCCATGAGAATCCATCCATCCATCCTTGATTGCACTAACTTCATTAATTGTTGAAGAGGGAACAAGCCTTTTAAATATTTATCAATCAAGCCAATTAAGATCATGCATGGTTCCATGACTATTATGAAGAGGAAAATTTTAATTCCTTTTTTACAGAAGCCATTAACAACCAATTACAACATCCAAGACCTACCTCTATAAATACCAATATTACACCAAATTCACACGCTCCAAATCAACTTTTACTTTCAAAGAAGAAACTTCTAATTTGAGTCATGAGAGTGTTTCATTTATCTTATCATCATCATCGACCCTTCTAAAATGAATCTATATTATAGCAATCACTTACTACCTTGACCAAGGGGTCTTAGAGCATGTGCAGGAGGTGCGACCGTACAAGACCCATTATTTAGGGGGCACTAAATTTTTTTAAAAATTTGTATATATTATATATATTTTAATTTATTTTACATCAAACACATATAATTTACAATCCAATTCTTAAATATATTTAACCTAATTAAAAACTAACTACCAAAAACCAAAGTGGGCTTTTTATATATTGCTGATCAAGCAAGTGCTTCACTTCAAACAAGATTTGAACAATAAAAAAAGTATGAAAAATTATTTGGATTTTTATTTTCTAAAAAGAGGAAGGAACTGGACAACAATGACATTAGTTCATGTTGTATTTTTCTTGAGGATGCTTTGAAATATGATGGAAATCATATATTGATGGTTATGAGCTTAATATGGAGTTAAAGTTGTTGGATACTTTATTACCTAGTGAGATTCTAAACCCGGTTGATGTTTTAAAATATTTGAAGCGAGTCAATTGTTTTCCAAATGCATCAATTGCATATAGAATCTTGTTGACTATTCCGGTAACTGTAGCATCTGTAGAAAGAAGCTTTTCAAAATTGAAGCTGTTGAAGTCATACTTACGATCGATAATGTCTCAAGAAAAACTTAATGGATTGACAATGATAACTATTGAGAATAAAATAGTAGATAATGTGGATTATGAAGATTTAATCAATAACTTTGCATCAAAAAATGCTAGAAGAACGTCACGTTTTATTTAGTTATTTATAACATGGAAATGCATCATTTTGCTAAAAAAATATTGTTTATATTGATTTTACTGTTGTTTTAATTATCGTCAATTTGTGTGTGTGTGTGTGCGTGCACACACACATAGGGGCTCATTTTTAGTATTCGCACAGGACACCTAATTTCTTAGAGACGGCCCTGATCTTGACATTATGCCCCCACAAGATGGTTGGGTTGGTTTTTTTAAGCAAAATCAATTTGGGTTTGGATGGGTTGTTTAAAAAACATTAATTTCGTTCAAATTAAAATAAGTTGCAACTAAACAAATAGTTTACTTGAATACTTTTTGATGATTTTCTCATCAAATATATTATTGATCGTTTTTATCTGTTATATTCACATAGTTTTTTAAGTTATACATCTTGACCCGTATTGTATTAAGGTGTTACCCATCTCAACTTATTGTATATCATAATATTACCTCAAAATATAATCTTTGTTTACTCAAATCTATTCATTTATCTTGTGATGGGTCAAAATTGTCAAGTCTACCAAACATCAATCTAGAGAGATTTTAGTTTCGGAATATAAACTAGAAAGGAAAAAAAAATACCCGTTGCTTATTTTTGCTGGCCAGAAACCAGTTGCTTAATAATAAAACTTTAACCCAAAACACCCCATCCATCCTATAGACTTCGTATCCAAACTCCAAAGCAGCCCAAAATTATGCAGTTGGGTCTAATTTTAAGACCAAATTATTCAGCATGTCGACACCCAAACTCAATCCACTATGCAAAATTGCAAAAGGCTCGATTTTGGCGCCAAAACAATCCTCTCCCTTTCACCGCCGTAGTCACTTCTTTTCCCGCCGATGTCCAGTTTGCCGGAACTCACCGGGGTATTTTCGAGCCTCGCATCACGAATTGGAACCAGAAATTTAGAAACTGAAATTGACGATCAATCCGATGATGTTTTAGTGGCCGCTCTGAATCAAATACTCAACTTGAGTGAAGTACCTAGGGTTAGGGTTTTGGATACTGCGTTATCTTTGATGTGCTTCACGGCGCCTCAGGTGAACTTCGATTGAACCTTTTTGGGATTTATGTTTTTATTTTTTATTTGAATTCTATTTGAATACAGGTGCTTGAATCGGTGATTGATTGTTCGGTGAATACAATCGTCTCAGTTTTATCCTCGTCGTTAGATTGCAAGGTCTTAAGGTCTGGTAAATTGGAGGTTTTGCGAGTTGGTGTCTCGATTTCTGGTCATGACTACTTGGAGGTGATGAAATCTTGTGCTGATGTTCTGAAGCAAGTAAATGAACATGGTGAGTTTGTCCTAATTTTGCTCTGATAGATAACAAAATGTTGTTTAGGGATGGAGATGGTCTAAATACAAATCACCAATTTCATGTTATAATACTTGTTACAGAACTATTTCAGATTTCTAATTAATGTTTGTGATATTGATATTGTTATTGACTTATTATCAAAACATAGAATCTTTGCCAGTTTTATAATCCAAAATATATGTTATACTTTAAGACAGTCAAAGCCTCCCACCTTGCACAAACGAAGGGAGCATTACCAGTGTCGAATAGGGGTGTAAATGAACCAAGGCAGTATAAGCAATAGCAATTGAATTGCTTTTCTCATATTCATTGTTAAGAATTTATACATACAAGAGTACAACTTGAGATCCTATTTTGTAGGATAAAGAGAAAGACTAGGTCCTATATAACAATATAGAAAGACTAGGAACTATATAACAATAAAACAAAATTCAAATTTATATTTTATCTATTCTAATTTGGTTGGTTGGTTAACATTCCCCCGCAAGATGGACGGTCGTGTGATAAGCCCAATCTTGAAAAATAACTCTTTGTGGCGCAATTTGGAGAGTGGTTTTGTAAGTGCATCCGCAAGTTGATCAGCTCCAGAAATGTGAGTAACACGGATTGTGCCATCTTGGACTTTTTCGCGAACAAACTGAAAGTCAAGTGCGAGATGTTTCATGCGAGAGTGGAATACAGGATTTGCAGAGTAGTGGGTAGCACTTAAGTTGTCACAAAATATTGTTGGTGTAGAATTTGATGTGTAGCCAAGTTCGGATAATAAAGAGATGAACCATTGAAGTTCTGTGGTAGTGGAGGCAACAACACGGAATTCAACCTCAGTTGAAGATCTAGCAAGTGTGGTTTGACGTTTAGATGACCATGACAATGGATTAGAACCAAGGTAAATTATGTAGCCAATGGTACTGCGATACGTTTGCTTGTCACCTGCCCAATCGGCATCAGTAAAAGCATACTGCTAAAGTGGGCAATTTCTTTTGAATAGCAGGCCATTGTGCAAGGAACCATGAAGATATCGAAGTAGACGTTTGAGGGTATGCCAATGGTGTTCGGTTGGTTTATGCATGAACTGAGATAGGCGATTGACAGCAAAGGCCATGTCTGGTTTGGTTAATGCTAGATATTGGAGAGAGCCGACAAGAGCTCGATATTCAGTTGGAGAGGGAAGGGGGGGTGAGGTTGTGTCATGGAGGGTGGTAGAGGTTGACATCGGAGTGGAGTTCAGTTTGCAGGAACTCATATTGGCTTTGTGTAAAAGATCAAGAATGTATTTAGACTGAGAAAGAAAGAGACCGTGTTTGTGAGGAATAACCTCGACGCCAAGGAAATATGATAAGGTGCCGAGATCTTTGAGAGAGAAACGATTGGCAAGTGAGGTTATGAGTGACTGATTGAGGGCGTGGTTAGGTTCGGTAATGATGATGTCATCGACGTATACTAGGAGGTAGTTGGGGGGGGAGGATGAGTTGTTGATGAAGAGAGAGGGATCAGAGATTGCTGGGCGGAAATGAATGGACAGAAGATGGGATTTGAGCTCGTTATACCATGCGCGGGAAGCCTGGCGAAGGCCATAAATGGCTTTATGGAGTTTGCATACATGGTGGGGATGAGAGGGGTCAACAAAACCGGGTGGTTGTGTCATGAAAACAGATTCGGAGAGTGTGCCTTGTAAAAAGGCGTTGTTGATATCAAGTTGTCGAAGAGACCAGTTGGAGGAAGTGGCACTGTTATCAATAGCGGCTATAGCGACCGCTATAGCGCGCTATGTGGCGTATCGGCACTGACCCGCAATTAGGGTTTAGCGGGAAGAAAGCGAGAAGTAGCGGGCGTTTTTTTCTTTTGAATAACCTGATTCGACCTTATACGTGTATATACCGCTGAAATAACACCCTAAATAGTCAACTAGAGGAGGAGGCGGTGCTAATTGCTCGCGAAGAAGCTTCAGCCGACGGGAGGATTACCTGGACGCCGCCGACTGGAATTCGATTCTGATTTCAACGATTGAAGGGTAATCGACTGGAATTCGATTATGATTTCAAAGATTGAAGGAAATCGGCTAGTCGCTACTTTCCAATTGAACCAGTTTGAAATTTGAAGGGTATGTCGGTATGAATCTGGTCGACCGGCGTCAGAAACCAGAAGGAATCTGGACGATTCTGAATCAGCGACTAAATCGGGACATTTTGGAGACTTAATTAGTCAATTGAACTAAAATTGACAGCACATTTGAAGAGCAGCTTTTAAGCCTTTAAGGCATTCTGTCTAGGTTTTTTTTCCCTTCTTTAGTAAATTGGTATTTATTTAAAGCTCAGAATTATTAAAGGAAGCAATTTTGATGGTTTAAACTATGAATGTTTATTTTGTTACTATTTTAGATGACTACAATTATTTATTGAGTTTTTATATTGTTATATCGCTAAACACGAAATAGCGGTCGCTATTTACCGCTATTCGCTACGTAGCGTATAGGTAGTTTATCGCTATTTACCGTTATTCGCTATCGATAACTATGGGAAGTGGCAAGTGAGATAAGAAGGCGAAGTGTGCCCGGTTTGACTACGGGGCTGAAGGTGTCCAAGTAGTCGATGCCAGGGCGTTGGTGAAAACCTTTGGCAACAAGACGGGCTTTGAGGTGGCCGACAGTGCCATCGGGGTTGTATTTGGTGCGGTACACCCACTTTCATCCGACAATGTTAGGTGCCTCGTTAGGAGAGATGAGAGACCATGTTTGGTTTCTAGTGAGAGCATCATATTCGGACTGCATGGCAGTGCGCCATTGGGGTTGTTTAAGGGCCTGAGTTATGGTGGAAGGTTCGGGGATGGAGTGGAGTGTATTGTGAAATAGGACGAAGTCGTTGTGGTATTTGGGGTTGGGAGGTTTGGCTTTGCGGGTTGAATAAGGATGGGCAGATGGGATTGGGTTAGAGGAGGCTGGTGTTGGGGTTTGAGGAGTAGTTGGGGGTGGATAAGTAGGTGAGGTGTGGGGGGGGGGGTTGTGGATGGGCAGAGTGGTGGATTTTTGTTGTGTGAACCATGAGTGTAGGTGATGATGGTGGAGGAGGGGTTAGGGGGCTGAGGTAAGGGTGGATTGTCAGTGTGCGTGGTAGGAGAGTTTGAAGGGGTAGGAGTGGAATGTTGTGAACGGTGAGGGGGCTCCAAAGGTCAAGGTCTGGTGAGGGTTGTTTAGGTGCATTGGTTAGTGAGGGATAAGGGTAAACGTGTTCAACAAAATGAACATGGCGGGATGTGTAAAGGCGATTAGTGAGAGGGTGAAGTAGATGATAAGCACTTTGGGAAGATGAATTCCCAACGAAAATGCAAGGAGTGGATCGGGGATTGAGTTTGTGAGAGGTGTAAGGACGAAGCCATGGGTAAGCAAGGCAGCCAAAACATCTCAGTTTGTTATAGTTGGGGGGGGGGGGGGGGCAAGGAAGAGTTTAGAGAAAGCAGACTCGTTAAGAGTTGAGGTTGGTAATCGGTTGATAAGGTAGGTTGCGGTTGTGAACGCAAATGGCCAAACGACAGTGGGCATTTGTGCATGGGAGAGTAATGTGAGACCGGTTTCAACGATGTGTCGGTGTCGTCGTTCGGCATAGCCGTAGTGTTCGGGTGTGTGATGAGGGGAAGTGAGGTGGGATATACCACAAGAAGCGAAGTGAGTGGATAGTTTAAGAAACTCTCCCCTATTGTCAGAGTAGAATCTAGTAATTTTAGTTTTGAAGAAGTTTTCAACCTAAGTTTTGAAAACGGGTGAAGGTTGAGAGTGAGTATGATTTACGTTTAAAAGGGTATAACCAAATGTATTTGGTGAAGTGATCAACAAAAAGAATGTAATATTTGTAACCATCGTAAGATTGAATAGGTGAACACCAAACATCAGAATAAATTAAATCAAGTGGTTTAGCAGAAACAATTGTAGAATCATTAAAGGGAAGCTTATGACTTTTATTTAAGCAACAAGAATTACAATAATCAAAATGATTCGAACTAAAAGAAACAATTGAAGCTAAACGCTTGAAAACTTGAAAATGCGGTTGTCCTAAACGACGATGCCAGTGATCGTCTTTGGTGGACTGCAAATGGAAGAGGTGATGCGAGCTGGTGGACCGGAGATGCTAGAGGCCTTGCTTAGCTGTGGCTTGAAGAAGGAGCCGATTGGTGCGAAGATCCTTAAGAAGAAAGTGACATGAATAAAAAGAAATTAGTAAAGGATTGTCAAGACATAAACGGGATATGGAAATAATGTTACGTGAGATGGAAGGAACACATAAAACATTAGTCAAGATCATGGGAATATTAGAAATGGATAAATGAGTTGTGCCAATATGAGTAATACAAAGGGACGAATCGTCTCCGATGATCAAGTCATCGGTGCCATCATAAGGATTATGTAGAGAAAGAGCAGCAACGTCATTGGTGACATGATGCGAGGCTCCACTGTCAAAAAGCCAAGAAGATTCTGAGGCTGCAGGGGCTGTGGCGGCCATGTGTGCATGCGGCCTGTTGGTATGGGGTGATTTTGGATAGGTGGGTAAGGAGATGTGAGGGTGGGCCTTCTTGAAAGCTGAGCAGTTGGTGAGGGAGTGACCTTTGATGAAGCACCATTGACATTTGCCAAGGTAGGGTTTGTTAGGTTGGGTTTGGTGATGGGTGGGGGTGGGTAGAAGGGGTGGTTGGGTGTTCTGTGAGGGGTGATTGTTCTAGGGTTTGGAAGGGGGCCGAGAGTGAGCAGCAAATGTAGTGAGTGGTTGATGTATTGAGGGTGCGTCCACTGGTTGTTGAGCAAGTGATAATTCATGGTTAATAAGCTTCTCATGGAGTTCATGAAATTGAATGGGAGTATCTCTTGCATGGATTGAATCAATCACGGATTTGTAGGCTTTTTGTCAAGTCCATTGAGGATGATATCAGAAACATCTTCGGCATCAAGTGTTTTACCAAGTATTGCCAATTCATCAACGAGTTGTTTAATGGAGTGCATGTATTCTGTGATGGATTGGTTGGAGGATTTGGAGAGGTGTTTCAGCCGATGTTGCACCTGTTTGATGTGGCTACGGGTTGGGGCAGCGTAGGTGTTGGCTAGTATCTTCCATGCTTCAAGTGAGGTGGGTGCATGATTGATTAGGGAGACTATGGGTGCAGATAGAGTGCCAACTAAGGCACTGAAAAGCAGGCGGTCCTGCCTATACCACTTGGGGTAATCGACATGGGGTGTGGTTGTTCCATTGGGTTTAAGAGTTGGGGTAGGGGTGAGTGCCATCTATGAACTTGTAGAGATCAAGTCCTTGAAGAATGGCTTCAACCTGTGTTTTCCAACTGAGATAGTTGGTGGAATTAAGCTTGAGAGATGAGGGAAATGTGACCATAGTTATGGTGACAGCGGTGTTGGGGAGCGATTGGATTGAAACGGTGGTGTCAGACATGTTTGAAGAGGGTGGGAATGGTGGCCGGAAAAGATTAGGGTTGAGGTGTGGGGGTCGGCCGGCTGCGTGATACCATATAAGCAATAGCAATTGAATTGCTTTTCTCATATTCACTGTTAAGAATTCATACATACAAGAGTACAACTTGAGATCCTATGTTGTAGGATAAAGAGAGACTAGGTCCTATATAACAATATAGAAAGACTAGGAGCTATATAACAATAAAACAAAATTCAAATGTATATTTTATCTATTCTAATTTGGTTGGTTGGTTAACAGGCAGCTCGTGAAATGCTCGGGATCGGATCAGTAAAAAGCTCGAACGAGCCAAGCCTTAACGAGCCCGAGCTCTAGCCCAAAAGTGTGGCTCGTTTAGTAATCGAGCTCGAGCTTTACATATCGAGCTCGAGCCGGCTCGCGAGCCTTAACGAGCTTTTTTAATATATAATTTTTATTTACTATATTAAGTGTTTATTAATAAAATTGATTATTTTTATATATAAAATTATGATAAATATATTTAAATCAAATATTTTATGTTAAATTTTGAAAATATAATTATAAATATAATTAAATTAGTAATTAAATTAAATAAATAAAATCTAAACGAGCCGAGCCGAGCTCGAGCCTAAAAGTTTTCTAACGAGCCGAGCTCAAGCCTGGTAAATAAAGCTGTTAACGAGCCGAGCTCGAGCCCGAGCCCGAGCCCGAATTTATCTAAACTAGCCGAGCTCAAGCATTAACGAGACGAGCTCGAGCCTTAACGAGCTCGGGATTGGCTCGGCTCGTTTACACCTCTAGTGTCGAAGTTTGAATAGTTTTAGAGGAGGGGTGAAAATTTTAAAGCAGGGGCAAAATTAATACTTATAAAAATTTGTAACCCAACGACCTAAAAATTAACACTACCCCGCCCCCCCTCCCCCAATTACCACCACGATATAGATTCGCCCTTGAAAATTACCTTTTTACTGTCATCTCCCATATCATACCATCATTTACAAAACTGTAGAACCATATTAGGATTTATTTACATATGATCATCACCTACAAAGTCTTAAAATTGTGTTCTTTTTCATGTTTTGAAGGAATACTCTCTTCTACATTACTCCATGCTGTTTTAAGAGTGGCCATAATGACAACTCGATTTGGGTACTCAATGCAACTTACTCCAATTCTCAATGTTCAACCAACTAATGAAGTGATTCCTGTATTTTCAAAGCTAATATCTTATATGCCACAAGAAATCAATCTTGAGAACCAAGGGTTGCAAACGAGGTGTGCATTACTATATCAGTTTCAAATGGATAATGTGATTTTACTTTCTTTTTCTAGTAATTTACTTTCAATTTGAATATTGTGCAGATTAATATTATGGTATCTTGACCCTCAAAATCTAGTAAAAGATGTATCACAAATATTGCAGGATGCTGTTGGGAGACCTTTTATTTGTCTGAATGAAGAACTCTATGAAAACATCGAATGGCGATCAATAATAATTTGTTTAGCATTTTCTCCATTAATGTTTCTTGAAACCAGGGCTTTGTTGCATCGTTGGTTTCTGCTAATGTAGGTACCTCTTACCCTAGTTTAAGTTTTTGCAAAACTTAACCCTTATTAAACACTCAAACTTGTGGATCACATTTTGAAACGTTTGACTATTCATTATAGGGGCCTAGCATCTGTATTAGAGCTTGGAGTTGAACTTGTTTCAATGGTGTTAGATGTACTTTTAAGACCAATGTGGTGGGGTTTATCTGCAGAAATAGGATCAAAGCTGCCCTTTTCATACACTTATTTTCTTCACAAGCATCAATTATTCAGAATTTTGGCTCGACCCTTGTCATGTGTTCAATTTCTTGAGTTGGTTCATAATATCAAAAACACTGTTTCTCATTCTAGGAGAAAACTTAAACATGTTGCAACAACCTCCATGGTGGATCACAAATCAGCATGGTACTTCTCACCAGATGCTCAAAAGCATAGGTCACAAAATTTGAGGGGTGGGGTTGTCAGAATGGGTAGGTTTATGACTTGCACCAAACATGTTTTTGTCTAGTTTCTTTGTAAATAACTTCTATGTTAAAATATGATTACAAAAAGTACATTACTTTGGCATAAAATGCCAGCATACTTACACTTTTTCCCTTTCTAGTTATTGCATGTTTGTGTACATTTGAGTCATCAAAAGATGATTTTTTTTTCCTTTTAGGGCATTGTAGTGTACGTTAGTTATGACCCAAACAGGAGAACTTTTTACTGCAAGTCCACGTAATGACCCAATTGTACAGAAGGTATGCAATTCTGCATGATGATCCAAATGGTACAGAAGGTCAGCATAATGACCCAGACAAGATAAAGCCTTCTTTAATGACTCAAATGTACAAAAAGTACGGCAACTAAAATGGGGAAAAAATGAAATTAAGTTGGTATTTTATGCAAAAAAAACCTGAAAACATATTGTTACAATGATAATCTGATTTTTGATAATTATTGAACCATAGATTTCACTCATTGACCCATTAGAAATAAAACTTAACCAAATCAACCCATTTATAAATAAATTTGTAAATGGGTTGAAATTGCTGGCCTTTACTGAAAGTATTACAAATACCATTATATCATCCTAATTTAAGATTAAATTTTCTCTTCTGATGAACAGGGCAATGGCAATGAACTTTCCAGAGTGGTTTTATTTTGCTGCATTACTACTCTGTAGGGTCAAGTTTGGTGACAGTAATATTTGTGGGGTAAATCAGGATAATCAACCACTGACATCATCTTTTTCAGCTAATGCAGCTTGGTACATTGCATGGATATTAGATCCTGTTGATGAATCAGTTTGTGGTTTATTGGCCGAAAAGTTAGAAAATTTATCAAGCACGTTAATTAATAAGCATGTGAGCTCATATGAACACAAAAAGCTCAACAAACCCAAACCTAATGCATGTCAAAGTCTAGGCATTCGATCATGGCTGGAGGAAATGGAAGATTTGAAAACAATTGATATAAAGAATAATGTTATGTTTAGGAGGATTATTTTAGGAGTGCTGATTGGGTGCTCTGATGCTATAGAGGAAGAAGGATATGAATTGCTTCTTCATTATGTTGCAACTGGTATGCTTCTTCAGTCAGCAGAAAGTCAAAACGTTGGATTAAAACATAAAAGACCACATCATGAATTCTTCGATAAGTGCAATCGAAAGGAGCTGGTTGCAGGTGCATGCATTGTTTTCAATTTAACTGATGTAGCAGAAAAGATTTCAGATTCGATAATTGAAACTCGAGCGGTTGCAGCTGACATTGTTTGCAAACTTAAACTAAAGGTTATTGGATATTTGCTTAAATGTGTCAAAAGGCTGCTCCTGTTTGGTATTAATGAAAACAGTGATATCTTAATTAAAGATCTGCACAGACGAATGTTGCGGTGGAGACACCAAGGAAAAGATGTTTTTCATGGTTACAAAGACCTCGATGATACAATTAATGTTATCGCTTGTAAGTTATTTTAAGATGCTTACCTGTTGTACATTACTACATTAGTATATTTATTTGTGCTTTTATATATAGAATCATATGCTTTTTAAATTTTAATTGGAGTGTGTTCTTTCTGTCAAGGCTTTCTTTGAATCCACACATAAGTTCTAGACTTTATTTTGCTTGATAAAATTACTTGACTATTAAAACTTACTGCTACATTTTTAACAAGAAAAGAACATTTTTGCTTTATTAAATTCTTTAACTTAATACAGTTTAACATAAAATCCTTCTTTTATGTTTGATCAAGTACCTAATATTTACATACTCGACCTTTTAAATTACGTTTCAAAATAGGGAATTAATCATGCACCTGATGCAGCTTGCTTTGCATGTGTTTGAGGCGCACCACACCTCGTATGAGTGCCTAGGCATGATTTTGACTACATAGATTATTGCAATTCAAACATTTTGATTGAACATTTTGATTGAGACTATAGAAAATATAAATGGGCTGTCTAATGATATGATCGCCTAAAATAAGCTTCTTAGAAAGCATCACTTGTATTTGTACACACAAATAAAAACTATACTGCTTTTTAACCGGCCAATATGGCAAGTGATATGCCTTTACATTTTCACCACACATAGTAACCGATATCTTTATTTTTTGTCCTTTTTTAATCTTCTTTACTTATATGTACTAAACCTATGTAATTCACTAAAAACTTAAAAACAATTATAATTTAAGTTGTTCTTTGGACCAAAGTTATCCAGTCTGGGTTGCCTCCCCATTCCTCGAAAACAACCAAGAAGTTACCGGTTGGCCTCAGCCATGAGCGGGGAACATGATACCTGAAATTGTCAGAAGCTTTTTCAGATGTTGCAAGGGCTTCACTAACAGAAAGAAAGTTATTGACGTGATGTGGGTCATGAGGTGGCATGGCACAGGCACACATCTACGTCGTCATCAGAGTTGGTGGCATGCCACCATTTTACTTGCTATACAAGGTTACTTGTATATAGTGACAAAGTTTTGAAAGTATCTACAATTTATTAAAAAAAATTGTTTTTACTTGCAATGTCAAAAGGGTAAAAGTTACATTTTGGTGTAATTAACCCAAAGCACTGCTAACAAAACAGTACCAATCTTGTTTTGGGTCAGATTCAAGAAATATCAATTAAAGTCACAGACGGTAACTGTCATGTCTGCATATTGAACGGTTACCAGCTTTAAAACGTTGGTTATCTTGAATCAAAACTTTTTACAAATTTAGATGTTTTTTCCTACAAAATTGTTGGTTATGTGAAATCAGACCCAAGCTTGTTACTTTTGATGCAACTAGTCTAACAAAATAACACAAGAGGAAGGGGTTATAATAACATAAGACTATAAGAGAAAAGAAAGTTAATTTCTCACCATCTTTGAGACGGGTCTCCACAATAATGGTTGCATTTATTCTCATTATAAATCCCGGTGTAACTGCATTTATCACAGTTACCATGAGCTTTGTTTGCAGGCCAGTATCTCCCAACGCCCTCACCGTTGATCCATATTTGACCTTTTCCCATGCCATTCATATCTAAAGCTAGTGGTTCGTCTCCTTTTGGAGCATTAAAAGTAGTCTACAAGTAAACATCAATGTTAAAATATGTTAATGTTATGTTTTAGGTCTGTGGGTCAAATGTATTGATTCAGGCTGTATTTTAGTTATAATGGGTCAAATGAGTAAACTTTTCAAACTTGATTAAGAGTGAAACAGGTCAAATGAGTTGAAAATGATCCCTAAACTGTATTTGACCACTTAAAAGATTTTAAATCATTTTCTATTTAAGAAAAAAAAATATCAGTATATATAATAATGTGGTTGCTTACCTTCTTAATCATATTTAATACATTGATTATTTGTAACATTGAAGAAAAATGGACCAAAAAATGTTTAGGTGTCAACTCGACTCAATTTGACTTGTAGTAAAAGTTGCTTTGCTGACTCAAACCCCAATTCGACCAGCTAACCAACCTGCCAAATTTGCCACATATCTAGTTGGTGCATTGGGGTTACTTTTTTAAAGAGTAAAGCAGATGTATAAGCAATTTCCATCAGCTATACACTCGAGCGGTTATCTACTTTTTAAAAACGCAATAAGCAGACAGGCTGTATAGATCACTCCCTTAAAATGTTGAACATGAAAATTACCTTGTACCAGGTAAGAGGTTGTTTTTGAGCCACAAAGGATCCTTGTAGCCACTCAACAGAGGAACTTCCGTCAAGTGTATGGAGACTTAAAGTTTCGCCTTTTAAACCAACCTGCCATCAATAAAGAAATTATATAATGTAAATGTATCTATATCAGATAAAATGATGAGTAGGGCAAACAACCACACCATGGTTTTACACTTTTACTTGCTATAGAAGGTGACTTGCATACAATAAAAAATTAAATACATGTTATATGCATTGGGTAAAAAAACATATTTTCCTTACATATAATCACATAAAAACAACATTTTAGATTATTAGTGTAATTAATCCTTTATATGAACATAAAAATTAATGAACCAACCTTATAAGACCATTGTTGCTTTGTCAAGTCTCTTGCACCCTCATTTAGACCCTTCAATGTGATTGGACCTAGAATCCCTATATTGTAGTTCTCAAAGTGTGTGCCGACATTCTGAATGAGGATTAAAGAAATTAAATGTTCAATAATAAAACATTTTTATACATGTTGACAAATAAAAGAAGTGAATTAACTAACCGCAAGGCCCACAGAAACACTTAGCATAGAGATCTTGTTAACACCTGCTCTCAACTTTACATTTTGACTAAATGTTAGTTTTGGGTTTTTCAGTGATCCCCAGACTGTGCCTATAATAGATGATCAAACAAGCAATAGTCAAAAGCATGTGTTTGCTTGCAGACGTGACAATTTCAATTGTTTAAAGACACACGAAATGAAAATTTGCACTCTAAAGAGGGATGGGTCAGATGGGTTGAAACTTAAACATAGTCTATTTTTAATGTATACAATTTTTTATTGGAATAATATTGTTTTTGAAACCCAACCAGACCATGCCTCAATCAAACCTGTCTTGACCTGTTAACCCAACGAACCATCTTATTTTAGCTCATGAAGGTTGAGATTTACCTGCCAGTTGATTGTTGATAAAGACATGCAAAGCATGCCCTGCTGACATAACTGTCAGCACAGGAAACTGTCCGTTCTTCAAAAACTGTTCATTTGGTGATATATCTATTCTGAAAAATCAAATACAATACACTCAGATATTTATAACCTTGTATAAGTTTATAACTTGTTAGGTTGACTAGGAACCAACACACGTTTTATCATTGAGTTTATTTTTCATTTTAGTATACTGCATATGTCTCGTGCCATCAGAAGTTGACATGACATTTAATAATCATTATTATAAATAGAGATTAAGGGGGAAAAAAGTCAGTTTTTAAATTTGTACGCATTTCTTGCACAGGCACTTCAGCATTTGCACCCGAAAATAGTTAAAATGAGGTCGACTACTAAAATCAGTAATAAAGTGTAAGTTGGTTTCCATTTTTGTCTAATTCAATGTTGGTTGCTAAAATCAGAAAGAAAAAAGAAAAGTAAGAAACTCATGTCTATTTGTGCATAGTTCCTAATTTATTATTATTATTATTATTATTATACTTACTCTGCAAGGTACCATAAGTAATCAGAGGCATCTCTAGTAACATTTAGTTGCTCATATAGCCCTGCCATTGCAAAAGTATCACTGCCATCAGAAGATGGAGCTTCTTCATCATATGATTGCCAATCAAAAGTTGCAACAGTTGTCATCTTCTTTTGTGTGCTTGGAGCTTTAACCTGCAAATTATTCATCCTCCCAAATTATTATTATTAGTTTTCTTTGAAGGATTAGTTACATTTGTATCCTTCTAAAGGTCAAAATTTACATTTATACCCTTCTAAAATATATATATATATATATATATATTACTCTCTTACTAATAATAAAAATTATAATTAGCAAACAAATGAAAAACAATGTTGTCACTTCAAATATCTCAGCACATGGTGTTCTCCTTGCTTATTCAGTCAAACATGTTATAAGTAATTGATTTATTTATATACTACAGAATTGGAGAATACGACATTGTAGACGTAGTATGTTGAAAAGGAAAGTGTGATATTATGAAATTTAGAAGGATAGGTTGAAGAGTAATTTTTTACCTTTGCAGTGTTAAAAACCTCATCTTTGCAGTCATGGAGAATGCTAATTGACCAAGGAGGAAGGTCATATTGGGAATTTCCAAATTTCATTTTTGCTGAAAGTTGTGGATCAAAGTTTGAGAGAAATGCTGCACAACCCCCAGACATTCCTTGAAATACATGTATCTGTCATTTGGATAGCATATGAAGATAACAAGCCCAGGATAATCGATGTAAATTCAAGAGGTGGCATGATTGGCCCGGGTTGGGTCGACCCATTATACAAACTTTTTGCTCAATGTGCAAAAAGCCTTGTAAACAACCATGACATCATTTATAATCACTAAAACAATATTATTACAGTTATGGTCGAGAATATATAATGGACTGATTTAGAAAGTTGTATGCATTGGGTCATTTGAACAGTTTGATCCACTCGACCCGTTTTCACTTTTATCTATCTTTTTCTACTTCGACCCAATTGAGATGAGAATCTCAAACAAGCCCTTCACAAATCAACCCATTCATAAGTAAATGGGTTGAATTTGCTGCCTGCATAAAATATATAAATTTTTTACCATTTGCCTAAACTAACCTCTTGATTATTTCCAGGATAGGTAACCGTAGGATAAGCTGAAACTAAAGCTGGTTCAACTAGTTTTATAGCGGTGTGTAAATCCCTTAAATGTCCCCACTTTGGTTCATTTAGTAATCCTGAAACATTATATTAAGAAAACCATCATTACTATGTCAAAATATATATTAATAATACAAAATTTTAATAATTTATGATCTAAATTCATACCATATTCATCAATAGGAGCATCATAATCATAGCTAGTTGTGATGAATAGACCGCCAGCTGTCCGGCCGAAATTGGTTCCTCCATGGTACTATAGCCGTAATTCAAATATAAATATTATTAGTAAACTAGCAAACTTGTACAATTTACCCTGGGCCAAACTACACCAAATTAGAAAACAAATACTTTTACTCTAAGTTTACCTACCAAGCAACTTTAAATTATTCTCAAAATAGAAACCGACTTACAATTTATAACTGAAGTAGCAACCCAATTCATTTCAAACTTATTTTTCTCTTAAATTTATGACATGGCATTGGTTGTTATCACATCACATGTTACATATGCAAAAACTGCTTATCTAAAATTAGTTATTAGATGTAACTTGGTTGCTATAATGCACATCTTTCCCCATGCTAATATCATTTCTACATATCTACCCAAGTAAAAAAGTCAATTACATATTTTCCCCTTTCTAAAACATATTTCCCCTTCTAATTATAAAAAGTCGATTACATATTTCCCCTTTCTAAAACATATTTCCCTTTCTAAATAAATAAAAAAAAAAATCAATTACATATCTCCCCGTCCTAAGGGGAAATATGTAATTAATTTAAAGTATTGGGGAATATAAGTTATAAAGGTTCTTAATAGGGGAAACATGTTAAAATCCCCTAAAATGTAAGTTAATTTTTACTTTACGCCTAGTTTGGGAAAAAGGTATTAAATTTGTAATTTTATTTTCCTTCATGAAGTTTGGCCTGTTATATACTCACTTACCATATAGTAGTTGACAAAAGAACCGTTATTCTGTATAAATCTTGCAACTGCATATGCAATATCTTCTACAGGTCTAGAAGGAATCGGACCACCAAATTCCGTAAACCTTAAAAATAAAAAAATTAACAGCTGTTAAAAGACAATTAAGTTAACATAATTAGAATTTAAAAGTGAGATTTACATGACTTACCAGCCAGTCCAAAGCTCTGTAAACATTTTAGGTTTGTATGGTTTGTTTGGAGTGAACTTTTCACAGTAAAAACCATTACATGTATCGATCTGTCATGAAATCAACATGTTAGAGAGAGAGGGATATGAAGTATGTACAACCAAATAACATCACAAGAAGCTTCATCCATGTTCAAAACTAGTTGTACCCAATGCATAAAGCTACAAAACATGCATGAATATCACCTTCGTAAATGCATACATACATACACACACACACATACTGTTAAACATCCATCCAGGATATGCATGACTGATTATAACTTTTTTTTCCAAAAACATTTACATATATCCTGCTAAATTTCTTAATATCATATTTACCCTTTTATAACATATATTTACACATTCAGCAGTAAATAAAACAAAACAAAAAAAAAAATCACTTGCTTAAAAGAGTTTGCTTCACAGAATAAATACATAGGAAAACAACATATTGCTATTAATACACATATTATTTGTTATGTGGAATATTGTGTTACAAAATTTTAAACTTTTGGAAGGAAATATATATACAGATATACACACAAATATATGAGATTAACCCTTTTAAAGGACCATGCTTGCAGACTAAGAAAGCAATAAGAAAATGCTCACCATGGGATCAGGAGCATCTTCTTGTTTGCACATGATCCAAGGGACACCTGTTTTTAGACCATCAGCCATTTGGGCAGCCCATTTAGTGTAAGTTTTTCCCGGTGCGCCGATATCCCATTCAACAGGCCCGTACTCGTTTTCTATCTGAAACCACAACCAAGATTCATATAGATTCTTTAAAAACTAAAACTTTTACTTTAAGTCAAAAAATACCAAGGTCAAAAGTAAAACCTGAGACATGATAATTGGACCTCCTTGAGGTTCAAATAATCCCTCTGACTTCATCATGCTGACTATTTTCCCAGTAAATCTTTCCATTGCAACCTTTACAATGAAAAAAATATTAATACAATTTTAGATTCTTGTATTATTAAGTAATTTGAATCAACTTTTAAAATATAAATTGCTAACCTTGAAAGGTTCATTATCTGTTCTGAAAGACATACCAGGTACATATTTAAGCCAAACAGGGAATCCCCTAAATCCAAAACAAAGCATAACTTAGGTTTATTCATCTCTAAGCAATAAACTTACATCTTTTTTTAATCTCATTTATGATATTCAGATTTTTACGCCTCGATTTAGTCAAAGTTTAATTGGTCCACAGGTTTCGTAATGCTTGTCTCTTTCTCATTTAGTTGCTAAAAATATGCGGAAAATCGATACTATAAAGGTGCAAATAGTGATGCAAACATGAGGAGAATTGATGTTTTACCCGAAATTCCACTCAGCACAAACATAAGGACCGATTCTTAGATTAACATAGAGGCCTGCTTCTTGTATTACTTTTATGAATTTCACTAAATCATACCTCCCCTCAAAATTGTACTGCAAAACATGATATGAATTAATAAAGCTCACATAGATGTATACTAAGATATAAATTGGTGCTTTTGCAAGTAATTTACATACCTTTCCAGGAGATGGTTCATGCCCATTCCAAAATACATAAGTTTGTATGACATCCAAGCCTCCCTCTTTGGCCTTTTGAATAAGATCAGGCCACATCTGGACACACAGAAAGAGAACAAATATTAGAAAAATTAAATAAATATATGGGGGTTAATTGAAAAATAATCCAGACATTTGAAAGCAAGAAATCCCCATGAGAAAAAACAAACGTGATATTAAAAAGTTTTGGGGCATCGATCCAAGAATCAACACCAAAACACCCAAAATTATGGAAAACAAAAGAAACCATTATCAGAAAAATAGGCATTGATTCAACAATCAAGACCAAGAATCAGACAAATGATGAAAAAACAAGAGTGAAATACCACTGGAGTGCTTCTTGGGTAATCAAGAACAAGAACACCCAAAAAAACATCCAAAATTTGATATTAAAGAAACCCAAATGAAAAAACAGAGTGAAATACCTCAGGAGTGCTTCTTGGGTAATGAATAGAACCAGACATAAGGATCCTTCTTCTGCCATTGATGATGATAGCTTTGTCATCGTAAGATACAGTTGCTTTAATGGTGGAAGAAACACAAAAAAATATAACCAGTAATAACAGTATCTTGATTCTGGGGGTTCTCCACATTCTTGATTCCCCTTTGTTTTATAATTCGAAACACCTGTTTTATTTGTAAATGGGTGTTGTGTGTACAGAGAGATGGAGGGAGGGGGCTAGAGTGGGGATGAGGTGTTGCTATTGAATTGAATGAATTCAAGAAGTTGAGCAACTCCTTTTAAAGATTCTAATGGGTCCCCTTTTTTTTTCTTTTGATTTTAAGTCTTAAAACTGGCTCCACCATAACCAACTTACAATTTTGTATCTTCCCATGTCTTTCAAACTATCATATAATAATTTCTTATAAAAACATATATTTTTCCAACAAATATGTTATTTTGTAGACTCAAGTCCAAAAAATTATTTTCTGGTAATATTTCGCTATACCAGCACCATATTATATATATATATATATATATATATATATTAAAAGACAGTTAAAAGAAATAGTAAACATTTGTTTTTTCGATTTTGGTCATTAAAACTTTTATATAATATACAGTTTTTTTTTTTTAATTTTTGCCACTCAAACTTTTAAATTTTTGTTTTTTTCTATTTTTGTCACTAAAACTTTTATATATTATAAGGTTTTGTTTTTTTGATTTTGGCCACTAAAACTTTTTAAAGTTTTGTTTTTTCGATTTTAGCCACTAAAATTTTTATATAATATAAAGTTTTATTTTTTAGATTTTGGCCACTAAAAGTAAAGTTTTGTTTTTTCGATTTTAGTCACTAAAACTTTTATATAATATAAAGTTTTGTTTTTTCGATTTTGGCCACAAAATCTTTTAAAGTTTTGTTTTTTCGGTTTTTGCCACTAAAATTTTTATATAATATAAAGTTTTGCTTTTTCGATTTTGGCCACTAAAACTTAATAGTAAAGTTTTGTTTTTTCGATTTTGGTTACTAAAACTTTTATATAATATAAAGTTTTGTTTTTTCGATTTTGGCCACTAAAACTTTTAAAGTTTTGTTTTTTCGGTTTTGGCCACTAAAATTTTTATATAATATAAATTTTTGTTTTTTCGATTATGGCCACTAAAACTTAATAGTAAAGTTTTGTTTTTTCGATTTTGGTCACTAAAACTTATATATAATATAAAGTTTTGTTTATTTGATTTTGGCCACTAAAACTTTTAAATTTTGTTTTTTCGATTTTGTATAATTTTATGTATATATATATATATATATATATAATTGTATAGAGTTTGTGATGAGAGATTTGATTTTGCTATTGTTACTTATGATTTTGCAAATGATATATAATACTCGTTCTCGGAAGTGTGCAGTGATAACTAGGGGTGTTCATCGGTTCGGTTAACGGTTTGTTCGGTTTATTCGGTTCGGTTTGTTCGGTTTTCAAAATTTTTTCCTCCTAACCGTTAACCGAACCGAACCGAATTCGGGATATGGTTATCCGAACCGAATTCAACCGAATTCAATTCGGTTCGGTTTCGGTTATAACCGAACAAACCGAATTCAACCGAACAAACCGATTAAAAACCAAATAAACCGGTTAAAAACCGAATAAACCGAACCGAACAAACCGAATTCAACCGAATAAACCGAATTTAACCGAATAAACCGAATTCAACCTTATATTATTAATAAAAAATAATAAATTTAATTATGAATTCGGTTTAATCGGTTAACCGAATAAACCGAACAAACCGAATTCAAAAAATATCCAAAACCGTTAACCGAACCGAAAACCGAATTCGGAATTCGGATACGGTTAGGAACCGAACCGAAAACCGAATTCAGAATTCGGTTCGGTTTTTTTCGGTTACGGATACGGTTCGGTTATCGGTTTTAAACGGTTTTCGGTTTTTCTGAACACCCCTAGTGATAACCCGCTACAACGCGTGGGTGGGATTAAACCTAGTTGTTGATAATGTATGATCAATATTCAGTATCACTTTGGTTCGAGTATTAGTAGAGTACTTACACTTTCTAAAAAATCTTAATCACTAATTTTAAATAATAAGATATTTAATAAAATCTTATCTTAACAATAAATTATCAGAGAAATCTTTTTTTTTTTTTATTTTGAACGATCTTAAGTTATAAGCTAAAAAAATTTAATCAGGGTGATCATAAGTTGGCTTTCACTTAGATTTCAATTGAACTTTTAATCAATATACAAGTTTTTATAAAGGCAATAATTATGTAATATACTTAAGTTTTTATAAGGGTGGTGTTATAGTAAAAAGGCTTAGATTGGTGAGAAGTGTGAGAAGAATTGTGGGCCATTAGATATACAATATAATGGTTGAAATCAAAGTTGTATTAAAAAAGTTAGTTGAAGGGTATTTTAGTCATACACATTTTTGTTGACTTTTTATTATATTCCCCCCATTTTTTTAAACGGTCATAACTTTTATATACAATATTATTTTTTTAAAAAAATTACACCAAAAAAACAAGCATTTTTTATCTTAAAAACGGGTATAGTATTGTTGTATAAAAAAACAAGAAAAAAAACGTTTTCCCCTACCTTTTATATTTGTAATGTGTCATTGTGTCTAATTGTCTATTATTGTTTCTTTTTGTTTGTGAGTGTTTCTTTTTGTCATCGTAGTGTCTAACTATTTTTTTTATAAATTCGTGAGGTTTAAAAATAATATTGGTGAAACAACAAAATCACGTACTTTTTATATGTAAATCATAATGATAAAACAAAACAAATTCATTTAATACAACAATGTGTATATTATACAATGACCTGAACATAAAACACAATGACGCGTATATTACACAATGACTTTAACGTAAAACAAAATAATGACTATTATACAATGACCTGAACGTAAGACACAATGATGCTATATTACACAATCATCTGAAGATAAAAAACAATGATGAATATATTACACAATGAACTGAACATAACACAATGATGATTATATTACACAATTAACTGACGATAAAACACAATGATGAATATATTACACAATGACAAAAGCATATATACAATGACGAAAATGTATTTTTCAAAAAATAAAAACAATTTATGTCTTTTAAAATTATAAGTTTTATAAGCATAATGGTCAAATAACACAATTATGTACTTTTAATACATAAAACATAAAAAATAAATAAGAACAATTTATTTAATGCATAAAAAACAATAACAAAATAACACAATATGATATAAAAAATAAAACAAAATAATAAAAATATTAAACACAATGACATGAAGCATTAAACACAATAACTTGAAGCATTAAACACAATTGACCAAAATACCCTTTTTATAAAATTAGAGTAACACCACTTGTCAAATTCACAATCCTTCTCACCATTCTCACCAATATCACCCTTTTTACTTGAACCTAATCCATATTAAATATTGAGAAAGGTGATATGGTAAAATGAGGAGTTTATTTTTCAAAGAGAAATGGGTAATACGAGTTTTTATAATATGCATTTTTTTACAAAAATTTCAAATCAAATTGTCAATGTTATGAGAAATAATAAAGCAAACTAATTGGGTCGGGTTGATAGGTTGGTTTTACAAGTTCGGTTGTTTAACGATCTGGTTTACCTTTTAAACTATTTATTTCTGTGTTAAAACTTTATAAACAATAAACATGGTTGACAAATGTATTTGTATTTTGCTGAATTGCTTATGAATATTTTAAATATATAATTGATTTAATATATTATATTATATTTTTTATGGTTCTAATAAATTAAGCATATATATTAATATTATCGCCGTATCGTATGTAAAAAAAGTGAAAACAATACAAGAAACATATATTATATAACTAGGTTATTAACCCTTGTGTTACACAGGTTTAATATAAAGTAATAAATAATTAGTAATGAAAATTTAGCAATTATAAAACGATATTTGACAAACTAATAAATATTTTAAGTAATAAATAAATAATTAAAATTTTTAATCACTATACAAATGATATATAAACTTATGATGTAATACCAATTGATATTTTTGAAATAACTGACGTTAAAACTTCAATTTGTATTATATTAAAAACTAACTTTTATAAATCAATAATATAAAAATATATTTTTTGTAATTATTAATGTTAAACAACCCAATTTAAAATTAGCGTTAAACATAACAGAACAAAAGTTTAACTTTCTCTATCATTTTTATTAATTCAGCTTTTAAATAAATTAAAAAATGTCATTTTTTATAAAAGTTTCATCGTTTAAAAACTCATTTATGGTATATTTTAAAAAAAATCATTTTATAAGATAACTTGTTTTTTACATAAATTTTGTTTTTATGAAAATAAAATATTTCTTTCTTTAAAAAGTTTTCATTTTATAAAATTTTGATGTATTTTATAAAAATTATAAGTGTGTTTTATTATAAAAAGCTAAATCATATATTAGTTAATAGTATTAAAATTATTTAATAAAAGAAATAATTTATTTAATAAGAGAGATAATATATTTAATAGGAGAGAGAATTAAGTGGATTGATAAGAAATTGGCAAATGTCAATAGTGGTTTGAGAAGGTGACATGTGGCATATAGTGGTGTGTGAAGGTGACATGTGGCAAAAATTTACTCTTTTATTATAGACTAGGCTGGTACCCCGTGTATTACACAGGATGAATAAAAAAATATAATAAATAATTATCAATAAAAAATTAAACAATATAAGACGATTTTTTAATATAAAATAATTATATTATTTTTTTAAACGCTATAGTTTTTTTCAAATTTTGTTTCTTTAAATTTTTTGTTTTAATTTTCTTTTTGAAAATTCAGTATTTTATAATAATTTGTTTTTTTAAAGTGTGTTTTTTGATATTAATATATTTTAATGTATCAAAAATTATTTTTTTTAATTCAAAACATGTATTTAATAGGAGAGATGAGGTAAAAACAAAATTGAGGTGCTCTAGGAACATGACAAGTGTCCTTATAAACCTTTATTTATTATAATAGATGGATGGATTATAGATTATAGATAGATTATAGATTAAAAACATAGACGCAATTGTTTGCATCAAAGTATCTAAACGATATCATGAGATAGTGTGAAATCAATAATAACATATATGTGTGTGTTGCTTCCTTATCAACCCAACCAAAAATAATATAGACGATGATGGCCATCACTACTAAACTTGTGCATTAAGATTGTTCGCTTCATCATTATTACATGATAAATTGCACGTACTCTCTTTCCTCTTATATATATATAAATATATATATGGGATGATTCGAATGTTAACACTTCTTTATTGCGATAACCGAATAACTACATCTGATTACTTTGAGGCTCACATTAAAATAAATCTAAAAATGCATGTTTTTTCTTATTTTTTATTAATTTAAGTGGACCCTACATTAATTAAAAAAAAAAAACTTACACCTTTAGATTTAATTTAGTGTAGACCCCAAAGTAATAAGATGTATTTATTCGGTTAACACAATAAGAAAGGATTAATTTTTTATTATCTCCATATATATATATATATATATATATATATATAGGATTTGGATCAAATAATAACTCACTTTTAAAGCAATAATCCAGATAACTTTGCCAAGATGAAGCCAAATCTTGGATTTTTTTAACATCATTGTAACTCATTTAGAACACTATGTTCTTTTATGAGTTTGCGAAAATTCATCACCGTTTGAGAGTTCACATCGTTGTAAGTTTGGCCTAAAACAGTTACAGTGTTGTAAATCAAAAACTTACAACGATTATATTTCTTAAACGGTGAGGAATTTTCACTAACTCATAAAAGAACATAGTGTTCTAAATGTGTTACAATAATGTTAAAAAAATCCAAGATTTGGCTTCATAATGGTGAAATAACAATTTTTCAAATCCCTCCAGCAGCGAAAAAGGGGTCTGTGGGGGGGGGTCAGGGGTTTTCCCAGTGGGGTTACCTCCTAGGGTGGTTGTGGTGGCTCATGGGAGGTCCAGGTAACTAGACCTTGGTGACATGGCCTGGAAACAGTGGGTTCACACGATTGAGACCTTCGCCGTTCAAAAAAAATTAAAAAAGAAAAAAAACATACACCTTTAGATTTACTTTAGTGTTGGCCCAAAGTAATAAGATGTAGTTATTCGGTTAACGCAATAAGAAAGTGTTAACATTTATATATATATATATATATGATTAGGTTCAAGTAAAAACGGTGAGATTGGTTAACGCAATAAGAAAGTGTTAACATTTATATCTTGTGTTATTTTGTTAATGTTTTTGATGCCTTGAATAAATTGTTCTTATTTATTTTTTTATGTTTTATTTATTAAAAGTACATAATTGTGTTATTTCACCATTATGTTTTTAAAACTCATAATTTAAAAAAAAATTGTTTTAATTTTTTGAAAAATACATTTTCTTCATTGTATTTTATGTTTAGATCAACGTTTAATATATTCATCATTGTGTTTTATCTTCAGAACATTGTGTAATATATTTATCATTGTGTCTTACGTTCAGGTCATTGTGTAATATATTCATCATTGTATTTTATCTTCAGAACATTGTGTAATATATGCATCATTGTGTCTTACGTTCAGGTTAATTATTGTGTAATTATCATTATTATGTTTTACGTTAAGGTCATTGTGTAATAGTCATTATTATGTTTTACGTTAAGGTCATTGTGTAATATACGCATCATTGTGTTTTACGTTCAGGTCATTGTGTAATATACCCATAGTTATGTTTTACGTTCAGGTTATTGTGTAATATACTCATAGTTGTGCATTACGTTCAAGTGGCTGCGTAATATACTCATTATTGTGTTTTACGTTTAGGTCATTGTGTTTTACGTTCAGGTAATTTTATTTTACGTTCAGGTCATTATTTCGCCAATATTATCTTTAAAGCTCATCATTTTATAAAAAAAAAAAAGTTAGATAAAAAATGTATTTTTTTATAAAAGGTGGAGCAAAATGTATTTTTTTTATTCTTTATATAACAATACTATATTCGTTTTAAAGATAAAAAAATGCTCGTTTTTTTTGTGTAGTTTTTAAAAAAAAAATAATATCGTATATAAAAGTTATTGTAAGACCCCAAACCCGGGAGGTCTTACTGTTGGTTATTCATAGCATAAATGTAAATCTTAAACATAAAAATACTTCACATAGCAGCGGAAACAATATCTCATACAGTGCGGCGGAAGATCTCAACGTTTAATACATAATTCATAATCAAAGGTTCAATAAATCTAAAAATAAATCATAAAGTTTCTAGATATGAATGTCAGTCTTCAGGGTGTAGGTAGCTTCACTAGTCAGCCAAGAGTCTTTGGCATCAATCTAACATGCAATCAGTCTGATATACATGCAAAAGTCAGCGTTGCTGAGTGAGTTCTAGTTTTAAAAATAAATATATCTTTTAAAATCTTAACCTTTTCAGAATCATATCATCACATAACATATTCAACATAAATACATAAAATTAGCACACATAGTTCATTCAAATCACATAATTGCTCCGAACAGACCAAACACTAAGTCATGGTTCTATCAGAGGACTTCCTAATAGTTGCCCATATAGAGGACTTCCTTGTTTAGTCAAACTATAGGTTACTTCTTCCCTATAGCAAGACTCTGCATAATAGCTGCCCCGTATAAGGGCTTCCTCTTTAGTCAAACTATAGGTTACTTCTTCCCTATACCAAGACTCTGCGTAATAGGTGCCCCGTATAGAGGACTTCCTCTTTAATCAAACTATAGGTTACTTTTCTCTATAGCAAGACTCTGCGTAATGAGTCGACTCATGCACAACCATAATCACATAACACCTTCACATTCATACATTAGATTGTAACAACCGGTTTTTAGTAATGAATATATTGAAAATAATCGTTAATTGAACGATTGTGGTTGTTGTGATTTGAAAACATGTGAGAATTACGCCATTAATGGCAAGAGCACATGTGATCATTCTAGAGATCCATGATGATTTAGCAATTTTGGTTATTAGAGGATGATAGTATGCGAGAAATGATGAACGTGGGCGAAAACCGTGCGCGAAACGGAGTTACGGATTGTCCGGAATCGCGAAAAGAAGTTAAAAATCAAAAATTTGATGAAAACCCCCTGGGGCGGTACGCCCCACGCCAAGCTCTGGGCTGGGGCGGTACGCCCCACGTCTTATGTCGGCAAAAACTTGTTAAAACGATCAGATTGCATCGGGAACGCATTTTCTTATTCTTTTTCGACCTGTTCTTCCTCCAGACGAAAAAGCCATCAATTGTAAGCCTAAAACCTTCATCTTGAAGGCTTCTAATCATCCAGATCGCGCATAGGATCGTGTTTTCAAGTCCCGATCGTTGTTTTAACCTTAGAAATCCGTCAGATTGGGTAAAGATTCGTTTTATCCTACTAGTTTAATATTTTGTGAATTAAATCTAGTTTTGATTGTAATACTATGATTATGGGTATTGATTATTGCCTAGTTGATAACTAGGGACTGTTAGAAACGAAGAACTTGTTGTTTTGATGGTGAAATTTTCGTTTTGAAGCCGGGATAATGTCCGGTTATTATGAAACCCATATCATGATGTGATAACTAGTATGATGGGTTGAATATGATTTTAAATAAATTATGGATTATAATCCATAGGTTAAATGATGATTTTGATGAATTGATGTTAAAATTATTAACAAGTTATGATCTTAAATAAAAATTAAATAATAAAAGTGATTAAAGATCGTAACTAATATAATGAACATCAGTTATTTGATAAATTGCCTGGGGAGGCATGAAATATGATTAATTGTGATAATTGACTAAAACTTGCTAAACGTAGTAAGATAGAGTCAGTTATAGTGATGAATTGACTTTGAGGAAGTCAAATAAGTCAAGTGTGTTGAACTTGATTGTATGTGTTATATGTATTGAATATAGTTGTATATGTGTGAATATGCAACTAGGTGTTGGTGGTGAAAGTCAAGTGACAACACAGAAGTGGAAAAGAGGTTGTAGTAAGTGAACAACCGTATGAACCAGGTAAGTTACCCAACTTACTGTAACATTACATATAAGTAATAGAAAGAGTCTACTTGCGTATTTGATATATGTGAATAATGTTAAATATGTGATTGTAACTATGGGATGAGAAATCCTTTAGTTTGTGTTTGTTAAGTTTCAATGGGAAACGTATATGCAATATATTTGCATTAGAATAACCGGATGACCCGGTGATTGAGTAATATGATTTGGTGTTTATAAAATAATGGGGCATAACTTGATTAATGAATCTAATGGAGTTATAAGACCTTTGAGAAGGCATTATTAGTTTCAAAACGAATGTTATGCTTGTGTGGTGTGCATAATATAAATGCATTAAAATTTAGCCGGATGAGCCGGTGAAATTGATTTAATTGTTGAACCACAAATGTGTGGCTAACCGGTTAATCCGGGAACTAAATTGTTGAACCACAAATGTGCGGCTAACCGGTTAATCCGGGAACTAAATTGTTGAACCACAAATGTGTGGCTAACCGGTTAATCCGGGAACTAAATTGTTGAACCACAAATGTGTGGCTAACCGGTTAATTCGGGAATTGAATTAAATATGACTCCACAATGGTGGATAGCCAGAGGTGCTGGCAATTGTCTAGATGGAAGTACCGGTGGGTGAACATCTTAGACTTGATAAATATGACTCCACAATGGTGGATAGCCAGAGGTGCTGGCAATTGTCTAGATGGAAGTACCGGTGGGTGAACATCTTAGACTTGATAAATATGACTCCACAATGGTGGATAGCCAGAGTTGCTGGCAATTGTCTAGATGGAAGTACCGGTGGGTGTACATCTTAGACTTGATAAATATGACTCCACAATGGTGGATAGCCATAGGTGCTGGCAATTGTCTAGATGGAAGTACCGGTGGGTGAACATCTTAGACTTGATAAATATGACTCCACAATGGTGGATAGCCAGAGGTGCTGGCAATTGTCTAGATGGAAGTACCGGTGGGTGAACATCTTAGACTTAATAAATATGACTCCACAATGGTGGATAGCCAGACGTGCTGGCAATTGTCTTAGATGGAAGTACCGGTGGGTGAACATCTTAAAACTTGAATTATTTATGATATCACAAATGTGTGAATAGTCAGATGTGCTGACAAATAGCTATGGTGGAAGTACAGAAATGTGAACACCATAGTGTAATTTTGATTAAATTATTTTGAACAATAGTTGATGATTGGTAATGTGATATTATTACCTGGTGAGAGTCAATTCAAATAGAAATGACTCAATTTGAATATTGATTGTGAAAAATGTATTTATACATTTTGTTGTTGAGAAACCATTGGGGTTACTTACTTAGTTCATATGAACTAATTGTGACTTATATGTGATGTTACAGGTCGAAGATAGATATGCATTGGGCCATCAGATCGGGCACGTTGTGAAGCAGAACCAAACGTTATGTAAATCTTTGGTGAGATCAAACTTAAACACACTAGTTTTTATTAATCATAAATGTAAATGATTTGAAATTAAGTGTGTTTAAATCTTGAAATATTAATTTCACGCTTCCGAACATAAATTTTTGATAAAGTTTAATCTGGGACCTAAAATGTGACGCGTGTAATCGTGTGAAAAGTTTGGGTATTACATAGATTCACATAGAATATCATACATGAACATATTTTCAAACATATCTCAAGCTACAATGATTACTATTTTAATATAAACATAGTCTAGCATCACTTTATAAGTATATTTTATATCATGACCTTTACTTTACAAAAGTATCATATCATCTTTATATAAATAAACCATAACATGTATATCAGCCCAACACATTAAAATCTTTTAAGAGAGGGCGTCTAGAAACTCACCTGGCTGGAATACTTGGATTACACAACCGGAATGACTCAAGAACCTACACATTTTATTCACACATTAATACATACTTGACCCTATATGGCCTAGAAACTAACGGACTTTGGTTATCGTATAAGGATCATAATTAACCTTAAAATGCGTTGGAGGAGTTATGGAACTAAAAACCTAATGTTAGTGAAAAGTGATATTTTAGACATAACCTTGAAACGGCCGTGTTGGTTTTGACATAAAGGTTTGACGCGGCCGTCTTGGGTTTATGTAAGTTTCATGCATCCACCCATGTTCCAATATATACATATGTTTTCCTACGTGAATTTGCACCGAAATAACTATTGTAATCAACTAAATATTAAGGAAGAAACTAATGTATATACCTGGTATGTGTTTCAACGTCTCTTTAACACCGGTCTAATTCGCAATTACTAACCGATTAACAAACGTAGACCAAGAAATCTGCATCAATGGATACGTTGAAGGCGTTTATCTTTTCTCTTTTGTTCTTTTTAGTCATCGCTCAACAAAACGTATGCAATTGCCTTTCAAAACCCAGATCGTGAGGTTGTGGAGGTGCTTTAGGGTATGGGAAGTTAATTACCTTATTACACTCTAGCCCCCTAATGTTTACCTCTATATTTTTTTTACGCCCACTAGTTTGCTCTCTCATTTTTAAGGTTACCAAAGTTTGTCAAACTCAAGTTTCTTTTATCTCATTTGGAACCCAAAATCATACAATAATATTTTGCGGATTTTGGGGTGTTACAGTTATGACCGTTTAAAAAAATTGGGAGAACATGATAAAAAGTCAACAAAAGTGTCTATGACTAAAATAACATTCCACTAACTTTTTTAATACAATTTTAATCTCAACCATTAAATTATATATCTAATGGCCCACAATCCTTCTCACACTTCTCACCAATCGATCCCTTTTTATTATAACCCTATCCTATATATATATATATATATACGGGAGGGTTCCATAGAAACCTCCATTTTGGAGAAAACTTAGAAAACTAATCACAATTATTATCAATCAATTTCGTTTTTCGTTTTACATTTTGATTTATTATAAGGTTAGATATATTAACAAAAAGAAAAAAATAAAAAAAATATATGTAACTCATGTTATTACATATGTATAACTCATTGATTACATATATGTAACTTGCAAACTACATATATGAGTTACATATATGTAACTTTATTTGTTACATATACGTAACTTTGCAATCCACATATTTTTAATTTTTTTTTGTTTATACCATTTCTAAGCTAAATATAAAAAATCATGAATTTTTTTTTTTAAAAAATTGATTGTTTAGTACGAGTTTTTTTAGTTTTCTCCAAAGTAATGAGTTTCCTTTTGAACCCTCCCCTATATATATATATATATATATATATATATATATATATATATAGTGGAAGTATAAATTGGAAACTCATTTGAGTTGAGGAAACTTTGGAAACCTTGAAAAAAACAATGTAAACAAAGCTATTTTTTATTTTTTTACAGTTTTGTAACATTATTAGGGTCATTTTTATAAAAAAAACAAAAAAAGCACTGACAATTTTTTTAATTAATTTGTCCACGATGTAACACAGACGTAACACAGCTGTACAGGTCACCATTGGTCTCTACAGCTGTGTTACGTCTGTGTTACATCGTGGACAAAACTGAAAAAAAATAAAAAAATGACCCTAATGATGTTACAAAACTGTAAAAAAAAATTAAAAAAAAATTGCTTTGTTTACATTGTTTTTTTTTCAAGGTTTCCAAAGTTTTTTCAACTCAAATGAGTTTACAATTTATACTTCTCCTATATATATATATATATATAAACCCTTAAACCATGTATGGCCATTGATTTGATATAAATTTAATTATGAATTGTTATTAAATAAATTAATTTAATATGAAATCAGTTTTGAACAACTATAATTTAATACCTCACTTACCAAAAAATAAATCTATATTATGAATAGTTATTCTATGCTTGAAACTATATTTATATATTTTAGAAAATTAAATTTATAATTCGGTTAAATTTTTACATACAAATTTTGAATTCAAATTATGCTTTCCATTAGTTAATTTTTTTAATCGTCTTATGATCTCTACATAATATTATAAATTAGTATTAAGTTTTTATATATTTAACACGTTTAAATTACGAGCTGAGTTTCTAGCATATATCGTAACTATAAAGACAAAATGAGTTGTTTTTGTTTTAATTTTTTCTTTCAAATGGCTTAAATTATCGAGATATATGTATATGCATATGATGATGATGTTAATTTTAACTTTTTGTCAATAAAACACATGTATGCCATTAAATTTGAACTTCAATTAAAGTGATAGAATTGAAAGATATATATTGACTTCGCTTTCATGCAACGTAGGATTATATCCAACATTTGGATTAGAAAGCCACACACGCCATATACATGTCCCTACATATAATCCCACCTTTTACGTACTACACACCACACATGTATAGACACCAGCTATCTATATATTATATATATATATATATATATTTCAACATATGTAATTAATATGAATTATTTAGAATATTTAAGCTTTATCTATAATATATGTAGATGTAGGAATATTCAATTGAAAATTATTGTTATTTGAGAATTAAAGTAACAATTTTTTGTCACATGTTTAAAGTTTATAATAGTAACTTATGTTACTTAATCGAATAACTAAAATTTGTCACTACTACACGTCTCAAACAACTAATAATTGAATGTGTAATTAATTATAGGAAATTAATGTTTCCTACATAACTTATTCGTTAAAATATGCTCCCTTAGAGGATTAAAATATGACTTAAAAATGCTTAAATATTGGTACGTACTTCATAAATTTTAGTTTATTTACACCCATTTTGTTTAATTTATTACCTAAATTCTAAGAAGCTTATTAAATGCATCTTAATTAGATTCATACGATCGAAGAAATATACTTAAGAAAACTTTATATAATAAAAATTGGGCTTTCATTTTATGTACATCATATCGTTGCAACAAATTTTAGTGGTCGTCACAACTACTGGCCCGCAATGTGTTTCTTTCCAAGCAATCAAAGCTTTAGCAACTTGTAGTATAATTAAATAAATCTTTTTTTTTTCTTTAATGTAAATCAACATCAATTTTAATTTTCATAATGATAACAATAATTAAACATATTATAAAAAATAATTTGTCATGATATTCCTAAGTAAAATTAATTAAGTTACGTAGCTAACTGATCATCAATAATGACTAATATAATGTATACATAAAAATTCTTAGAAAAAATGAGTGGATAGTACCAGGCCGATCCATGATAGATAGAGCTCCATCATGTTAAAAGTGGCCAGGTATAAATTAAATTAAATATCGATCGACGTGAATTAACTTTATATTAAATTAAAATGAGGTTTTGCTACATGTGATCAAGCAAAAGACTACATCATGGAATTTGAGTTTTATGCTCCATGCATGCATATTAAATAAATTTAATGTAAAATTTATTAATTTGGCTTTTATAATAACCTGGCCTATTTATTATGAATATAAAAAAAATGAAAATCTTACTACTATAATAAACAAAAATCATTTTTGTCACTTGTCATGTTTTTAGAATACTAATGTCGCATGTCATCTTATTGTTATTTCATTTAATTCTCTTTCTTAATAAATAACTATATCATCTCTCCTATTAAATAATTATAATATCAATCATATTATTTACCTTTTTCAATATTGATGCGACATGTTTGGTAAGGATTTTAAGATGCTTAATTGGATGTTTTTATGTTGTTCGATATGATTATGTATGCGAAATAGAAACTACCTTGTGTGTTTGTGTGTTTGTAGGTTGAATGAGGCAAGGAAGTGGTTTTAGATGGAAAACGAGCAACGGGGAGCAAAGACGAGCACATCCGAACATCCGAAGGTGCAAAGTAGAAGTCGGGAACTTTGAAGAGGCATATCTTAAGCTAGGAGAGGAGTTACGGGACGTATAATATATGAAAACTGAGTTTCTCGACGAGACGGAGCTGAATATGATATCAGATCAGGCGTAAGTTACGCCTGAGGGATCGTAACTTACGCCGAGGTGCTGATTCGTAACTAGAAACCGTAAGACAGAGCTTTCTGGGTGTAAGGTGCAGTTCCAATATGCATGTAGGCGTAAGTTACGCCGAGGGTCGACGAAAAAACCAAACTTTGCGTTTTTTGGGTATTTAAGGCCCAAATCAATCCTAGTCGACTATCACACCTTGGGGGTAAGTTCTTGGGCGATTTTGGAGCATTTTGGAGGATTCTAAAGCCCCAAAACATCTATCCGAACAGCAATATCAAGATTCCAACATGCAATTTCACATAAAGATTGAAGATTCAAGCGTTGAGATGTCCGGTTAAGGCTCTCGTGATCGTCTCCGGATGGATGGTTAGGTTTAGTAGTTACAGTTTACTTTGGATTATTAAACATTGGTATTAGATTAGTTTTTCATCAATTTGCTTTTCTAGTATTGCTTGATTGTGAAATCCTAACTATTGTTTTATTACTTTGCAATTTCAAGTTTAAGTTGGTTACTTTTTATTCATTCATATTTTGAGTGGATTGGTAATTGACGAAATTGGGTGTCAAAACTTTTATGATCAATTGTTTTGTGAAATTAATAATCAACCGAATCAACAACATCGGTCTAGTTACCGGTTGTCAATAAGGTCATTAATTGATTTCCAAGGTCTAGGTGTAGATCAATTCAAGCATAAGCTATGTCTATGTAGTTTCTAATTGACAATTCAAATCATACTTAATTACTTGATTAACTTGAAATCCGGAGTGATCACCTTTCCATTTTATTGTTTACAAATCTCTTGTTTTAATTAGTTTGTTTTTATTGTAAGTTAATTGTTTTCCAATTTAAACCTAAAATCAACAATTCCAAGTTTAATTTTCAAGTGCAAGTAGTTAACTAGTTTGTGTTGAAAGTGATTTCCACTTGACTTCTCGTGAATCGATACCCGACTTCCCTATCTAATTTGGGTAGTAGGACTTGAGTTTAAACTCTTATTTTTGGTTGGTACTTCGACACCGATCACATATTTAGAATTAAAAATAGTTTTAAATAAATTAAAATTTAATTTTTATTAAAAAACATGTACTTTTTTTTTCTAAAAATTATAATATTCTTATAAATAAGAAGTATTTAAAATCGTTATTTTTATAAAATTAACAGTTTTCTAAAAACAAGTCTTCTTAAAAGATGATTTTTTTTAAATGAAATTAACTATAAAACTAAGTTTTTAAACGATATGAATTTTATAAACAAATGACATTTTTTTAAACAAAATAATGAAAAATAATTTTTTTTAAAATCAAAAGTTTTAAAGAAATAATAGGAAAAACTATACTTTTGACATAAAAAACAATATGATGTTTCAACTTCATAGTTTACAAATCTTAGCTGTTACAAACTAAGAAGATCAGATAATAATTATTTAGTTATTAGAGTTTTTAATTGTTAGTATATTACATAAAATCTTTGTCTATACTTACTGTAATCATTATATACCAAAATATTGTTTTATAATTGTTAAGTTTTTATTACTAACTATTTAATATTTTATGATTAATCCGTGTAATACAATATATTACTCATAAACTAAGTTTATAGCTATATACAAACACACACATATATATAGCTATAAACTTAGTTTATGAGTAATATATATATATATATATATATATATATATATATATATATATATATATATATGCATGGAATTTTTGATAACCCTCATCTTTTGTTACAACCCATTAACCATCATCCAATGGTTACTTGAAAAAGGTAAATTGATAGGATCGTGCCACGTGTCAATTCCTTTGTCTTTAGTATGAAGGGCATTTAGGACATTTGTTATTTATATAAAGTTTACCCCCTTTTTTTTAAACATTCATAACTTTTTTATACTATATTATTTTTTTAAAAAAATTTCACCATTATACTCGTCTCATTTTTCTCTTTAATTTCGTTATAGTCTCGACTAGTTTTTTATTTTTATTTTTTTGATGTCATGTATTTACATCATTGTAACGATCTTAACGATAGCAAATTAATTAGAAATTTTTTCTAACAATGGTAAATTACAGTAATGTAACACAAAATGAAGTAATGTAACACAAAATAAAGTAATTTACAATGACATAATTAACGGTGACGTAACACATTATTTACAGTGATGTAATTTTCTCTTTAATTCCCGTTATAATGTTGACTAGTTTTTTTTAATTTTTTTTTCTCATTGCCCATTATTAACATCGATATAACGAGCATAAATATAACACATTATTTTAAATTTTTTTCTAACAATGATATATTACAGTGATGTAATTAATATAACACATTATTTTACTTTTTCTCTAACAATGATAATTACAATGATAAATTACAGTAATGTAATATAACACATTATTTTGATTTTTTTCCTCTAACAATGATAATTATAGTGATGTAATTTATCATTGTTCGAAAACAATTCAAACTAATTTGTTGTATTTAGGCTCGTTACAAATTAGGGATGAGCAAAAAGCCAAAAAAAAAACCGAACCGAAACCGAATTAACCGAAAAAACCGAACCGGAACCAAATTAACCGAAAAAACCGAAACCAAATTTTACGTCTATGTAAATTACATCACGATAAATTACGTCAATGTAAATTACATCACTGTAATTTGTCATTTTTAAAAAAGTTTCAATTAAATTTGTTATATTTAAGCTCGTTACAATGATGTAAATATAGGGCATCTAAAAAAAGTAAAAAAAATTAGTCGAGACTATAACGGAATTAAAGAGAAAAATGAGACGAATATAATGGTGCAATTTTTTTAAAAAAATAATATGTTATAAAAAAGTTATTAATGTTTAAAAAAGATGGGGGGGGGGGGAAACTTATAAAGGTAAAATGACTAGGATGCCCTTTTTAATATATTAATGAAAAATAACCCTCATCTTTTGCTACAACTACATAACCCATTTCAACCAATCATAAATTTACACATAAGCTTTTCATTAATATATTAAAAAGGGCATCCTAGTCATTTTACCTTTATAAGTTTTCCACCCTCTCTTTTTTAAACATTAATAACTTTTTTTTGATATATTATTTTTAAAAAAAATTACACCATTATATTCGTCTCATTTTTCTCTTTAATTCCGTTATAGTCTCGACTAATTTTTTCTTCTTTTTTTAAATGCCCTATATTTACATCATTGTAACAAGCTTAAATATAACAAATTTATTTGAATTTTTTTTAAAAATGATAAATTACAGTGTTGTAAGTTACATTGTTGTAATTTATCGTGATCTAATTTACATTGACGTAAAATTCGGTTTCGGTTTTTTCGGTGAATTTGGTTTAAATTACAGTGATGTAATTTACATTGACAACAAATTAGTTTAAATTTTTTTCGAACAATGAAAAATTACATCACTATAATTATCATTGTGAGAGAAAAAAATCGAAATAATGTGTTTAATTACATCACTGTAATTTATCATTGTAATTATCATTGTTAGAGAAAAATAAAATAATGTGTTACGTCACCGTTAATTATGTCATTGTAAATTACTTCATTTTGTGTTACATTACTTCATTTTTTGTTACATTACTGTAATATACCATTGCTATAATTTTTTTTAATTAATTTGTTATATTTAAGCTCTTTACAATGATGTAAATACATGACATAAAAAAAATTAAAAAAAACTAGTCGAGACTATAACGAAATTAAAGAGAAAAATGAGACGAGTATAATGGTGCAATTTTTTTTTTAAATAATATAGTATTAAAAAGTTATGAATGTTTAAAAAAAAGGGGGGTAAACTTACTTAAATAACAAATGTCTTAAGTACCCTTTATATTAAAAAAAAGAAAAAAAAAAGAATCTGACACGTGTCACGATCCTACACACTTTTCTTTTTCAAGTAACCATTGGATGATGGTTAATGGGTTGTAACATTATTTAAGGGTTATCAAAAATTCCATGCCCTATATATATATATATATATATATATATATATATATAGGATTTGGTTCAAATAAGAACCCATCATTTTTGTGGTAACCTATTAACCCATTTGAGCCAATCAGATTCATACACATCATAGATTCCTTTTTGATTTTATGAGGGTATTATGGACATTTTATTAACCCATTTAATCCAATCAGATTCACCTACATCATAAATATAATATATATTTTCCTTTTTTTAAATCAAAGTTTTCCCCTTGATTTTATACACTTATAACTTTTTTATACTATGTCATTTTTTTATAAAAATTACATCATTAAACTCGTTATATTTTTCTCGTTAATTCCATAATAGTCATGCCAATTTTTTTTTGAATTTTTTTCGAGAGTTTGTAATTACACCAACATAACGAACAATAAATATTATAATTTTCTCTCGTTTTTTCAAAATCTTTCCATCTTTAAAATGTTTTCAAGCATTCGTAATTTTCTCTCGTTTTTTCGTTTAACATGTTTTTTCGAGCGTTCGTAATTTTATCTAATTTTTTCGTTTAAAATGTTTCAAAATCTCGTTTAACATGTTTAACATCTTTAAAATGTTTTCGAGCGTTCGTAATTTTCTCTCATTTTTTCGTTTAACATGTTTTTTCGAGCGTTCGTAATTTTATCTCATTTTTTCGTTTAAAATGTTTCAAAATCTCGTTTAACATGTTTTTATGAGCGTTCGTAATTTTCTCTCTTTTTTTCGAGCGTTTGCAATTACACCAACGTAAAATCTTTTCATCTTGTTACAAATTATTTTTACTACAAAAATTAGTTCATTAATATTTTAAAAAATTAAGAACACTTTGAAAAAATCCAGATCCTTACATCAGTGTAATTACGAAAACTTTGTAAAAATTCAGCTCGTTACATCATTGTGATTACATCAGTGTAAAAAAATGCATTTCGTTACGTCAGTGCAAAATGTCGTTGCATCAGTGTAAAACGTCGTTGCATCAGTGTAAAACGTTGTTCCATCAGTGTAAATTACGAAAATTTTAAAAAAATTTGACAAAATTATACTTGAATTAAAGATAAAAAAAGTGACAAATTTAATGGTGAAATTTTTATAAAAAAATAATAATGTATATAAAAGTTATGAGTGTTTAAAAAATTGTGAGGTAAACTTTTTTTAAAAAAGAAATCAAGTACACCCACCAAATGTCAAATCAGTGTAAAAAATGCATTTCGTTACATCAGTGTAAAACATCGTTGCATCAGTGTAAAATGTCACTGCATCAGTGCAAATTACGAAAATTTTAAAAAAATTTGAAAAAATTATACTTGAATTAAAGATAAAAAAGTGACAAATTTAATGGTGAAATTTTTTTAAAAAAATAATAATGTATATAAAAGTTATGAGTGTTTAAAAAATTGGGGGGTAAACTTTTTTTAAAAAAGGAATCAAGTACACCCTCACCAAATGTCAAAAATGCCCTTAAACAAATCTCATCCACATGTTTTTTTGACTTTTTTCAGATTGAATATGGACCATTCATTTCAAAAAGCTTTATTTTAACAACCAATGAAAATGAGTTAATAGGTTTACACACTTGGAGTGGGTTACCATTTGAACCTTACCCTATATATATATATATATGCTACTCTAATCAAGAATTAAAGTCTAGAATATGTTGATATAATTAAGATTTAGATTATTTATGATAAAATTAATGCTAGGAGGGATTTAACAAAGATGACCTACATATAATTATATTAATCGAAGGTGTCTTATATAGGATATAATTATATTAATCGAAGATGTCTTAGAAGGAAGGTCTTGAGTTCAAAACTAGACAAAAAATATTTCTTTAGAGCAAGAGTATGATAGAGATTCGACGTTTGAAAAATATTATATGATAATAGTTATAAAAAATTAAATTAGTAGACTAGGAGTCAAGTATAACGTAATCGAAGTTGTTTATCTAGTAGTTTATTGAATTATAAAATGAACTAATGTGTGTTGCCATGTATTAATAATTAGATAAATGATAATACTTTATCCTTCTTCTAGACGTACTATAAAACCAATTATTTATTTATTTATTTGGAAGACGATATGATGTTTTTTTTTTTTTTTGAATAATAATGAATTAATTAATACATACCCGATCGATATGATGGAATTGGATGCCTAGACGATGGAAGAGAAAAAGGGTTTAATTCTGTGAAACGATTGAATCGAATCGAATCGAAACGGATATGATGGAAGCAGCAAATTAAAGGATATGATTTTAAAAATCCCCACGGCCACCGTCAGTCGCTTCTGGATTCCAGATCCCGCTAAATTAAATTAGGCATCACTCAATTTACATCCTTAATTTCAAACACAATCTCTAGCCTTTCTTATAAACTAGTAATGTTACCCGCGCTCTGCAGCGGGCCGTTACAACTAAAACTCAAACGTTATGAAACGATGATAACATTTAAAAAAAATACGAGGTTATGATGAATCGGTTATGTAGACAAAAATGAAGATATAAACATAGGTTGAGAGCCCGAGTTCAAAAACTGGAAGAAAATGATTGGTTCTTTTATTAATCACAGTTTCCATTCTTGCAAAAGTATACAATGATAACAATATAGTTTTATATATGATGAATACTTGCCAAGTTATATGTTTTCATTTCTTCTGATGTGTGGATTTTAATTTTAATTTTTGATACACAAATAAAATAATCTTAAAAAACAATGAAAGAAAAAACCAAAAAGAAAAAAAAAACCAAAAAAGCCTAAAAGTAAAAAAAAATCACGTTATTGGTATGTTAGGCACAAAACCGGGTATAAGGATTGAATGACAGAGCATGCTAGTAACCCTAATATAAACACATTTAAACAGCAAAATATGTTGTATGTTATGGTATAAAGATCTTAATAAATTTGCTTATAATAAAAATATAAGAAATTTAAAGGAGAAAAGAAAAAAAGAAAAAAACAATATAAGAACCCCAAATCAATATCAAGTAACAAAGTTAAGAAACAATAATATTTACTATAAAAGAACAATTATGTGGTGAATGAGTAAATAATTCCCACATCGAATGTAGCAACAAAAACCTATTTGTGTAAAAGGAATGTGTGCCTATTGAAAACAAAACGTCTGTTTGATTAACACGTACACAAACAAATTGACATTGGCTGCGTACGTTTGAGTGAGATTTTTTCAAATAGGAGTCATCCGTGTGTGAGACCACGGACGTTGATAAATGAGTTATAAGGAATGAGTGGTGACTGGATTTTCTTTTTCGTACTGGATTTATGTTTTTAGCATGTCACATGTTAAATTACTATTGATTCTTACTCTTCTTATGCAAAAATCTTTTCTTATCGGATCCAACCTCTCTCTCTCTCTCTATATATATACATATAGGGAATTAATAAAATGAAAACCACATTTTATTATGAAAACCTTGAAAACTACGCAATAATCATGTAAAAAAAACGTGTAAAAAAAGATAAACAAAAAATACGTCTTTTTTTACATGATTTTTACATGGTTTTCATAGTTTTAACACTAAGAAATAGTTTTCAAATTATCTATACCCTATATATATATATAGAGGGCGGTTATAATACAAAGGATTTTAACGTGAGAAGCGTAGGAAGCCACAAGGTTTTGACATGTGTCTTCAGGGTAAAGGGCAATATCGTCCATATATAATTACAGACCATGACTCAACAAATTACAGACCGTAATTTAACACATGTAATCAATGACAAACTACATAATCACGTACCACTAAATCACGTACCACGTTATATGAAAATCACAGACCGTCATTTAACATGCATAATCAAAGGACCAACTGCATAATTACGTACCAATAATCACGTACCAAACACTAAAATCACGTACCACGTAAAAAAATCGAAAAAAACTACAACAATACTATACTCAACTTAAAGATAATAAAATTATCTATTTTATGGTGTAATTTTTTTTTTTAAAACGATTAACCGTTTAAAAGTTATTCGATTTTTAAAAAAATGGTGGAACTTGATTTAACCATAAAAAAAAGTCAACAAGTATGGGTTATTCATTTTTTGCCCTTTCATCCTTAAAATCACGGAAGGTTTTAATGAAAAGTTGGACCACTAGATCCTAACCATTGATTAATTTGATCAAGGGCCAGAAATCCTTCCTATCCTTCTCACGTTAAAAACCCTTTGTATCCGATCCGTCTCCTATATATATATATATATATATAGGGTAACTTTATATAAATGTAACTAACTTTCTGCTTTGTTCTAATTAGGTCACTCATACTTTTTTTTTGTTCCGATTAAGTCACTCATACTTTTTTTTGTTCCGATTAAGTCACTCATATATTTTTTTTGTTCTGATTAGGTTACTTTACTTTTAATTTTGTTTCAATTAGGTCACTCATATTGTAAGTAAAATGTTTGTGATTATAACACTATTTTAAAGTAAAGAGACCTAATCGAAACAAAAAAAAAAGTATGAGTGACCTAAGTGGAACAAAGCTGAAAGTTGGTTACATTTGTATGACATTTTCCCTATGTGTATATGTATATATTGGGTTTTTATGTATACTTCTATCATTATTTTTATTTATTATATCAGATAATATGTATGTTTATGGTAAGGAGCAAGTTAGTTGGTAAAGAAGTTAGTTGAGCGACACAACAAACCGAGTCCTACTCCTCCGCACTTAAGTTGGTTAGGTTGGGACATTTTGGTCATGCCATGTCATGTGGTTAGGCCCATTTGGTTGCAAAACCCATGCTATGATGCATATGCAGTCGTTGCTTTGCTTATCCTCCAACATGCCCAAATTGTATTGTTATTGTTATTATTATAACATTATCGATTCACCTTTTGCAATAGTCACAATGAAATTTATTAGAATGACGGAATAAGTTCAAGTCACATAGAGTTATTGATTCATAACATCTTAATGATATAAACAATTAATAAACATTAAGAGTTACCAAAAAAACCCCATAGTTTTTACACTATCATAAAAAGTAGTTTAATTTTTTTAATTATATAAAAAGTAGTATTGTGTATATTCATTAATATTAATAGACACCTGGCTTGTTTTGTTATTTTAGTTGCCCTATTTAAAGGCCTCTATTTATGAAAAGGATGTTAATATATTGTATATACCTTCATTAAAAAATGAAGTGTAGATGGAAAACCCATTTACTTTTTTACTAATTTAATTTTAATCCTTTTTTTAAGAAAAAAAAACTAGAAATTTAAGTTGGTTTTGAAGTGATGTGGCTTTTGGAGATCGTTTTTTTTTTTATTTAATACAAAGATGCACTTAACAGACATAGTTGGTTGATTCGTGATTTTAAATTGACTAGTGATGCATCAATCCGTCGCAACTTCATTTGGGTTGGATTTCTAATCGTATTGTCATGCTGCAATACACGGGTTTTAATCGTGTCGCTCCAACGTAACACACATGTTACTTTGATAATATTTATCGATTTAATTTTTGACATATTCAGAAAGAATATTTTGTTGAAAAATTCCAACTTATCCTTAAATGTGTGGTTGTCAAAGTCAATTTCTTTTCAATAACTAATAAATTGATATAACACCACCGTCCTTTGAAACTTAGTTTTCAATTTTGCAACTAACTATTGACAATACCAAGTTACCGAATGACACATTACCAATAAGTAGTTGATGCTTATATATCGGAATGGATTCACTAAAAAGATATTTTCCCTAACAAGAGTAAGAACTAACAGAAATTTGACCTGTGGCATTATGAAAACAAAAATATAATACAGAAAACAAAATTCAATCAAAAGAAACAAAATCCAGTTAAAAAAATAAAAATCTAGTACAAAAAAAACTCCAATACAAAAAAATAACATGTAGTACAAAAAACAAAAATATAGTACAAAAAACACAAAAATTTAATGCAAAAAATATAAGACAAATTTATTACAAAAAAAAAAGTAAAAATTTAGTACAAAAAATAAGATTTTATATCTAAATTATGATAACACATGTCAAATTCTTATTAGTTTTCACTCTTTTTAGACAAAAAACTTTTTTTATTTGATCTTTTCCCCTTATATATCATTTAATAGATAAAACTTAGAATCCATTTAATCTCATAATTTACAAATTTTCCTTAAAATAAAAGGAACCTGTATGTGGTATGACATGGTTAAAATTTTCAGTTTTATCTCTCTTAAAATTAGTTTTTCATTTGATATGGTGAAACTTATTATATTTTTCTAGTTTGGTAACATAAGAAACCAAGTTTTTTAATTATTACGTAAAGAAATACCTGTTAAATTTTAAATTACACGTGATTAAAGTTATAATTTAAAGAAATTATTTGTAACGTACATATGGCAATTCTTTTTAATTTTAGCAATTTCTATAACATTATATTTTGAAGCAGTCAAAAGTTATCAAAACAAGAAAAAATAATAATAAAAAAAACTGCGTTACAATATGAGATTATGAGCTAGAAATAAAAAGAGAACTTCTAAGTAAAAATTAAAAATTTATTTGTTAGATTATCCACAGCGGTCACCTCACTGAAAATCCATCCTCGCTAAAATTTCATGCCACGTCATCATCCTACTGAAAACCACAAGACCCCACAGTGGTTACCCCACTGGAAAAGTTTTCCCATTGTGAGAGAGGAGAAAGCTGTGTGAGGGGGGAGAACGGGGAGCGGTACCCGCCGAACTCACAAAATCTTTCCCGCCGGGGGAGGGGGCGATGTTCCCGCCGGTGCCCGCTATCCCACCGAGCCCCACTGGCCACGCGGGGTGACCATTACGATTAGTCTTAGTATGAGTTTTCTTGTTTCTAAAAAATGTGAAGTTTCTTTTGAATCTTCTCTCTATATATAATAACATTTGACACCAATAAAAAGTCTAAATTCTATATCGAAAAAACATCTATATAACTTCCACATCAATAAAAAAGATTACCTGCATAGTATTCGTATATGTTATTGTTTAACTAATAAAGTAATAATTGATATCACACATACGTGAGTGGATTTTATATAAAGCAAAACATTTTAATGAACTAAAAACACATTAAAGGTATTTTTTTTTTAAAGAATAATAAGAGTATCATATTACTAAACTCAGATAACGTTGTTTTAAGTTAATATATTTTTAATTATGACAAATCGAACAACTCATAACCAAATCCTAATTAATATTATCAATTAATTGATTACCTTTAATTTATAACATAATATAATCCTGGTTTTGATCCAATCCAATCCAGGAACGGCATTGTGAGTGCAGTTCCAATACGATAGTTGGGGATAACGTCATAATCCAAAAGTAAACATCAAAGTCGTTAAATCGATTTTCAAAAAAGAAAATTAAAAAAAAATTATTAAAATTCCCATATGGCCGGCCTTATCCAAATCCTAACATTATCTTTGCTCATTTGGATAATTATGTGATAAACCAACTCCATAATTTTTATGTCACAAATTTTACTAGACACACACATATATATAAAATTATTTATTTGCGAGTAAAAAAGGTTACAAATAATTAATCTATTACATAAGGTGAATATAAAAAAATTAAATGAGAAAGACACGAAATCTTTATTTTAATAAAGGAATAATAGATTAGACAGATGTCAATCTCACACAAATTCTAGAAAATTTTTTCTCACATGACACTGTTATAATGGTAATTGTTTTTTATATTAAATAAAGTAAATATTAATTATTTTAAAAAATTAAATTATACAATTAAATATCAAATATATACATCTTATATAAACATTACTAAAACTTAATAAAATATAAGAATTTAAGTTGTATAATATATTAAAGAGTTAAATGCAGTTGCAACCATGTGGTTTATTCTTTACTGAAGGTTGCAACCCTCTTTTTTATTTTGCAACTTGCAACCCTGTGGTTTTAAAAAGCATTTAACTTGAGCCTATTCAATTAAAGTTAACATAATTCCGTTAGCTTATGAAGGGGTAAAATTGAATTTATTATTTATTATTAAATTAATAGTCTTATTTCGTTAATCTTTTATATAATTTGAATCCGAGCTAATTATGTTTCGGTGGAAATGAGGAACCACGTTCTCTTGGATTTCCAGTACACTAATTGTCTAGATTTAAATTGTGAATTTCCACATTTATATAGTGATTAAAGGTAACAACCAACGAGTATTTGACGCAGATAAAATCCTATCTTTAGATTTACTTATCCACAGTCTTGCAACCCGATTTCTGAAGCAGCCTCTCTACCCATTTCAGGGTAGGGGTAAGGTTTGTGTTCATCTCTATAACATTTGTATATTTAATCATGTAGTCGTAAACAGTGTAGAACAGTGTCTGTCCATGTTTAGTCAATCAATGTGATATATATGTTCATAATGTGTGTTTGTGTGTTACAGGATCTTGGTATTCAGGAAACAAGTATGTATTATTTATTTACAGTCGAGTTCACTAGGCAAGAACAGTATTGTGTTATATCGAAACAGTGGTGGGCAGCGAGAGTGAGCCCTATATATATACTGCGTTCGGTGTAACAGGATAGTGTTAGTGCGTAGTGTTGAGACGAATATTAAAACAATTAATTAATTCAACAAGAATCGTAATACGTAAGCGAGACTGAGTATAGTTATGGGTGACGATCCATAATGATACGAATGTTGAACTTATAATTATGATTAAACGACTTTAAATAATTAATACGATCGAAAAATGTACGCGATTGCGGGTATACACGTAATTGTGAATGTTTAACGATCTGACAACGCACGAAGAGTAAAAATAATTAAATTAATTATTTTATATTTTTACAATTTTGAAACTCATCATTTATTTGAGTTTAACAAGTCTTTTATTTTTAAGTCGCGTAAAAGACGCGTTACGTTACGGAAACGCGAACCGAGCGACCGAAACGGACCCGAACATCACCCGAACTATAAAAGCCTTGAACAAGGCTTAAATCCTCATTTATTTCACCTACAACACTTTCTCTCACTAGAATTTTCGTCTACCCTCTCTCTCTCTCTAGAAAAACTCACTTTAAACGTTCGTAACTCGCTTATTTCTCAACGGATTTCGTCGTTCTTGGTGTCCACGCGAAGCTCTCGACATTCTCTACACGAACGTACAAGAAATCAGTGGATTTGTCCAGTCAAAAACGAGCTATTGAAGCTTGAATAGTCACGAGATTAGGGTTTTCAGTCGTGGGTTTGTTTAAACCCGACCCTTAGCCGGATCTAGTCAACCACACTCATTTTCGAGACCATAGAAACATTCCCTGATGCTAGTTTAGCTTAGATCGAGGTCTGGATACAAGTGTTTGACGATGGTGATGATGATGGTAACAGGTTCGGCGGCCAAACCTTCATTCTCAGCCGGCCGAACCCTAATGAGGCTCCACGAACCTGTTGGGTTCGTTAACCTTCAGCCGAACTCTTAGGGGAATCTCACGAACCTGTGCCATATCCTCAAGCATGTCACGAACCTTGATGAGCTATAAACGAACCCTTCTGATGGTTATGGCCAACGAACCCTAGACGAAACTCCATGTGACCGAACCATGCATGCAGCGACCCTTCAACCTTGCAGCGAACCCTTGAGAACCACCGAACCATTTGTTCCTTCCCGAACCATGTAGCCATGTAGCCGAACCCTCCTATGCCGAACCATAGGAAGACGAACCCTGCATGGTTCGTTGGTTATTGCCGAACCTTGGAACTTAGGGACGAATCTATACATCACCATATTGAGCCGAACCTTTGCATGGTTAGTGGATCATGATAGACGAACCTAGCCCATGAACCTAAAAGGTTCGCTGCCCAAATGGCAGCCCACCTTCCTTTCGGCCCAACCTCAACCTACTCGGCCCAAATTCCATTAATAAAAGGCCCATAGGGTGAGACAAGTCCAAGGGATGTTAGGTTGGTTCATTTAGATCTTCAATTGGCCCAATAACGCCTTAGAACTTTACATGGTTTACATATACATTGGTTGGCCCAACTCAAATCCTTTAGGCTCAATCCAAGCTCATTGGGCCCATTAAGATTGTAATCGGTTTGATATTGTCCTTGGTGTGTAATAAGGCCTATCTAAATGTTGTGGGGCCAACATCACATTCACTTGGCCCAATATCATATTCAATTGGCCCATTGGTAACCTAAGTGGCTCATGGACCTCCATTTAAGCCTATTATCATAATTATGGGCTTAAGGCCCATTGATGGCCACAATTCAAAGTAAGTGTAATTTGATCCTAGTTGGTTTAAGTTGCAACTTAACCTAATCATGGGATCAAGTCACAATCTCAAGAACTTAAAAACAATTGGATCATCTTTTCATAAGTCATGTTAATCAATGGTTATCAAATTCGCAAACAATCATCATTTTATGCATAAGATTTATGCACAAGGGGAAACATTTCATATTCGTTTCTTGGACCCATGATCAATCAAGTGATTCAAAGCATAACTTTCAAGTTTTCACAACTGTGACAATCCGATTTTTCGAATTAACCTCGTTAACTGAGAATAGTGAGATCACAGGCCCAATAAGGCCAGTGTAGGCCCAATGAAGTCTAGGAAGGCCCAATAAGGCCAGTGTAGGCCCAATAAAATCTAGGAAGGCCCAATAAGGCCAAGGTAGGCCCAGGTAGGCCCAATAGTATTTAGGAGGCCCAATTGGGTTAATCAAACCCAATAATGTTCTAATTTGCCCAATTAGTGACAATTCGGCAATTCGGATTAACTCCGTTATTCAAAAACTAGTATAAACAAACACGAAATTATACGAAATCAAACTAGAAGGATTAAGTTTAAACAAAACATGATACAAACATTTAAATTATGAGAATTAATGTTAAAACCATATAAAATGTTCAATTTTGACTAGTAAAGTCAAAATTTGAGTTTTTTTATCTAATTGAAAGTCTAATCCATATTAGTAATCGGTTATGAATTGAATTAATCACCTAAATAACTCACCTTGATAAATAACAACGGTTATCATCAGTTAATGATATCATAATGATCGAAATTAAAGCAATTAACTACCTAATAACTCTAAACCGTTACTAAAGGCTATGAAATTCCCATAATTCGATCATAAGTCACCAAATTGAGTTTACAGAGACTTTAGTCGGCACCCTTAGGATACTCTTCACACGAAAATTGGAACCAAGAACATCTGGATCGAAGAATTGGACCGTGAGCGGCCGAAACCCAAGCTAAAAGTTGATCTTCATCAATTTAACATCAAATCAGGTAAAAATTCGTTCCTACACAACCTAAACATACCGATTAAGCATAGCCCTAACCTAATTTCATGAAATAACATCGATTTGATAAAGATCTAGTTCTAGGGTTTGTTCTAGAAAGCGAATTGGGGGTTTCTATTCTAATGAGCATAAAACTCGAATTAAAACCCACATATAGTTTCGAAATTAACCTTTTAAGGAAAAGCCTATGTTAAATACATCATACAACAACGAATTAAATGATTTCGAATTCTAGGGTTTGATATGTGAACGAAATTGGGGTTTTGATTGTGATTGTGTTAAAAAAAGAAATTAATGGTTACTGATAGTTTCAGAAAACATCGATGAAGGAAATCCCTATGTTAATTACATCTAACAATAACGAATTTCATGAATTCGATTGTTAGGGTTCTTAATCAAAACGAATTGGGGATTTCGAATTTATAAAACTTGATATGCGAATTAAAATCACCAGTTAACGCGACTGAACTACGGGAACAAAAGCCCTAAGGTTCGGTGATCGATCTTGTTCGAATTGAGGGTTATTTGGTGACAATTGGGTTCGGTCAAGGGTTTCAAAGGGGGGAAACCGAGTGTTGGTGGTTAAAAGCAATTAAACCGAGGTTCTAATGCGAAATCAGAGTTAGCCGGATTGGTTTGGGCGTGGTGTTCGGTCCAGGAGGTCAGGGGTTCGAACCCTGCCTCTTACAGTTTTTGAAATTAAAACAAATTTCAGTTTTTATACCATAATTCCTTCGTTCGAACTCCGTTTTAACTCGTTTCAGTTTAGTTAGAACCAGAATTTAACTCCGAACAAAATAAAATAACAAAATTCATATTTTGACCAAAAACACAATCGCGTATTTTACGCGTGTTTAAATTTAATTGTATACGTTTAGACGATTTAAACGAATGAACTTAAAACCGTGCATACTTTTGTATGTACGTTTCGAACGTTCAAATATACGTGTGTTGACACGTATAAGACTACAAACACGATTCGACATTACGAATAACACGACGTTATTGTAATGACACAGATTTTTCGTAGAAGGTTGTCTACGTGAATTTACAAGCACGTGATCATTCTGTTTGCTATCAAAGGTGCGTACACGGCCCCTTTCTTATTTTAACTGTTTTGGGGGAGAAAACATGTGCAACAAACACTTTTAGATACATATCACTTGCATGAGTTAGCTGTTTACATTGAGTGCAAACATAGCATTACAAGTCCTTACATTTCGAACCGTTTAGTTTGTCGTAGTGCAAAGCGTGGTAGTTGGAAATAGATCTATTAGGTTTGACAAACCTCACTTGGTAGATGGGATCTACGCAAGTGTTTGACTAGCCAATTCACATTACTATTGTTTGTGCTAGACAATAGTGTTAAGGCAAAAACATGCTATAGCATGGCAACTCGTCAGTTTCGGTGTCGACCACTTATGTAAATAGTTTATATGACTAGCTATCATGACTGTGCATGTGTGATTATGTTATCTACAAACTTGATATTCAAACTGCTGTTTTGAACATTGTGAATGATTAAAACCTGTGTATGCACCAACCTTTGTGTTGACTTGATTTACATGTTTTCTCAGGACACTAAGACACAAGCAAGGACAAGCAGGGACTAGGATGTTGAGTCTCATGCATGCATTTCAGTTCAAGTGTTTTAGCTTTGATAAATTAAGACATTGAGAGTTATTGGATTTGTACTTTACATTTTCAAACCGTTACGTTTTGTTATTGTTTTTTTAAAACGCTTCCGCAAACTTTGAAAACTTTGATGTTACAGTTTTAGACCAACATATGTCTTGAAATTCATATAGAGGTCTTCGTTATGTCTAATGATCTGAGATCCTGGTTTGTCACGTTCCCAAACGGTATGATTCCGTTAGTTGAAAATTGGGGGTGTGACAGATTGGTATCAGAGCCATTGGTTATAGTGAACTAGGTTTGCATTTGTAGACTTAGACTATAACTGTTAGACATTAGACACTTACTTACACGATAGTTTATATGCATTTACATATGTCATTTTGTAACAGACATGGCATCATCATCTACACCTACTCACACTGAGGGACAAGTAGTAGCATTGTCAGAAATCATGACAAGGAGGATCGAACCAGTGGATGATACGATCCACTATGGGGAGGAAACACATGTTCAACAAAGGGGGAACAACCAATATTGGCAATGGTTTCCAGATCTCATCCACTAGAACAGGCATTTGCTGCTTTTGTTGCACGCATGGAGCGTGAAATCCGCAACATGCGGGAAGTAGCGGGGATGATCACAGAACTGCTTGAGAATAACAACTGGCTGACGCAAATGTGGGATAACCTTACTGAGAAGTTGGTTAGGACTAATGAAGAACAGGAAAATTTGGTGGAAACGGTCTGGATGATGCGAGGGACGATCCTCGAACTCACTGCACGACTAGAAAATACTGAGTTACGTGTAGCTGTAGCCGAGGCAAGGGCTGAGGAAGCCAACGCACGGGCTGGTGCAGCGGCGATTGAAGCCAATATAGTGAGAGACTTGGCTGGGGAGGCCATGACCTTCATCACTGGGCATATGCGTTACCAGCATGGTGCAGTGACTGGTCCAGCAGAACTGGAAGATTCATCATCAACCGTTGATCAACCAAACGATGGAATCTAGTGATTTCATTTACTTTCTAATTAACAAACTTATATGAGTGGTTTGTACTCATAAAAGTAGATTTCGTGTTTAGTTGTTTTGCATCTCTTTGACAAACAATTGTAAGCACTAGTTATCATAAATGATTAAGAATTGTTACCTAAATGGTTATGGTCGTGTGTTACATTTACTTTATGCATGAATGATGATTATGCGATGGGTGTTGTCTCATTTTGTATATTTGTAAATATGAAGATCATGGTTGGAGAAAACGTTAACATGACCGCAACGGAACTTGAGGCATTTATTAACACTCGAATTGCCGAGACAATCGCAAACTATACGCAAACACACCAAACAGGACTACATGATCCAACAGGGGGACTGGTAAACCCACAAATGTGCACGTTCAAGACATTCTTGGACTGCAAACCACGTAATTTCAAAGGATCGGAAGGAGCCGTTGGACTTCTTCGATGGATTGAACAGTTAGAATCGGTGTTTGAGATGTGCAATTGTCCGGAAGAAAACAAGGTCAGATACGCTATTGGTACTCTGGAGGGTTCAGCCTTGATATGGTGGAACTCTATCGTACAGACACTCGGTTTGAATACAGCCAATGCACTTACTTGGATCGGATTCAAAATCCTGTTGCAGGAGGAGTATTGTTCCCGTAATGAAATGCAAAAACTTGAGAATGAATACGGGCAACTCAAGATGAAAGGTTCTAATATTGAGGAATACACTACTCGATTTCAGCAATTAGCAAGTCTCTTACCGCACAGGACAACCCCATCTAGCAAGTGGATCAAGAGATACATTGGAGGGCTGGTATCTCAGGTCCGAAAATTGATCATGTCTGCAAACCCTACCATACAGCAAGCTGTTCAACTGGCACACCAACTGACTGATCAAGCGATGCAACGAGGGACACTACCCAAACGAACAGTAACAGCTAAAGTGGGAGACCACAAAAGAAAATGGAATAGCATTGACTCCAAGAATTTCACTCAGCAGTCATTTCAGAAAAATCGCAAGCAGGAATTCAACAAGACTCATCACAATCCAAACAATAACCAACAGACATCGGAAGGGTATAAGGGTAGATGCCCGAAGTGTAACAAATGTGGATTCCATCACTTTGGGAATCAATGTGACAAGTACCGATGTCAGCGATGCAGAAAGATAGGTCATGTAGCAAAAGACTGTCGAGGGGAACTTCAGACAAGCTCACTCAACCGGGACAACACACAGAAAGGATGTTTTGAGTGTGGCTTATCAGGACACTTCAAGAAGGAGTGCCCACAACTCAAGAAAAGAAGGGCTAATGACATAACTACAAAAGGAAACAGCAACAACAACACAAATGTTGTTCGGACAGGGCTTTTGTGATTAGAAGACGTCAGGCACGGGAAGATCCCAACGGCGTTACGAGTACGTTTCTCTTGAATTATCACTCTGCCTCTATGATATTTAACACTGGTGCAGATTGGGGTTTAGAAAACCCATACACTATAGAACTAGCTAGTTAGTTGTTGTAAACCATATTTCTAAAGGATGTGTTCTTGACTTGATGGGTTAAACACATGACATCGACTTTATGCCTACCGCCTTAGGCAGTTTTGATGTAGTCATTGACCTGGACTGATCGTTCAAACACCAGGCTGAAACAGTAGGCTATCAAAAGGTCGTTCGTATACCGCTTTCATATGGAGAGACACTGTATGTACAAGGTGAGAAGAGCAGTACGCCACTGCGTCTCATATCTTGTGTGAAAGCATACAAATGTCTGCGTAAAGGTCATACAGCAGTTATGTCACTTATAACTGAGAAGCCGGTAGTTGAGAAGAAGATAGAAGACATCCCAGTAGTTTGTGAATTCCCTGAAGTATTTCCAGAAGACCTACCGGGATTACCACCTATCAGACAGGTGGAATTTCGAATCGACCTTACACCAGATGCAACACCGATAGCTAGAGCGCCTTATCGACTTGCACCGTCAGAGGTGCAAGAATTATCTATACAACTACAAGAGTGGTTGGATAAAGGCTTTATACGACCTAGTTTTTCACCGTGGGGAGCTCCAGTCTTATTTGTTAAGAAAAAGGACGGGATTTTCCGTATGTGTATCGATTACCGGGAACTTAACAAAGTTACCATCAAAAACCGGTATCCGTTACCTAGAATTGACGATCTGTTCGATCAGTTGCAAGGTTCGAGTTGCTACTCGAAGATTGATCTCAGATCGGGTCATCATCAACTAAGAGTTCAAGAAGAAGATATTCCAAAGACAGCATTCAGAACGCGCTATGGCCATTATGAGCTTTTGGTCATGCCAATCGGGTTGACAAACGCTCCAGCAGTATTCATGGATCTCATGAATCGTGTTTGTAAACCTTATCTTGATAAGTTTGTCATTGTTTCCAATGATGACATTCTCATCTGTTCTCAGGCTGAGGGGGAGCATGCTGAACATATTCGATTGCTGTTGGAATCACTGAAACAAGAACAATTGTACGCTAAGTTCTCAAAATGTGGCTTTTGGATGCGAGAAGTTCAATTCCTGGGTCACATAGTCAATGAAAAGAGTATACATGTTGATCCAGCAAAGATTGAAGCGATTAAAAATTGGGAAGCACCAAAAGACCCCTACCGAGGTACGACAATTCCTTGGTTTGGCAGGTTAGTATCGACGATTCATTGAGGAATTCTCAAAGATCGCTCAACCATTCACAGCTCTTACGCACAAGGGGACGAAGTATAACTGGACGGATAAACAGGAAACTGCATTCCAGTTGTTAAAACAGAAACTCTGCAGTGCACCGATTCTGTCCTTACCGGAAGGGACGGAAGACTTTGTAGTGTATTGTGACGCATCTGCACAGGGTTTGGGATGTGTTGATGCAACGTGATAAAGTGATTGCTTATGCCTCAAGACAACTACGACCACACGAAAAGAATTACACTACTCACGACTTGGAGTTAGGAGTAGTGGCTTTTGCTTTGAAGATTTGGAAGCATTATCTGTATGGAACTAAGTATATCATTTACACTAATCATAAGAGTTTGCAACATATTTTTGATCAGAAGGAGCTTAATATGAGGCAACGACGATGGGTGAGTTGTTGAACGATTACGAATGCGCAATTAAGTATCACCCGGGAAAAACTAATGTGGTAGCTGATGCTTTAAGCAGAAAAGACACTTCAACAAGACGGGTCCGCGCACTTATGATGACGGTACATACTGAATTACCTGACAAGGTACGCAGTACTCAGTTGGGAGCCTTAGAAAAGGATAAATCCTTACGGGGGATGGAAACACAATTGGACGTTAAGTCTGATGGAACTCGTTGTTTCGTTGATAGACTTTGGATACCTTTGCGTGGTGGTCTAAGGGAACTCGTGGTGGATGAAGCGCACAAGTCCAGATATTCAGTTCATCTGGGATCAGACAAGGTGTATCATGACTTGAAGGCACTGTATTGGTGGCCTCACATGAAAGCTGATATTGCTAAGTACGTTAGCAAATGTTTGACTTGTTCGAAAGTCAAGTTGAACACCAGAAGCCATCTGGTTTACTGCAACAACCAGAGATACCAATGTGGAAAGGGGAACAGATTTCGATGGACTTCATTACTAAGTTACCCCGTACACCGAATGGTTGTGATACGATGTGGGTAATTGTCGATCGATTAACGAAATCTGCGCAATTTTTAGCTATCAAGGAAACCGATAGGATGGAGAAACTGACTCGCATTTACATCAAAGAAGTGGTAGCACGGCATGGCGTGCCAATCTCTATCATATCAGATCGGGATGCCCGATTTACTTCCAACTTTTGGAAATCACTTCATAAGTCATTGAGGACTCGTTTGGATATGAGTACCGCCTATCATCCACAGAACGAAGGTCAAAGTGAACGTACGATTCAAACGCTTGAGGATATGTTACAAGCTTGTGTAATTGACTTTGGTGATAGTTGGGAAAACCATTTACCGTTGGTGGAATTCTCTTACAAATCTGAAATCATATGGCAGAGGTTCGGGATCGACAAAAGAGTTACGCTGACAAACGCCACAAACCGTTGGAATTTCAAGTAGGAGACATGATCCTTCTAAAAGTGTCATCTTGGAGAGGACACAATACATAGGACCTTTTGAGATCCTAAAAAGGATTGGTCCGGTAGTGTATCAACTCAATTACCGAATAAACTCAATGGAGTTCATGATGTATTTCATGTTTCGAACTTGAAGAAACGTTTTCCTGCTGAGACATTGGTAATACCACTTGAAGAAATGCAAGTGGACGAACAGTTACAATTCGTTGAGGAACCAGTTGAAAGCATGGACCGAGAGGTCAAACAACTCAAACAAAGCAAGATTTCGATAGTCAAAGTTCGGTGGAATTCAAGACGTGGTCCTGAATTTATATGAGAAAGGGAAGACCAAATGATGAAAAAGTATCCCCACTTATTCAAAACAACAACAAACATTAAGAATGCACGTTAAATTTCGGGACGAAATTTCCTTCAACAAGGGGATGATGTGATATTTCACATTCTAACTGTAAGCACAAACAAGCACAAACACCTTATACTATTGATTTTAGTATACACCAGCTTTGCAGAATGCAAACACAAATATTTCATAGTAGTACATACATGATTGATTTCAAACAATGTATTACATTTCAAACATTACATTTGATGTACTACATTTCATGGTGGTACAATCATGAGCGATTAAACAATAGTAGTGCTACAAATAGAAGGAACCAGAATAATTGTGTAAGGTAAATTGACGAGTACAGGGGCCCATGTAATCGTGAATTTACAGGTACGCATGAATTTTGGAAGTTTCTATTTTGTCGACTACATTCAAACATTGCTATGTGTGAGATTACATAGTATAGTATACAAACACTTTATTCAATTGATTTTGTTACAAACATTTGTGTTACATTACAATTCATACATTTTATGTGCTACATATCATATGTTACATGTTATGGTAGTACATGCATGATTAGTTACACATATTTTGCTATGTGCAGGGTTGCATAGTACAAACAGTTACAGACACTCACTATGTGTGAGGTTACACAACACAGTATGATCAAACACAAATAGTCACAGTTAGGTGAACTAACTAGTGTACACACAAACAGTTACATTGAACGATCACATTTAGTTGTGATGTTGCAAGCATTAGATTTTGTGTGTGAATACACACAAGCACACGAAATGATCAAATCACACTATCACGTATGATTTAAACTCGTAAGTAGTTTCCTAACTACTCCTAACATTTACTAATTTTCGGGACGAAAATTCCTTCAACAAGGGGATGATGTGACAATCCGATTTTTCGAATTAACCTCGTTAACTGAGAATAGTGAGATCACAGGCCCAATAAGGCCCGTGTAGGCCCAATGAAGTCTAGGAAGGCCCAATAAGGCCAGTGTAGGCCCAATAAAATCTAGGAAGGCCCAATAAGGCCAAGGTAGGCCCAGGTAGGCCCAATAGTATTTAGGAGGCCCAATTGGGTTAATCAAACCCAATAATGTTCTAATTTGCCCAATTAGTGACAATTCGGCAATTCGGATTAACTCCGTTATTCAAAAACTAGTATAAACAAACACGAAATTATACGAAATCAAACTAGAAGGATTAAGTTTAAACAAAACATGATACAAACATTTAAATTATGAGAATTAATGTTAAAACCATATAAAATGTTCAATTTTGACTAGTAAAGTCAAAATTTGAGTTTTTTTATCTAATTGAAAGTCTAATCCATATTAGTAATCGGTTATGAATTGAATTAATCACCTAAATAACTCACCTTGATAAATAACAACGGTTATCATCAGTTAATGATATCATAATGATCGAAATTAAAGCAATTAACTACCTAATAACTCTAAACCGTTACTAAAGGCTATGAAATTCCCATAATTCGATCATAAGTCACCAAATTGAGTTTACAGAGACTTTAGTCGGCACCCTTAGGATACTCTTCACACGAAAATTGGAACCAAGAACATCTGGATCGAAGAATTGGACCGTGAGCGGCCGAAACCCAAGCTAAAAGTTGATCTTCATCAATTTAACATCAAATCAGGTAAAAATTCGTTCCTACACAACCTAAACATACCGATTAAGCATAGCCCTAACCTAATTTCATGAAATAACATCGATTTGATAAAGATCTAGTTCTAGGGTTTGTTCTAGAAAGCGAATTGGGGGTTTCTATTCTAATGAGCATAAAACTCGAATTAAAACCCACATATAGTTTCGAAATTAACCTTTTAAGGAAAAGCCTATGTTAAATACATCATACAACAACGAATTAAATGATTTCGAATTCTAGGGTTTGATATGTGAACGAAATTGGGGTTTTGATTGTGATTGTGTTAAAAAAAGAAATTAATGGTTACTGATAGTTTCAGAAAACATCGATGAAGGAAATCCCTATGTTAATTACATCTAACAATAACGAATTTCATGAATTCGATTGTTAGGGTTCTTAATCAAAACGAATTGGGGATTTCGAATTTATAAAACTTGATATGCGAATTAAAATCACCAGTTAACGCGACTGAACTACGGGAACAAAAGCCCTAAGGTTCGGTGATCGATCTTGTTCGAATTGAGGGTTATTTGGTGACAATTGGGTTCGGTCAAGGGTTTCAAAGGGGGGAAACCGAGTGTTGGTGGTTAAAAGCAATTAAACCGAGGTTCTAATGCGAAATCAGAGTTAGCCGGATTGGTTTGGGCGTGGTGTTCGGTCCAGGAGGTCAGGGGTTCGAACCCTGCCTCTTACAGTTTTTGAAATTAAAACAAATTTCAGTTTTTATACCATAATTCCTTCGTTCGAACTCCGTTTTAACTCGTTTCAGTTTAGTTAGAACCAGAATTTAACTCCGAACAAAATAAAATAACAAAATTCATATTTTGACCAAAAACACAATCGCGTATTTTACGCGTGTTTAAATTTAATTGTATACGTTTAGACGATTTAAACGAATGAACTTAAAACCGTGCATACTTTTGTATGTACGTTTCGAACGTTCAAATATACGTGTGTTGACACGTATAAGACTACAAACACGATTCGACATTACGAATAACACGACGTTATTGTAATGACACAGATTTTTCGTAGAAGGTTGTCTACGTGAATTTACAAGCACGTGATCATTCTGTTTGCTATCAAAGGTGCGTACACGGCCCCTTTCTTATTTTAACTGTTTTGGGGGAGAAAACATGTGCAACAAACACTTTTAGATACATATCACTTGCATGAGTTAGCTGTTTACATTGAGTGCAAACATAGCATTACAAGTCCTTACATTTCGAACCGTTTAGTTTGTCGTAGTGCAAAGCGTGGTAGTTGGAAATAGATCTATTAGGTTTGACAAACCTCACTTGGTAGATGGGATCTACGCAAGTGTTTGACTAGCCAATTCACATTACTATTGTTTGTGCTAGACAATAGTGTTAAGGCAAAAACATGCTATAGCATGGCAACTCGTCAGTTTCGGTGTCGACCACTTATGTAAATAGTTTATATGACTAGCTATCATGACTGTGCATGTGTGATTATGTTATCTACAAACTTGATATTCAAACTGCTGTTTTGAACATTGTGAATGATTAAAACCTGTGTATGCACCAACCTTTGTGTTGACTTGATTTACATGTTTTCTCAGGACACTAAGACACAAGCAAGGACAAGCAGGGACTAGGATGTTGAGTCTCATGCATGCATTTCAGTTCAAGTGTTTTAGCTTTGATAAATTAAGACATTGAGAGTTATTGGATTTGTACTTTACATTTTCAAACCGTTACGTTTTGTTATTGTTTTTTTAAAACGCTTCCGCAAACTTTGAAAACTTTGATGTTACAGTTTTAGACCAACATATGTCTTGAAATTCATATAGAGGTCTTCGTTATGTCTAATGATCTGAGATCCTGGTTTGTCACGTTCCCAAACGGTATGATTCCGTTAGTTGAAAATTGGGGGTGTGACAGATTGGTATCAGAGCCATTGGTTATAGTGAACTAGGTTTGCATTTGTAGACTTAGACTATAACTGTTAGACATTAGACACTTACTTACACGATAGTTTATATGCATTTACATATGTCATTTTGTAACAGACATGGCATCATCATCTACACCTACTCACACTGAGGGACAAGTAGTAGCATTGTCAGAAATCATGACAAGGAGGATCGAACCAGTGGATGATACGATCCACTATGGGGAGGAAACACATGTTCAACAAAGGGGGAACAACCAATATTGGCAATGGTTTCCAGATCTCATCCACTAGAACAGGCATTTGCTGCTTTTGTTGCACGCATGGAGCGTGAAATCCGCAACATGCGGGAAGTAGCGGGGATGATCACAGAACTGCTTGAGAATAACAACTGGCTGACGCAAATGTGGGATAACCTTACTGAGAAGTTGGTTAGGACTAATGAAGAACAGGAAAATTTGGTGGAAACGGTCTGGATGATGCGAGGGACGATCCTCGAACTCACTGCACGACTAGAAAATACTGAGTTACGTGTAGCTGTAGCCGAGGCAAGGGCTGAGGAAGCCAACGCACGGGCTGGTGCAGCGGCGATTGAAGCCAATATAGTGAGAGACTTGGCTGGGGAGGCCATGACCTTCATCACTGGGCATATGCGTTACCAGCATGGTGCAGTGACTGGTCCAGCAGAACTGGAAGATTCATCATCAACCGTTGATCAACCAAACGATGGAATCTAGTGATTTCATTTACTTTCTAATTAACAAACTTATATGAGTGGTTTGTACTCATAAAAGTAGATTTCGTGTTTAGTTGTTTTGCATCTCTTTGACAAACAATTGTAAGCACTAGTTATCATAAATGATTAAGAATTGTTACCTAAATGGTTATGGTCGTGTGTTACATTTACTTTATGCATGAATGATGATTATGCGATGGGTGTTGTCTCATTTTGTATATTTGTAAATATGAAGATCATGGTTGGAGAAAACGTTAACATGACCGCAACGGAACTTGAGGCATTTATTAACACTCGAATTGCCGAGACAATCGCAAACTATACGCAAACACACCAAACAGGACTACATGATCCAACAGGGGGACTGGTAAACCCACAAATGTGCACGTTCAAGACATTCTTGGACTGCAAACCACGTAATTTCAAAGGATCGGAAGGAGCCGTTGGACTTCTTCGATGGATTGAACAGTTAGAATCGGTGTTTGAGATGTGCAATTGTCCGGAAGAAAACAAGGTCAGATACGCTATTGGTACTCTGGAGGGTTCAGCCTTGATATGGTGGAACTCTATCGTACAGACACTCGGTTTGAATACAGCCAATGCACTTACTTGGATCGGATTCAAAATCCTGTTGCAGGAGGAGTATTGTTCCCGTAATGAAATGCAAAAACTTGAGAATGAATACGGGCAACTCAAGATGAAAGGTTCTAATATTGAGGAATACACTACTCGATTTCAGCAATTAGCAAGTCTCTTACCGCACAGGACAACCCCATCTAGCAAGTGGATCAAGAGATACATTGGAGGGCTGGTATCTCAGGTCCGAAAATTGATCATGTCTGCAAACCCTACCATACAGCAAGCTGTTCAACTGGCACACCAACTGACTGATCAAGCGATGCAACGAGGGACACTACCCAAACGAACAGTAACAGCTAAAGTGGGAGACCACAAAAGAAAATGGAATAGCATTGACTCCAAGAATTTCACTCAGCAGTCATTTCAGAAAAATCGCAAGCAGGAATTCAACAAGACTCATCACAATCCAAACAATAACCAACAGACATCGGAAGGGTATAAGGGTAGATGCCCGAAGTGTAACAAATGTGGATTCCATCACTTTGGGAATCAATGTGACAAGTACCGATGTCAGCGATGCAGAAAGATAGGTCATGTAGCAAAAGACTGTCGAGGGGAACTTCAGACAAGCTCACTCAACCGGGACAACACACAGAAAGGATGTTTTGAGTGTGGCTTATCAGGACACTTCAAGAAGGAGTGCCCACAACTCAAGAAAAGAAGGGCTAATGACATAACTACAAAAGGAAACAGCAACAACAACACAAATGTTGTTCGGACAGGGCTTTTGTGATTAGAAGACGTCAGGCACGGGAAGATCCCAACGGCGTTACGAGTACGTTTCTCTTGAATTATCACTCTGCCTCTATGATATTTAACACTGGTGCAGATTGGGGTTTAGAAAACCCATACACTATAGAACTAGCTAGTTAGTTGTTGTAAACCATATTTCTAAAGGATGTGTTCTTGACTTGATGGGTTAAACACATGACATCGACTTTATGCCTACCGCCTTAGGCAGTTTTGATGTAGTCATTGACCTGGACTGATCGTTCAAACACCAGGCTGAAACAGTAGGCTATCAAAAGGTCGTTCGTATACCGCTTTCATATGGAGAGACACTGTATGTACAAGGTGAGAAGAGCAGTACGCCACTGCGTCTCATATCTTGTGTGAAAGCATACAAATGTCTGCGTAAAGGTCATACAGCAGTTATGTCACTTATAACTGAGAAGCCGGTAGTTGAGAAGAAGATAGAAGACATCCCAGTAGTTTGTGAATTCCCTGAAGTATTTCCAGAAGACCTACCGGGATTACCACCTATCAGACAGGTGGAATTTCGAATCGACCTTACACCAGATGCAACACCGATAGCTAGAGCGCCTTATCGACTTGCACCGTCAGAGGTGCAAGAATTATCTATACAACTACAAGAGTGGTTGGATAAAGGCTTTATACGACCTAGTTTTTCACCGTGGGGAGCTCCAGTCTTATTTGTTAAGAAAAAGGACGGGATTTTCCGTATGTGTATCGATTACCGGGAACTTAACAAAGTTACCATCAAAAACCGGTATCCGTTACCTAGAATTGACGATCTGTTCGATCAGTTGCAAGGTTCGAGTTGCTACTCGAAGATTGATCTCAGATCGGGTCATCATCAACTAAGAGTTCAAGAAGAAGATATTCCAAAGACAGCATTCAGAACGCGCTATGGCCATTATGAGCTTTTGGTCATGCCAATCGGGTTGACAAACGCTCCAGCAGTATTCATGGATCTCATGAATCGTGTTTGTAAACCTTATCTTGATAAGTTTGTCATTGTTTCCAATGATGACATTCTCATCTGTTCTCAGGCTGAGGGGGAGCATGCTGAACATATTCGATTGCTGTTGGAATCACTGAAACAAGAACAATTGTACGCTAAGTTCTCAAAATGTGGCTTTTGGATGCGAGAAGTTCAATTCCTGGGTCACATAGTCAATGAAAAGAGTATACATGTTGATCCAGCAAAGATTGAAGCGATTAAAAATTGGGAAGCACCAAAAGACCCCTACCGAGGTACGACAATTCCTTGGTTTGGCAGGTTAGTATCGACGATTCATTGAGGAATTCTCAAAGATCGCTCAACCATTCACAGCTCTTACGCACAAGGGGACGAAGTATAACTGGACGGATAAACAGGAAACTGCATTCCAGTTGTTAAAACAGAAACTCTGCAGTGCACCGATTCTGTCCTTACCGGAAGGGACGGAAGACTTTGTAGTGTATTGTGACGCATCTGCACAGGGTTTGGGATGTGTTGATGCAACGTGATAAAGTGATTGCTTATGCCTCAAGACAACTACGACCACACGAAAAGAATTACACTACTCACGACTTGGAGTTAGGAGTAGTGGCTTTTGCTTTGAAGATTTGGAAGCATTATCTGTATGGAACTAAGTATATCATTTACACTAATCATAAGAGTTTGCAACATATTTTTGATCAGAAGGAGCTTAATATGAGGCAACGACGATGGGTGAGTTGTTGAACGATTACGAATGCGCAATTAAGTATCACCCGGGAAAAACTAATGTGGTAGCTGATGCTTTAAGCAGAAAAGACACTTCAACAAGACGGGTCCGCGCACTTATGATGACGGTACATACTGAATTACCTGACAAGGTACGCAGTACTCAGTTGGGAGCCTTAGAAAAGGATAAATCCTTACGGGGGATGGAAACACAATTGGACGTTAAGTCTGATGGAACTCGTTGTTTCGTTGATAGACTTTGGATACCTTTGCGTGGTGGTCTAAGGGAACTCGTGGTGGATGAAGCGCACAAGTCCAGATATTCAGTTCATCTGGGATCAGACAAGGTGTATCATGACTTGAAGGCACTGTATTGGTGGCCTCACATGAAAGCTGATATTGCTAAGTACGTTAGCAAATGTTTGACTTGTTCGAAAGTCAAGTTGAACACCAGAAGCCATCTGGTTTACTGCAACAACCAGAGATACCAATGTGGAAAGGGGAACAGATTTCGATGGACTTCATTACTAAGTTACCCCGTACACCGAATGGTTGTGATACGATGTGGGTAATTGTCGATCGATTAACGAAATCTGCGCAATTTTTAGCTATCAAGGAAACCGATAGGATGGAGAAACTGACTCGCATTTACATCAAAGAAGTGGTAGCACGGCATGGCGTGCCAATCTCTATCATATCAGATCGGGATGCCCGATTTACTTCCAACTTTTGGAAATCACTTCATAAGTCATTGAGGACTCGTTTGGATATGAGTACCGCCTATCATCCACAGAACGAAGGTCAAAGTGAACGTACGATTCAAACGCTTGAGGATATGTTACAAGCTTGTGTAATTGACTTTGGTGATAGTTGGGAAAACCATTTACCGTTGGTGGAATTCTCTTACAAATCTGAAATCATATGGCAGAGGTTCGGGATCGACAAAAGAGTTACGCTGACAAACGCCACAAACCGTTGGAATTTCAAGTAGGAGACATGATCCTTCTAAAAGTGTCATCTTGGAGAGGACACAATACATAGGACCTTTTGAGATCCTAAAAAGGATTGGTCCGGTAGTGTATCAACTCAATTACCGAATAAACTCAATGGAGTTCATGATGTATTTCATGTTTCGAACTTGAAGAAACGTTTTCCTGCTGAGACATTGGTAATACCACTTGAAGAAATGCAAGTGGACGAACAGTTACAATTCGTTGAGGAACCAGTTGAAAGCATGGACCGAGAGGTCAAACAACTCAAACAAAGCAAGATTTCGATAGTCAAAGTTCGGTGGAATTCAAGACGTGGTCCTGAATTTATATGAGAAAGGGAAGACCAAATGATGAAAAAGTATCCCCACTTATTCAAAACAACAACAAACATTAAGAATGCACGTTAAATTTCGGGACGAAATTTCCTTCAACAAGGGGATGATGTGATATTTCACATTCTAACTGTAAGCACAAACAAGCACAAACACCTTATACTATTGATTTTAGTATACACCAGCTTTGCAGAATGCAAACACAAATATTTCATAGTAGTACATACATGATTGATTTCAAACAATGTATTACATTTCAAACATTACATTTGATGTACTACATTTCATGGTGGTACAATCATGAGCGATTAAACAATAGTAGTGCTACAAATAGAAGGAACCAGAATAATTGTGTAAGGTAAATTGACGAGTACAGGGGCCCATGTAATCGTGAATTTACAGGTACGCATGAATTTTGGAAGTTTCTATTTTGTCGACTACATTCAAACATTGCTATGTGTGAGATTACATAGTATAGTATACAAACACTTTATTCAATTGATTTTGTTACAAACATTTGTGTTACATTACAATTCATACATTTTATGTGCTACATATCATATGTTACATGTTATGGTAGTACATGCATGATTAGTTACACATATTTTGCTATGTGCAGGGTTGCATAGTACAAACAGTTACAGACACTCACTATGTGTGAGGTTACACAACACAGTATGATCAAACACAAATAGTCACAGTTAGGTGAACTAACTAGTGTACACACAAACAGTTACATTGAACGATCACATTTAGTTGTGATGTTGCAAGCATTAGATTTTGTGTGTGAATACACACAAGCACACGAAATGATCAAATCACACTATCACGTATGATTTAAACTCGTAAGTAGTTTCCTAACTACTCCTAACATTTACTAATTTTCGGGACGAAAATTCCTTCAACAAGGGGATGATGTGACAATCCGATTTTTCGAATTAACCTCGTTAACTGAGAATAGTGAGATCACAGGCCCAATAAGGCCCGTGTAGGCCCAATGAAGTCTAGGAAGGCCCAATAAGGCCAGTGTAGGCCCAATAAAATCTAGGAAGGCCCAATAAGGCCAAGGTAGGCCCAGGTAGGCCCAATAGTATTTAGGAGGCCCAATTGGGTTAATCAAACCCAATAATGTTCTAATTTGCCCAATTAGTGACAATTCGGCAATTCGGATTAACTCCGTTATTCAAAAACTAGTATAAACAAACACGAAATTATACGAAATCAAACTAGAAGGATTAAGTTTAAACAAAACATGATACAAACATTTAAATTATGAGAATTAATGTTAAAACCATATAAAATGTTCAATTTTGACTAGTAAAGTCAAAATTTGAGTTTTTTTATCTAATTGAAAGTCTAATCCATATTAGTAATCGGTTATGAATTGAATTAATCACCTAAATAACTCACCTTGATAAATAACAACGGTTATCATCAGTTAATGATATCATAATGATCGAAATTAAAGCAATTAACTACCTAATAACTCTAAACCGTTACTAAAGGCTATGAAATTCCCATAATTCGATCATAAGTCACCAAATTGAGTTTACAGAGACTTTAGTCGGCACCCTTAGGATACTCTTCACACGAAAATTGGAACCAAGAACATCTGGATCGAAGAATTGGACCGTGAGCGGCCGAAACCCAAGCTAAAAGTTGATCTTCATCAATTTAACATCAAATCATGTAAAAATTCGTTCCTACACAACCTAAACATACCGATTAAGCATAGCCCTAACCTAATTTCATGAAATAACATCGATTTGATAAAGATCTAGTTCTAGGGTTTGTTCTAGAAAGCGAATTGGGGGTTTCTATTCTAATGAGCATAAAACTCGAATTAAAACCCACATATAGTTTCGAAATTAACCTTTTAAGGAAAAGCCTATGTTAAATACATCATACAACAACGAATTAAATGATTTCGAATTCTAGGGTTTGATATGTGAACGAAATTGGGGTTTTGATTGTGATTGTGTTAAAAAAAGAAATTAATGGTTACTGATAGTTTCAGAAAACATCGATGAAGGAAATCCCTATGTTAATTACATCTAACAATAACGAATTTCATGAATTCGATTGTTAGGGTTCTTAATCAAAACGAATTGGGGATTTCGAATTTATAAAACTTGATATGCGAATTAAAATCACCAGTTAACGCGACTGAACTACGGGAACAAAAGCCCTAAGGTTCGGTGATCGATCTTGTTCGAATTGAGGGTTATTTGGTGACAATTGGGTTCGGTCAAGGGTTTCAAAGGGGGGAAACCGAGTGTTGGTGGTTAAAAGCAATTAAACCGAGGTTCTAATGCGAAATCAGAGTTAGCCGGATTGGTTTGGGCGTGGTGTTCGGTCCAGGAGGTCAGGGGTTCGAACCCTGCCTCTTACAGTTTTTGAAATTAAAACAAATTTCAGTTTTTATACCATAATTCCTTCGTTCGAACTCCGTTTTAACTCGTTTCAGTTTAGTTAGAACCAGAATTTAACTCCGAACAAAATAAAATAACAAAATTCATATTTTGACCAAAAACACAATCGCGTATTTTACGCGTGTTTAAATTTAATTGTATACGTTTAGACGATTTAAACGAATGAACTTAAAACCGTGCATACTTTTGTATGTACGTTTCGAACGTTCAAATATACGTGTGTTGACACGTATAAGACTACAAACACGATTCGACATTACGAATAACACGACGTTATTGTAATGACACAGATTTTTCGTAGAAGGTTGTCTACGTGAATTTACAAGCACGTGATCATTCTGTTTGCTATCAAAGGTGCGTACACGGCCCCTTTCTTATTTTAACTGTTTTGGGGGAGAAAACATGTGCAACAAACACTTTTAGATACATATCACTTGCATGAGTTAGCTGTTTACATTGAGTGCAAACATAGCATTACAAGTCCTTACATTTCGAACCGTTTAGTTTGTCGTAGTGCAAAGCGTGGTAGTTGGAAATAGATCTATTAGGTTTGACAAACCTCACTTGGTAGATGGGATCTACGCAAGTGTTTGACTAGCCAATTCACATTACTATTGTTTGTGCTAGACAATAGTGTTAAGGCAAAAACATGCTATAGCATGGCAACTCGTCAGTTTCGGTGTCGACCACTTATGTAAATAGTTTATATGACTAGCTATCATGACTGTGCATGTGTGATTATGTTATCTACAAACTTGATATTCAAACTGCTGTTTTGAACATTGTGAATGATTAAAACCTGTGTATGCACCAACCTTTGTGTTGACTTGATTTACATGTTTTCTCAGGACACTAAGACACAAGCAAGGACAAGCAGGGACTAGGATGTTGAGTCTCATGCATGCATTTCAGTTCAAGTGTTTTAGCTTTGATAAATTAAGACATTGAGAGTTATTGGATTTGTACTTTACATTTTCAAACCGTTACGTTTTGTTATTGTTTTTTTAAAACGCTTCCGCAAACTTTGAAAACTTTGATGTTACAGTTTTAGACCAACATATGTCTTGAAATTCATATAGAGGTCTTCGTTATGTCTAATGATCTGAGATCCTGGTTTGTCACGTTCCCAAACGGTATGATTCCGTTAGTTGAAAATTGGGGGTGTGACAACAACAATCGTAAACACAAGTCAATCAATGAATCAAAGTCTATACAACTATAAATCTTATATCTTATGTATGATTACAATGATATAGGAACCAATTAGAAGTCCTGTTTGCTACTTGCTATCTGTTTTAGTTCAGAGTCTACTGCAGACAGGTGAGAACATTAGCCCCTCTTTTACTGTTTTATAACTGTTTTGGGGTGGAACACGTGATCAAACCAATCGTTTACAATCATATTTCATTACACAAGGTGTGTGTATTCTTATAAACATTACGGGTTCATTTTACGAATCCTAGGGATTCATCAACTGTTTTAAAGGAATTATCAACTATTAAACTCTTTTCACTAAAAAGGTTTTATAAAGGATCTTTGAACTGTTTTGTAACAGATTTACTCAAATGTATTTATGAAGGATAAACACTTTTAAATAAATGATTTTATAAACTCTTTTGTTATAAACCTTGTTGTTACACAAGGTCACTATTTCATGGTATTCAAATCAAGTGGTTCACATCATGGTATTCAAATCAAGTGGTTCATTTCATGGTATTCAAATCAAGTGGTTCACATCATGGTATTCAAATCAAGTGGTTCATTTCATGGTATTCAAATCAACAGATTCATTTCATGGTATTCAAAACAAAGGATTTAATTCGTGGAATTAAATCTAGGTTTTCAACTCTTGTTATCAAATAAGGCATTAACACATTTGGTTAAAGTAAGGTTCAGAAACATGGTGTCTATTGTTGTAAACAAACTTGTAAAAGCATCAAGTATCATATTCATTAGCGTTAGTACTGGGTGATCACAACAAGGGAAAGCGGACACATTGGTTCTTATCCAGGATGGAGTTAGCTTTTAAATTTGTTTTAAAAGCTAACTGCAGGTCTGGTGTCATTAGGGTTTTCAAAATTGCTATACATAATCTAACTCCAAACGTGGTTTGGGACTTGATATTATATGTTGGCTTTCGTGCGAACAGTGATTGGACTGTTTACACTCATTTTCTTACTTGATGTTAGTTTGGGTTGCAGCTCATCCGTGTGAATCTTATGTTGCTTTAACTTACCTATGCCTTATGTCATATATTCATGTTACAAATGTTAAACCTATTGTTCTCACCAACTACGTCTGTAGTTGACAGTTACTTTTCACGTGTTTCAGGTAATCAGGTTTAAGACATTCTCAGGGACAACTAAGGAGACCATTCTAAGATAGAACAAGATGAAGAAACATGCTAGGATGGATTAGAAACACACTAAATCCTGATTGTTTAATTGTCTTGTTTGAAGTCTTATTTTGTAACTATATTTTGGGTCTGTAGTTGTCTTTCTTTTGGTAGATAGCTGTCTGTAACTAAACAATTGTCTTAACATTATGAAACATAGTAATCCGTTGTGGTTGTTCTTATTCAATACTTGTGCATGATTCAACTGTTCATACGTCACCGCGCCGTGGATTCCGCACGCGGCGCAGGGGTGTGACAGGTTGGTATCAGAGCCAAGGTTGTAGAGAACTAGGAAAAACCCAATGTTTAATGACCTAGACTATAACCTAAGCTACCCAATAGGACTAAGTGCTATAGGCTTGAGGAACTTAGGATCTAAGTAACTTAAGTGAGCATTAAGTCTACATCAAGCTTGAAAGATCTTAGGGACATTTTACTAAGATTAGATATCGAGTCAAAGAATTTGAATCGGAATTCTATAATTTTAGAAACCGAATTAAATTCTCACACATATGCATTTAAGGATTTCAGAGGCAAGGATCTGTATTCTTGGTATCCTTGATCTGAAATTCTCACACAGAGATCATTATAGGATTTAGAGGCAAAGATTTGTATCTTTGATCTAAAGTCCTTGTCATATTCATTATAGGATTTAGAGGCAAAGATTTATATCTTTGATCTAAAGTCCTTGTCATATTCACTATAGGAATTCAAAGGTCAAGATCTATTAACTTAGAATCTTGATTTGAAATCCTTGTCATGTTTATTATAGGAATTCAAAGGGCAAGATCTATTAGCTTAGAGTCTTGAATTGAAATCCTTGTCATGTTATCATTATCAGGTGTTCATTATCATAGGAACTTTATAACTTAGAATCTATGTAACAGTATTCTTTAGTTGAAGTTCTCACAGGAGATCATTATACTCAATACGGTAAGTATTGGGAACCTAGGTTAAATTAACCTAGGACACATATACAGAAACCTAAGGTTTTAATTTCTAAGTAAATTAAGAACCATGGTTTACATAATCATCATCATAGTCACAGAACAAGAGAAATCATGAAACAATCAATCAAGAGTTGGAATCTTAGCTCCAAATGCCAACGGCGGATTAACGCTGATGTGCTGAGGTAAGTGGTGGGTCGGTGAGAGCTTACTCTATATATAAGCTTATTTCAGTATGTTAGGGGGAATCCGGCGTTTGTATTTGGAGTAAGGATTCGGGATCAACTGGAATCATTGAACGTTAGTCAAACACATGGAATACAAACATTTGGGAAACAATCATTGGTGAATCAAATCATAGTGCAATTCAAACTTGGATGAACCAAACATTATGGTGAATCAATCAAGTTGTGAACATTCTTTAAATGTAAACCTTAAGTGAAATTCTTAAGTGATTACATCATTAGTACTTACTAACATAGTTAACAAGAAAAATGTAGAGCACACGTATGATTTAGTTCTACATGTTAACAACTGTTAGTAGGTGCACGCATAACATAATCATAGTTCAATCATGGAATCAATCATAGTTCAAGTTGATCAAAGATCATGAGATTCTTAATCAATGGAACACACTTGGGAATCAGTACAAACGTGTTGCCAAATGCTAGCAAGGGCATGATCGTGGTATATCGAAACGGTGGTGGGCAGCGAGAGTGAGCCCTATATATAAGCTGTTTTCGGTATATCGGGAAAGTGTCAGTGTGTAGATTTGGTGGTGAGATCATGAGACATCGTACATATTCACATGATAAGTATGCAAATAAGTTGATAACTTATACGTGTACTGGATCATATTACAATTGAATGATAATACTAGTAGTATGGATATATTACTGACCTTATCATGAAAATTCAATTGTATCCTTCCTCATTACTGACCCACTTGTGGCTTCTATTCTTAGAATGCCTCGACGTGACCCTAATGCTGGGGGATCGACAAGTGGTAATGATGATGAGATCAACAAGATTGCTCGAGCTATCGCTGTTCATATGCGGGATGTGATCCCGGGTATGGTCACTGATATCACCCAGAATCTTCGGGGGAGTACCAGTGACTCAGCAAACAACTCCAATACCAATCACTCTGGAACTGCTAACTTCACATTTAAGCAGTTCAACGATGCCAAGCCTCCTAAGTACTCTGGGACTGAAGGAGCTACTGGCCTACTGCAATGGCTAGAAAGCATTGAAGATATTCTCGACTTCACTGGATGTCCTGAAAATCTGAAGGTCAAGATGGCCTCAAGCGCTTTTCATAAGGGCGCACTCACCTGGTGGAATTCTGAGAAGAACACCAGAGGACGCGAAGTCGCTTTAGCTTTACCATGGGATGGATTCAAGAATTTACTCGTGGAAAAGTTTTGTCCACGTCATGAACTGAAGAAACTCGAGGTAGAGATGTGGAATCTGGTGCAAGATAGTGGGGAGAACGCAAAGTATACAACTCGATTCCATGAGTTGTGCATTCTGGTACCCCATTTGGTTACTCCTCTATCCCGCAGGATAGAGAAGTACATTGAAGGTCTACCCTTAGTAGTCAGGGGAACTGTCATGGGTAATAACCCTACTACTTTGGAGGCAGCCATTCAACTTGGTGCTACTCTTACTGAAGAGTATGTGAAGTCTGGAGTGCTCACCCGAAAATGATTCAAGAGAGCTCAGATTGAAGAAGGCAAGAAGCCTGAGCAGCACCATCACAAGAAGAAGAAGCCAAAGACGATCAAGAACTTTGCAGCGTTGACTACAGCTACACCTACTCATGCTACACCCATTACTGCTATGCCACAACCTGCTAATGCCAGAAAGCCTTACACTGGCCCGTTTCCACTTTGCACCAAATGCCAGTATCATCATCTGCCCAACACTCCATGCAAGAAGTGTCTCAAGTGCGGGCGTATGGGACACTTTGCAGCTACGTGTAGATCTACTCATCTTGCTGCCGCAACAACTGCTACCACAACTCCTACTGCTACAGGTGGAAGGAACTGTTATAATTGTGGAGCAGAGGGACACTTTAGAAACCAGTGTCCAAAACTCAACAACAATACTGATACTGCTCGTGCTTTTGTTATTGGGACTGCTGAAGCACGTGAGGATCCAGCAGTCATCACGGGTACATTTCTTATCAATGATCACTACGTTTCTATCATATTTGATACTGGTGCTGATAAAAGCTTTATCTCTGCTCATACTGCTTCTTTGCTTAATATACAACTGTCTATACTTACTGCTCCCTATACTGTAGAAGTAGCAAATGGTAAGACTATAGTTGTAGATTCCATAATCCATGGTTGTGAATTAAGATTAAATGACCATCTTTTCTCCATCGATCTCATTCCTATGACTCTCGGAAGCTTCGAAGTTGTAGTAGGAATGGATTGGTTATCCAAAAACAAAGCGGAAATCGTATGCTCGGAGAAACTTATACGAATTCCCCTACCGTCTGGCGAAACGATGTTAGTCTACGGCGAGAAACCCTGCCGCGGATTGAAGATAGTATCGTGCATTAAAGCGAGGAAGTACTTGAAGAAGAAATACTATGCATTCCTAGCACACGTGGTGGAAAAGAAACCTGATAAGAAAGCAGTTGCAGACGTTCCAGTTATCAGAGATTATCCAGACGTATTTCCAGAAGACTTGCCTGGACTACCACCAGTCCGACAAGTGGAGTTTAGAATCGATCTCGTCCCTGGAGCAAACCCAGTGGCGAAGTCACCGTATCGATTAGCACCATCTGAGATGCAAGAACTGTCTAGTCAGCTTCAAGAACTTTTAGACAAAGGTTTCATAAGACCGAGTTTCTCCCCATGGGGAGCTCCGGTTCTCTTTGTCAAGAAGAAAGACGGTTCATTTCGTATGTGCATCGATTATCGTGAGCTAAACAAGTTGACCATCAAGAATAGATATCCTCTGCCTAGGATCGATGATTTGTTTGATCAATTACAGGGAGCAACTTGCTTCTCTAAGATTGACTTACGATCCGGGTATCATCAGTTACGAGTAAATGATGAGGATATACCAAAGACTGCATTTAGGACTCGATATGGACACTATGAGTTTGTGGTTATGCCATTTGGGCTGACCAATGCACCCGCGGTGTTCATGGACTTGATGAATCGAGTCTGCAGACCATATTTGGATCAGTTTGTGATTGTCTTTATTGACGATATACTGATTTATTCAAAGACGGAGCAGGAGCATGAAGATCATTTGAGGAAAGTCTTAGAGTTACTAAGAGCTGAACAACTTTATGCTAAATTCTCAAAATGTGAATTTTGGTTAAAGGAAGTTCACTTCTTAGGACATGTCATAAACAGGGATGGAATACATGTAGATCCAGCAAAGATTGAGGCGATTAAGAACTGGACTACTCCATCTACTCCAACAGAGATTCGTTCATTTCTGGGTCTGGCAGGTTATTACAGGAGATTCATTGCAAATTTCTCTAAGATTGCTTTGCCACTTACCACATTGACTCAGAAAAGTCAAGCCTTTATATGGGGACAGAAACAAGAAGATGCATTTCAACTTCTTAAACAGAAGTTATGCAATTCCCCTATCCTTAGTCTTCCAGAAGGCAGTGATGATTTCATTGTCTACTGTGATGCTTCAAACCTTGGTCTCGGTTGTGTACTTATGCAACGGGACAAGGTCATTGCATATGCTTCAAGACAACTTAAGGTTCATGAGAAGAATTATACTACTCATGATCTTGAGTTAGGGGCTGTGGTCTTTGCATTGAAGATTTGGAGACACTACCTGTATGGTACTAAATGTGACATCTATACAGACCACAAGAGCCTACAACACATTCTCAATCAGAAAGAACTCAACATGAGACAACGGCGTTGGGTTGAGCTTCTAACTGATTACGACTGTGAGATTCGTTACCATCCGGGTAAAGCCAATGTGGTGGCGGATGCTCTTAGTCGCAAGGAACCAGTCAAACCAATTCGTGTAAGAGCCATGGAGATCAACACACAGCCAAACTTGAAAGACTTGATTCGTATTGCACAACAACAAGTAGTAACAGATAATCAACTCAAGACAGACTTGGATTGTGGCATTGAGAAGAAACTAGAACCTCCATCTGATGGGGTGTTATATCTCAACGGCCGCATTTGGATTCCAAGGTCTGAAGAATTGCGCACACTCATCTGTGATGAGGCTCATAAGTCGCGATACTCGGTTCATCCTGGAGCCGATAAGATGTATCAGGACTTGAGGACATCTTACTGGTGGCCGGGAATGAAGAAAGACATAGCACTGTACGTGGGAAAGTGTCTTACATGTTCAAAAGTCAAAGCAGAACATCAAAAGCCTTCGGGACTTCTGCAGCAACCTGAAATTCCTCAATGGAAATGGGAGCAAATTTCCATGGATTTCATAACAAAGTTGCCAAGAACTCCGCGAGGTTTCGATTCGATTTGGGTGATCGTTGATCGACTCACCAAATCTGCTCATTTTCTCCCTATCCGAGAGGATTACAAGATGGAGAAGCTATCCACTTTGTACATCAACGAAATGATTGCACGTCATGGTACACCAACATCAATCATTTCTGATCGTGATAGTCGTTTCACTTCTCGCTTTTGGCAATCATTGCAAAAGGCTTTGGGAACTCGTGTTAATCTTAGCACGTCATATCATCCCCAAACCGACGGTCAAAGCGAAAGGACTATCCAAACACTCGAGGACATGCTTCGTTCTTGTGTCATTGACTTCGGTGGAAGTTGGGACACTCATCTCCCACTCATTGAGTTTTCATATAACAATAGCTATCATACGAGCATCCAATGTGCACCATTCGAGGCTTTATATGGTAGAAAGTGCCGATCACCGGTCTGCTGGACCGAGGTTGGTGATTCACAGGTCGTAGGACCAGAACTCATTCAGGAAACATCAGACAAAATCACAATCATTCAAGCACGACTTAAGGCCGCACGAGATCGGCAGAAGAGTTATGCTGATAGACGTCGGAAACCACTTGAGTTTCAAGTCGGTGACCGAGTTTTACTTAAAGTTTCTCCCTGGAAAGGCGTTGTCCGATTCGGGAAGAAAGGGAAACTTGCACCAAGGTACGTTGGACCTTTTGAGATCCTGGAACGGATTGGTCCCGTAGCCTACAAACTCAAACTTCCAGTGGAGCTAAGCAATGTTCACGATACTTTTCATGTATCGAATCTTAAGAAATGCTTGGCAGATCATGATGTTCAGATTCCACTGGAAGACATTCAGATTCAGAACAACATGCAATTCATAGAACGTCCAGTTGAGATCATGGATCATGGGGTCAAGAAACTTAAACGTAGCCGTATCCCGATCGTGAAAGTACGATGGGAGGGCAAACGCGGTGCTGAGTTCACCTGGGAACGTGAAGACCAGATGAAGCTTAAGTACCCTCATCTTTTTACAGTATCTTCGGCTAGTTAATTTCGGGACGAAATTCCCTTAACTAGGGGAGACTGTAACATTTGTACATTTAGTCATGTAGTCGTAAACAGTGTAGAACAGTGTCTGTCCATGTTTAGTCAATCAATGTGATATATATGTTCATAATGTGTGTTAATGTGTTACAGGATCTTGGTATTCAGGAAACAAGTATGTATTATTTATTTACAGTCGAGTTCACTAGGCAAGAACAGTATTGTGTTATATCGAAACAGTGGTGGGCAGCGAGAGTGAGCCCTATATATATACTGCGTTCGGTGTAACAGGATAGTGTTAGTGCGTAGTGTTGAGACGAATATTAAAACAATTAATTAATTCAACAAGAATCGTAATACGTAAGCGAGGCTGAGTATAGTTATGGGTGACGATCCATAATGATACGAATGTTGAACTTATAATTATGATTAAACGACTTTAAATAATTAATACGATCGAAAAACGTACGCGATTGCGGGTATACACGTAATTGTGAATGTTTAACGATCTGACAACGCACGAAGAGTAAAAATAATTAAATTAATTATTTTATATTTTTACAATTTTGAAACTCATCATTTATTTGAGTTTAACAAGTCTTTTATTTTTAAGTCGCGTAAAAGACGCGTTACGTTACGGAAACGCGAACCGAGCGACCGAAACGGACCCGAACATCACCCGAACTATAAAAGCCTTGAACAAGGCTTAAATCCTCATTTATTTCACCTACAACACTTTCTCTCACTAGAATTTTCGTCTACCCTCTCTCTCTCTAGAAAAACTCACTTTAAACGTTCGTAACTCGCTTATTTCTCAACGGATTTCGTCGATCTTGGTGTCCACGCGAAGCTCTCGACATTCTCTACACGAACGTACAAGAAATCAGTGGATTTGTCCAGCCAAAAACGAGCTATTGAAGCTTGAATAGTCACGAGATTAGGGTTTTCAGTCGTGGGTTTGTTTAAACCCGACCCTTAGCCGGATCTAGTCAACCACACTCATTTTCGAGACCATAGAAACATTCCCTGATGCTAGTTTAGCTTAGATCGAGGTCTGGATACAAGTGTTTGACGATGGTGATGATGATGGTAACAGGTTCGGCGGCCAAACCTTCATTCTCAGCCGGCCGAACCCTAATGAGGCTCCACGAACCTGTTGGGTTCGTTAACCTTCAGCCGAAGTCTTAGGGGAATCTCACGAACCTGTGCCATATCCTCAAGCATGTCACGAACCTTGATGAGCTATAAACGAACCCTTCTGATGGTTATGGCCAACGAACCCTAGACGAAACTCCATGTGACCGAACCATGCATGCAGCGACCCTTCAACCTTGCAGCGAACCCTTGAGAACCACCGAACCATTTGTTCCTTCCCGAACCATGTAGCCATGTAGCCGAACCCTCCTATGCCGAACCATAGGAAGACGAACCCTGCATGGTTCGTTGGTTATTGCCGAACCTTGGAACTTAGGGACGAATCTATACATCACCATATTGAGCCGAACCTTTGCATGGTTAGTGGATCATGATAGACGAACCTAGCCCATGAACCTAAAAGGTTCGCTGCCCAAATGGCAGCCCACCTTCCTTTCGGCCCAACCTCAACCTACTCGGCCCAAATTCCATTAATAAAAGGCCCATAGGGTGAGACAAGTCCAAGGGATGTTAGGTTGGTTCATTTAGATCTTCAATTGGCCCAATAACGCCTTAGAACTTTACATGGTTTACATATACATTGGTTGGCCCAACTCAAATCCTTTAGGCTCAATCCAAGCTCATTGGGCCCATTAAGATTGTAATCGGTTTGATATTGTCCTTGGTGTGTAATAAGGCCTATCTAAATGTTGTGGGGCCAACATCACATTCACTTGGCCCAATATCATATTCAATTGGCCCATTGGTAACCTAAGTGGCCCATGGACCTCCATTTAAGCCTATTATCATAATTATGGGCTTAAGGCCCATTGATGGCCACAATTCAAAGTAAGTGTAATTTGATCCTAGTTGGTTTAAGTTGCAACTTAACCTAATCATGGGATCAAGTCACAATCTCAAGAACTTAAAAACAATTGGATCATCTTTTCATAAGTCATGTTAATCAATGGTTATCAAATTCGCAAACAATCATCATTTTATGCATAAGATTTATGCACAAGGGGAAACATTTCATATTCGTTTCTTGGACCCATGATCAATCAAGTGATTCAAAGCATAACTTTCAAGTTTTCACAACAATCGTAAACACAAGTCAATCAATGAATCAAAGTCTATACAACTATAAATCTTATATCTTATGTATGATTACAATGATATAGGAACCAATTAGAAGTCCTGTTTGCTACTTGCTATCTGTTTTAGTTCAGAGTCTACTGCAGACAGGTGAGAACATTAGCCCCTCTTTTACTGTTTTATAACTGTTTTGGGGTGGAACACGTGATCAAACCAATCGTTTACAATCATATTTCATTACACAAGGTGTGTGTATTCTTATAAACATTATGGGTTCATTTTACGAATCCTAGGGATTCATCAACTGTTTTAAAGGAATTATCAACTATTAAACTCTTTTCACTAAAAAGGTTTTATAAAGGATCTTTGAACTGTTTTGTAACAGATTTACTCAAATGTATTTATGAAGGATAAACACTTTTAAATAAATGATTTTATAAACTCTTTTGTTATAAACCTTGTTGTTACACAAGGTCACTATTTCATGGTATTCAAATCAAGTGGTTCACATCATGGTATTCAAATCAAGTGGTTCATTTCATGGTATTCAAATCAAGTGGTTCACATCATGGTATTCAAATCAAGTGGTTCATTTCATGGTATTCAAATCAACAGATTCATTTCATGGTATTCAAAACAAAGGATTTAATTCGTGGAATTAAATCTAGGTTTTCAACTCTTGTTATCAAATAAGGCATTAACACATTTGGTTAAAGTAAGGTTCAGAAATATGGTGTCTATTGTTGTAAACAAACTTGTAAAAGCATCAAGTATCATATTCATTAGCGTTAGTACTGGGTGATCACAACAAGGGAAAGCGGACACATTGGTTCTTATCCAGGATGGAGTTAGCTTTTAAATTTGTTTTAAAAGCTAACTGCAGGTCTGGTGTCATTATGGTTTTCAAAATTGCTATACATAATCTAACTCCAAACGTGGTTTTGGGACTTGATATTATATGTTGGCTTTCGTGCGAACAGTGATTGGACTGTTTACACTCATTTTCTTACTTGATGTTAGTTTGGGTTGCAGCTCATCCGTGTGAATCTTATGTTGCTTTAACTTACCTATGCCTTATGTCATATATTCATGTTACAAATGTTAAACCTATTGTTCTCACCAACTACGTCTGTAGTTGACAGTTACTTTTCACGTGTTTCAGGTAATCAGGTTTAAGACATTCTCAGGGACAACTAAGGAGACCATTCTAAGATAGAACAAGATGAAGAAACATGCTAGGATGGATTAGAAACACACTAAATCCTGATTGTTTAATTGTCTTGTTTGAAGTCTTATTTTGTAACTATATTTTAGGTCTGTAGTTGTCTTTCTTTTGGTAGATAGTTGTCTGTAACTAAACAATTGTCTTAACATTATGAAACATAGTAATCCGTTGTGGTTGTTCTTATTCAATACTTGTGCATGATTCAACTGTTCATACGTCACCGCGCCGTGGATTCCGCACGCGGCGCAGGGGTGTGACAATCTCTCTTCCCCCAGACCCTACTTTAAAGTGAGATTTCACTGGGTATGTTTGTTTGTTTGTTTAGTCTTGCAACCCGATCCCAGCCGTTGAAACAAATTAAAATAACACCAAAATTATTACTTCGGTATTCAATTTATGAGATGAGAAGATTTGGTTCCCTTAACCACTAATTAATACATGTCAGACCCAAAGATGAGTGGCTTCGTGAGTATTTTTTTTTGTTGAACAGCAACAACTGAGCGTAACATCATGGCATATGCACCACGCCAGCAGGCCTTGGAAGACCCCTTCCTTAAGGAAGCGATAACCCGTTTTACCGGGCGCAATCCTCAGAAGAGCTGCACCTGATGCGCAGAAACCAGCTTATTTTTGCTGTAAAAACTGCGTCCCCATTGGTTCAGAACTCGAGATTAAGCTCAAGATTCCTCCCCACACCTGGTATCCATCAAGTGCCTCACGTGGGAGTAGAACCCTTGACCTTCACATTGGAAGGTGAGTCTTCTACCACTAGGACAACTTATCTGGATGCTTTGTCAGTATCTAACAGGAGCAAGCACACATGCCTATGCCAACTGCTTGAATTACCACGGGTCAAAATAGATAGATCAAAACCCCATAATTTTATGACTAGAACAACGTATAGTGATTTTTAACTACCAGTTTGCACAATTACAGCGGTAACAACAGCTCGACGAAGGCACACTAGTGCGGGTGGCAGGGTATTGACCGAACGCGCGAACAAGTGGCTTCTATATCTGCGGTGGTGGCTGATATAAATAGTAAATTACAATTTTATCCTTCATAAAATAACAAAGTTATGTTAATTTTAACTATATGGTTGCAAGTTGCATACTTTTTTAAAACACAGGGTTGCAAGATACAAAAATAAAAAATGAGGGTTGCAACCTTCAGTAAGAAATAAACACATTGTTGCAAATTGCATTTAACTCTATATTAAAATAAAAATAAGATAGGAGCTTTAGAGATTGATACATTGTTAGTTATCCCCGCGATGGTGGCCTAGTGGTAAGTGGGTGAGAATTCATAATAGAGGTCTAGGGTTCAAAGCCCGACACCACCCATTTTCCTTGGGTCACGCGATTTACCTTCCTCATGTTGGCCGTTAGACAGGTCGGTGAGAGGCGCTTAATGGTATCGTTCATCATTTTTTTTATTGAGATAATTAGACTTTGAACGATGATATAACATGTGTCGAAATAATCTGTTACACGGGTAGGTTTAGCATCACCATGTCTTATTTTAGATATTTAAGCAGGTAGGTAAATATAATACTACTTCAAGTTTCTAAGACCACCCGCAGCGGTTCCCCCGCCCTCTCCCGCGGGGTTGGCCATTTCAGCGGCAAAGAGCGGGAACACCGCCCCCCTCTTCAGCGGCTCCCGCCCAAAGCCCTTCCACGGCTCCCGCTCCCCGCGCTCGTTTCCTCTTTCTCGCTTCATGATTGGTCCATTGGATTAATGGGGAATGATTTTCAGTGGGGTGACCACTGTGGGGTTTAAGGTTTTCAGTGGGGTGATGACGTGGCTGAAAATTTCGGTGGGGAAAGATTTTCAGTGGGGTGACCGCTGTGGATAGTCTAACGGATATATGAAAATAAATAACCTTTTTCGTTTTAGGGTTTTTGTTATCTTGTTTCTTGAGCAAGACAAATTGGGGGGTTTTTGGGTTTCCATCTGTGGTGGATAAAATTAGTTTTAAATCTCACTCTACCCCACCTCAATAGACGCAATCGAATCACGAACACAATTATTCCATCCGAAATTTTGTCAAATTTCATGCATTTTTCAAATATACAAAAGATTTCACTTGGATTCATCCTCGACAATGCCAGGATCCATTCAAGTTTCAGGTACTTAATTTCTTTATCTCCATCGATTCATCTTCAAACTCATCTTTTCTTGAAGAATTTCGGTTTTTGGTTGTTGATTTTATAGTTCTGGACTTCAAGGAGCTTCCAACATCATCAAATTCTGTCAAGCGTATGTACTCTGTTCATAGTCTCTGTTTTGCAACAATTTCAGTGTTATTTGAGTATTTCAGTTCGTTTTTTATTCGATTCATGGTGTAGTTTCATTGGGTAAAGTTGAACATGGAGCTTGGGAAATGGGGACTTTCTCTTTGTAAGATTCTGAACTCTTGGATAATTATGTTTTATTTCTTGCACTGATTCAACATATTGAATTTAGCACAGTCCGTTGATGAATCTGCGAGATAATTTGATCATAACGATTCAGGACTCGGAGGGAAATCAAGTATCACAATCAGGTTTAGCATATCATCACACATTGTGTTGAATTTGGTTAATTTTGAATTTATCTATGTTTGAATTCATTTTGTGCATTAGGTATTCGAACCATGTCAATAATCGAAAAGGGTACATGGGATGATGTGTTTCCCATTGAAGGAGGTGGGCTTATACATATGAAGCTGCAATTTTTTCTTAGTGAGGAGGAAAGAAACCGGATTCGTTTAATGGTAACTTCTTGGTTCTTTTTTCCACTATCTTATTAGTTTTTTTGTTTTTTTGGGGGGCGTCATAATCTTTTCGGAGGCTCAAGGCAAATACAAAATTTGAGGCCCATTTCGTTAGTAATTTTTTGCTTACAATAAAAATTATGGCTTGCAAACTCTAAAAACTATACAAAATTGTTAATTTGCCTTTATCCACATAAGTTAATCGTAATAAGAGCTAACCAATGATAATAATAATTTTCATTTTCGTTGCCAAATGCAACCTCAATGGAATTGCACTTGATTGTATAATTTAAAACTTTGTCCCTTTTTTTCATTTTGTACTATTAATAAAAGATCTATTCCAATGCCATTCAAAGGCGAGACACATGCAAACAAAAAGTGTATTACTCGGAAAGGGAGAGCCATAAACAAGCTTTCTCTTTTAAGAATATGAGGGAACTTTGTATTTTTCCTAATCCAAAACGACAAAACAAGTAATCTTGACGATAAACTGGACGTTTGGAGCCCCAAAAGTTTGGGGGCCCTAGGCGATTGCCTATAACTTTTGCAAGAGAAGCTGACTCTTGGTGAGGGAGAGAAAGGGGAGGAGGGGTGTTAACTTGAACTAGTGTTAACATGCAATTTCTAGGTTTAATTCTTCGAATTCTAAGAACATGCGTGAAGAGCCGTGAGCGATCTAGGTCAAATGAAGATAATTGGTGAGTTTAAAAGTTTAGAACCCAAAAAAAGGTTGTTGACCGATAAATTGATTGTTGACCAATTAGCCAACTATCTCCGATTAGGCCGATTACTCAAAGATTTTCCCGATTTGGCCCCCTCACTCCCGACTAGCGATTTTTCCGTCCGATTGGAGAAATCGAATTGTTCCCCAGCCGTTTGGCAACTAGTCGGCGATTAATCAACCTACTAGTATGATTTCTACAACATTGCCCATTGGTCTGATTAATTAGCACCTCTGGCTATCCACATACCTATGGTTTAATACAATAGTTATGTCTTATGATATTCACCCACTGGTCCTTCCATCATTGACACCTGCTAACACCTTTGGCTATCCACACACATGTGGTTTATAACTTTAACAATTATAACTATGACATAGAATACCACTGTTTTAATTGTCACAATAAGAATTGGATGTTATCCCAATCGGGTGGACCATTATTATCCAATACTAGTAAGCACCCATTTCACAATTCATATGATCAAACAACAATTTCTACAACATATATGTGATGTTACCTTGTTTAAATGATGGATTTGCAATTACAATTCACAATCTCTTTTCCGGTTCTTTGATTGCTTCCTTGAATTTCACTACCCTCACCTGGTTGTAACACACACATACAACCAAATATAACATACACTGACATTCAAACCCATTTAATAAGCATTACAAGCATAGTTTTATGATTCCTAGCATATATTAACTCCCCATTTCAATTATTGGGCTACACCAAGAACTCAAGAACACTTGGAAGTTTTTAGAAATCTCACAATAACATGATTTAATCACCATTTTCAAGCTAAGAAGCAACAACCCAACGAATTGAAGCTAGGTTTTTCATTCTTTTCCCTGTTCTCTTTGTATTTCGCTTGATGACAGGATAGCTAAATTGAAGTTTTTGGCTTAAGAAACATGATCTTATCCTCCTTAAGATCAAGGATGGGCAATCAAAAACTTTGGTGCCTCAACCTTTTAACTAGTTAACGTATTTAACCAACCCAATCACTATAAACACAACATAATTTAAAAAACATAATTATTTATATCAAACACATGTGACTGTTAAAACATGTCATTACACTTGAGTAGAAAAAACACATCTGAACATAGTTTTCCTCACCATATCTGGTGCAGATGATCATTAAATTCTGATTGTTGTGCACCTTTACAACACCATTAGGTCAACCATGAAGTTGACTGAAAAGACTATTTATTGAGATGAATGTAAAGTTACATGCATATCCCATACTTTTAAACTAGTTATTACTGGTTGTGATTGCAATTCGTTAGGTTGCGATAATAAATTTCAAAACAAACTTCCAAACACCCCCACATTGGTCAAATTTACGCCCCTCAGTTAATTAGTATGAAACTAAAGGATTCACTTAGATTTGTTTCATTAATATTATACATAATTATCGACAATCTAAGTAACCTAATTGATTGCTATGATATATATATGTGTGTGTGTGTGTGAGCTTTGTTGTTTGGAGACTATATTTCTTTTTCTTATTTGTAGAGAGAATTGGCAATGAAGAAGAAGCAAGTTGAGATTCTTGGTAGTAGACATGAGGTCTCAGGTTTGATTCAATTGTGCCTAAAGAAACACTCAAGCACAAGACTATTAAGGGATAAAAATTTCAACCGCAAAAAAAATAGCCATTAAGGAAATGGGTTGATACTAAAAATTATTTCTAAACATTTCAATTACTATTAAAATAACAATTTTGTGACACCTAAATATTTATGAAAAAGTAAAATTTGTGGTGTCCTTCTAAAACAACTTATTCAAAAAAAAAAAAAAAAAAAAAAAAAGAGTATTATTTAAACAGTCTAAATTTTTGGATCACCCACTAATTATTTATGTTAAGGCAAAAGTTTTGGACACCGAGTATTTCTGGCCGGCCCAGGCCAACTCAGTTTGACACCTTGCACAACCATCTGGACCCATCCATGGTACCACCTCTAGCAAAAGTGTAATTTTTTGATGCATTAAACCTTCTAACTTATTTTTTCAAAAACTAGATTATGACTAAAAAAACATAAGTTGTGTTAGAGGTGGTGGTACCATGGAACCATTTATTATAAAGTTAAAATTTTGGTCACAAATTGTTTTGGGTCAATCCATTCGTGTCTGTTTAATCTGTAACAAATCCACTGGATCAACCTATTTTGCCATCTCTAGCACATATGAAAGAACTAGACGAATTCCATGATACACAATCATTTAATTGTCAATTCGGTCTTACATTGGAACTTTTCTGAAAGGTTTTGTCTAGATGTTTTGAGTGCTTCGTCCTCACAAGATTTCCAGAAAGGCGGTGTTAATATTGATATTTCATTGAAGGCATCAGACACTTGTGATGGGATAAAAGAAGAATCTTTTCAGAGGCCATTATTCACAGTTAAGGATTATAATATTATATCATGACTTTTTATAAATCTGTTGGTTCATAAAATGTCACTTGTTAGAAGTGGCAAGATGGTCAGGTCAGATAATAGGTTAAAAGGACATTTTTAATACGGAAATAACGGGTTTGATTGGGTTGACAGTTGACACATCACCTTTATTTTGCAATTTTTTTCTAAATTATACATATAATTGATGTAGTGCATACGATTACATAAGTATAGTTTAGATAATTTAAATCGTTTGAATAAATTGCTTTAGGAAGTTGAGCTATAGAAAGTGTTTTAATTATAATTTGGATAGTTAGATGACCTTCAAATTGCTTGACCTGTTGCATGCTTAGCTAAGGTTTTAAAATTGGGCCATAAGAGGTTGCATTGACATAAAATAATTTTGGCAACTTTCAACCTGGTTGACATGCTTCATTGTTTGCTAAGTTCTAAATAATGACCCATTTCACGCATTGGAGTTATACCCAAATCAACTTTTTTTTGAAGTATATGGATTGATATTACCACCTTTAGTTCTTGTACTTTTTTGAATATAAAATTCAAAATGTGAGTTTGAAGATTTGATTCTTAGACATTTAGTTCCTGTGTTCTAGAATGTTACAGATAGAAAGGAAGAGACTTCATTATCTCACGCCAAACAAGAAATTGAGCAAAAACCCAAGTATTCTGATAATTTGGTTGAAAACTTAAATGAGGAGACTCTTAAAGAAGATATCTTGAATGATGTAAAGGAAATAAGCGTAGAGATGACATCAAATAAGAAAAATTCGATTTTGCTACAAGAAGCTGAAGCAGCCGAAAAGCTTTTAGAAGACACGGAAACTCGTGATTTCTTAAAAAATAATGATGTAATCAAATCAAAACCATTGTCTAATCTGGTTGAGAAATTAGGTAAGCAGATTCTTGAAGAGAACAGTCCAACTGTTCTAAAGAAAATGAGCAAAGAGAGCAAGGTTCCACCTTTTTCAAAAGAAACAGAAGTGAATACATATAAGAGAAGTGAGATTCAATTACAAGAAACAGATTCACAAAAAAAATTGCAAGACTCTTCTTCTAGGGATGTTGTATCGTCAAGATTAACCGTTTCCGAAAAGATTAAATCTTTTTCACCTAAGTTAGCAGGTGAAATGGATAAGCAAGGTTCACCAGAGAAAACCCCACAAAATATAAAAAAGATGATTAGTGTCTTTGAAAGTACCATATCTCAGGTGTGCATGCCCATGCCCACTTTTATTTTTACCATTATTGGTGCTTTCTTTAGTTATTTATCAAGCTTTGAGGTGTCAGAATAGGCTTGTCAGGCTGGTTATGTAATGGGCTCAGGACAAAACAAGTTGTTTTTAATTTTGGTCAAAACAGGCCAGGCTGGTTGGGTTGACCTCCAGTACCTCTCTGAATGTTTTTTAGAATTTTATATGTTACATATTGTATGTTACATTTTTAAAACAAACATATTGTATATGAATAATATAGCAGCTATATTATTCAGTTTAATCAATTTTTTTTAAATGATTTAGGTGGTTGCAAGTATTTGAATACAGACTTTGGCAAGGTTTAAATTTCTTTATAAACTGTTAATGTTTCAGATATGATTAGAAAATTACATTATTATAGTGATCTAACTTTTGGATAGACATTTAGGAGTTTTTTGCATTGTATATACATTGGTGGGGACTTGAAGCTCATTTGAGCCTGACTAGTTTACTTTTAGATTGTTTTAAGTTACCAGTTTGACCCAACAGCTGAATTAACCTATTAAAAACTAAAAGAGTCGAAATTGCCACCTTATATTTCAGCAAATTCTTTTAACTGTACCCATTTGAATCATTGTAGATAAAATATAACCAAAAGAGAGCCCTAATTAGGCAAACAGGTCAAAATTTCCACCTTACAAGTTTCTATTGTGTAAATTAATTTCAGGATAGAGTTCCTCTCAAGGTTGCAAGTACAAAGCCATACAGATTAGGAACATCAGGTTTGGTTAAAGATTTCCATGATAAGTCAGAATCAAGCCTCAAGAACTCAGAAAAATCAATTTCATCACAAAGTTCATCTAGGCTCAGAAATTCTTTTAGCATGGGTGATTTAAGGAAAAACCTTTCAGATATCATTACAAAAGGAGACCACGTTGAATCTGACAATAATTTTGTAGAACGAAGAGAAAATATGCAATCAAAAGGATACAATTCAAAGGATGCTGAGAAAATGGGAAAAGAAGCCCTGCATGACGAAGAGAATTTACGGAAATCACCTCATGAAGGTGTAGAAAATGAAAAAGAGGGTATTGTTGGTAGAAAGACATCAAAAGACAATGTTGACTACTTGAGCCAAGATAGATCGGGTCAATGGACATTTCTTGATGAAAAACAACAAATCTGTATGACAGCTGAAGGTGAAAAGGCAATCAGCTTATCAAGTGATTGTAAGACTGAAGCAAAAGGTCATGAAGAAAAGATTGTTGCCTCAGTATCTGAAATTGTTGCTAAAGTAAGGGACTTTATTCCTGCAGTGGCAAAATGGGCAGATTATTTGGGTTGGATGACGTGTTGAAATGGTTTGGATATAATTTTTTGTCCCATTCTTTTCATCTAATAGTTATAGCTAATTAAGATATTCCATCTGTCCCAAAATCATTCACATTTTTTAATTTTAGTTTGTCACAAAATAATTATTCTCCTCCAAGAATGGGTAATTGTAATCTACTTTTTTTTTCTTCCTTTCCATTTTACCCTGATCATTAAATCTCGCAAGTTTTCTAGAGTCAACTGATATCTTAAGTCTGCTAAGGATAAAATTGACATTTTGCTAACATAATGTATACATCTTAAATTGTTTTTAGTTTGTAGATTATAATTTTAGATGCTGTATGAAACTAGTACTATAGTTTTTTAATAAAGCAACATAAGAGCTTGCAAGTGTTTGGATGCGCTTTTTGAGCCTTTTGACCCATTTGAACTTTGAAATTTTCAGCAAAGTTTTAAAGTTACACACATTTGACCATTAGGAAAATTGGTAACCTAAATCAACCTAGTTTTAGTAACAGGTTGAATTTGTCGTCTATAAGCATATGCTTTAACATGAAAAAGTTGAATTCTTTTCTTGATGTCTATGTCTGTAAATGTATTTCAGGGTAAAGAAATAGAAAGTCCGGAGAGTGCAGATGTAGAGTCTTCTAATGGATCATTTGGACAGGTTTATTTAGTATTTTTTTTCCCCTGACAAATGTGAAGAATTCAAGAAACTATAATGTGTTATGCTCCAATTTCTAATTCAAGTTTACGTTCAGGCAATGAAAATCGCACTTGTGGTAGGATTTGGAGTCCTTGTTTACATTTTTCGACAGAGGGAATCTGGGTATGTTTCGTTTAATCGTTTCATGTTAAAAAAATGTATCCGTTATTTAACTGTCATTTCTCCTTGAACTAAATTCTTGTAATTTAACACACTTTTGTGCCAGAAAAGGAAAGAAAAAGGAAAATAAGTACACGTTAAGGAATCAAGTGTTGATGAATAAACGAGGAGGATCAATTGAAGAACAAGGTAGGAGGAGGATTGGCGTTTCAAGGTTGTCTTAGACTCTGAACTATGTCTAATATCGGAATATTTTCTGTTAATAAACGGAGGAGGGTCTTCATTCATAGCTAATAAATGCAATTTTATTATTGATGCTACACGTTTATTTTTTTTATTTTTTTTTAATTTTAGTTTAGTTGTGTTTGATTGGTATAATTAAGACTTTGAATGAATGATGATACACTGACTGCTAACTAGCCTTGTTGTCTCGGACTAAATCTCTTACCAATGCAGGCTGTGAGCCCCTATTCAAAACTTACTTTGCTTTTTCCAGAGTTTTTGATAATTTTGAATGTTAGCAGAAATATAAAAAATACCTTGTATCAAACTTACTTTGCTTTTTCCAGAGTTTTTGATAATTTTGAATGTTTGCTTTTCGGTTTGGTTTTGGTTTGAAACCAATTTAGGAAACTGATTACATAATTTTAACGTTTAACATTGAAAATAATAAAAAGCAAAGCTTCATGAATTACAAACTTCATCATTCGATCACGAACCATATAGACGTCGTAATAAAATAATCCACTTTCATTACTAATTTGTGTTTGTTGTGATTCGAGATCTTTTTTCAATGATTAGCAAAATGGTTGTTCCAATCCTTTGCAAAAAGTTGACCACAAAACTTGAAAGAAATCTTTTGAGATCCGTCATGTATTTCAATCAAATTGCACACCAAATTTCTATATTCCTACTATGCGTAGAAACACAAACAACGGAAGACTAGGTGTTAAAATCTTGAATGATGTAGAGTAACTAATAAAATTAGTAGAGTAAATTGTCATTTCCGTCCCTATGTTTTGCTGACTTTTGTCATTTTAGTCTAAAAGTTTAAATTTTATTATTTTAATTCATGTGGTTTTTATTTTATAGTCGTTTAAGTACAAAAGTTTAAATTTCATTGTACTAAATGACAATAAAATGAAAATCATAAGGACTAAAATAACAATAAAATGGAAAACATAAGGACCAAAATAGTGAAATTTAAACTTTTGAACTGAAATGACAAAAGTGAGAAAACCATTGGAACGAAAATGGTAATTTACTCAAATTAACAAGAGTAGAAATTAAATAGTAAAGTGTAAACTCGTGAAGTCATAACGAGAGCGTTTTTTCATATTTTTTTGTTCGATTTTGCGATTTCAAGTGTAGTACTCAAGCAATTCGTTCCATAACCTCTTTAAACTAACTTGAGGGTTATACGTTACAAAAAAAAAGGACATTTGGAGCCTCCAGATAGTTAAAAAAACACTTCGTCTAGAACTCGAAAAACATGCAAAAACCGATTTTTTTTTTTTTGTGTTCGGGTAGGAACCATTATCAATTTTCAAATCATAAACAAGGAGGAACTGACAGTTTCGAGTTTGTTAGAGTCGGGTAGGAATCGGTTCCAGTTTCAAGTTGTATTCTCGATTCCGGTTCCCAAAAACGTTTTTACGGCCTCCAAGAAGGAGAGGGCGATGAGGTGTAAGCGTATGAGTTAGTGTAGGGAAAGGACTTGACTTCATCTCTCACAACCGATAGCCAATTGATCAAGGCTAGAGCTACACCAGAGTTGTTTTTCTGTTTGTACAAATGCCAACTAACACAAATGCCAATATATATATCACCATCCAAATGCACAATCCAATTGTCTTTTTCCATGGAACAATCTTGTCTTACATTTGATTGGGTATCTCCTTTATTAATTTTTCCATGTTTACATTATATCTCCCAAATGGTATATATAACATAAAAAAAATAAAGGTAACTTTTGAATTTGAATTGCATCCCGCACATATGTACATATATTGCTCTTTTTTCCATGATTTCTGTAGTTTGACTTGATTGGTTTTTCAACGTTTTGAGTTTCAACTATGCCCCATCTTAAACTTTGGCTACGTAAGATAGTAACATGTCTTTTAAACAGGATAACTTTGGGGATGGCAACTTATTTGTGGATAAAATATGCTAATTATTTGCACACTAAATGGGAGAAAGAAATCCTTTGGACCATGGTTGATCCATTTAATCATTTACTCCTCTTGTGACAATCTATGTAGCTGCTGCTTTCTATGCTGGGGTCATTGGAGCTGCAATCACAGACCAACTTCACAAGGTACCCTCTAGACTGTTTTGTATCCCTCATCTAATTAGTGTATTCAAGCACTCAACACAATCTAAAGCAATCATTTTAATTACAAACATTTGTGTATTCAAACATCATCTGCTAGAACATGTTTTATTACAGATTATCTAGTATCATGTAACTAATTTCTGTTCACACTTCCAAATACCTCAGTTACTTTCATCCGGGGTTGTGCCAAAAATATCATAATGCTTATTTTAACTGGATTGTTGATAATCTTTAGTCCCTATGAGAAATTTTTTTGATTAAATTAAGGTAACTTATTTTTTAATGCATCTGTATTTTAAATTGCCCTACAAAAACAAAGTGGGAATGGTAGAAAAGGACCCTGTGACTTCTTATAGTTTTTCTTTAACTTGTATTCATTTCAACAAACAGGAAAAATACTGGGAAGATCATCCTGGGGAGGCCGTACCAATTATGAGACCAAAATTTTATGGTGGTCCTTGGAAAATTTACAAGTAAAAGTCAGAAATTAATGGACTTTATATGACGGAAGAAAAGCTTCCTTCCATAATATGCTACAAATGCCTACTGATGTGCTGATCTGGTATTTGATCTGACTTTATTTGTCAAAGAGTCGGTAACTACATCTATTATTTTCATTTGTGTTCTTCAAATAATTCTGGATAAATCTTTGACTTGTAAAATGGCACAAAAGGAATATAATCATTGTAAGGATGCAGTAGCTATATGTGTTATGAATTTTTATGTGCCAGAGCTCTTTAGATCATAAAGTTTCTGTCTTTTTTTCATAAAAATATTACGTGTTTCACTTTTGTCCCCTTCGAATCATTGTATTATGTTTTGTGCGACTTTTTAGTCATCAAATGAACGTTGTGTCTCATTTGGGTAAACAAGACAAAAACTTTTACAAGTTCACCTGATAGCCCAAATGGGATTAGAAGTTGGCATAATGACCAAAATAGGACAAAAAAAAAAAACTATCTTTTAACTACTCAAATGTGTGAAAGGATTACAGCGACTAAAAACGGGTCAAAAGTGAAGGCACATTGGTATTTTACAGGAAACTTCTCTAACAAAAATAATTTAGGCTGCTTTTTGGAGAGCCGCAAGGGCATCTCCAGTGACTTTCTGTACCCAATCACCAAATTTCTTTACCTCAGGATCTCCACCCTTTACCATCTCATTAAAGCAGTCGTTGCACGTGTCTACATTGGTGGCGACTGCACTGACATCAAAATTGGCTTTCACTAGATTGAGGCTCTTAAGACTATCAAGAGTCTTCTTTATATCATCAATGGCTGCACCAAACACCTCATCACACTCTGAAATGCACTCCCTGGACCTAGCTGATGGCTTATGTTTGTTGGTCCGTTTCTTGAGTGATGCATTGAATTCGTTGATCTTTTTCTCAATGGCTTGCATTTGTTTTGCCACCATGTTAGCCACATCAGCCTTTTGACCAGGCACGGTTCCCTTGATGCCAATAGGCGTGGGTTTGGTGGGTGCAGAATGCGTGTTCTTGCATGTCACGTAAATGATGTTAGCAGAAACTAAGATTAGGGTTAGGGTTGGTTTTGCAAAAGCCATTGTCTCTAAAAGAGGTGGAAGGGTGGAGGGTGGTTTTATGTCGTTAAAGGATTGGTAATGCTTAAGCATAGCTACTACTTTCTTGAAATAGAAAGCCATGGTTACCATAAAAGGAAAGTGGTTATAACTGCAAAAATAAAGTAGGTTAAGAGGTAAGTTATGGTGCTCTTTTGGTTGGGCATAATTCACATATATAACTAACACTTGCATTATAAAGGGGTACGTGTAAACCTGAAACATTTGTTTGAAAAATAATAATAGTAACAGTAACAGTATGTTAAAGCTGTTGAATTTAAATATTAAAATTATATATAACCGTTAAAAGTGTAGCTGAGTATATAATATTTTAAAAGGAACAGATTTTTGTAACCACAAAAATCACAAATGATACTGGCAGAGTTGCAGGTGTACAGTTGATGGGTATGAAATAGTTTTATAATTAGCTATAAGAGGACTGCGATTACTAATACTCATCTCATACCCGGACGATTGTCATCCCTACAAGTCGGTCAGCCATAAGTAAATGACCTCATAACCACCACCTGTGGGTGTTCATCAATCTAATTACACACAATGGACAACAAACTATAAGTTTCCTGTACATTAACAACTAATACATTTTTATCGTCCTGATGGCAACCCACCAACAACTAACTATAAGTTTCCTTTCACAGCCCATCTGCGATTAAATGACGTTGTGAAGAATTTTTGGGCCTCCACAGTGCGCAACGGATGTCGACATAAATAAAGGTGGGTAAGAAAACCGGTTCTGGAACCAAAATCAACTATCCGAACTGTAACTAGAACCAGTTCTACCCGAACCTAACCGGGTCCAGTTCTTGACCAAAATCAAAACCAATTTGAAACTAGAACCAAATTAAAACCATAACCGGATTGAAACTAGTTACGTTCCAAAAGAAACTAGATGTGTGCACCTATGGATATTCAGATAAGTGCTCAGAAACTGTAAGACATTTTGGGTTTGTTTGGTAGCCTCTTAGTAGGTATTAAGAGGCAACCTCTTTATAGATTATAGTCTCTTAATGATTAAGAAGTAATATTAAGTATTAATAGTTAAGATGTAACATTAAGAAGTAGTTTTTAACCATTCAGACTTAAAGTTAACTCTTAACCATTAAGAGGTTATAAACCACCAAAAGCTAACATCTAAATACCATTAATATTTAGCGGCATGCATCAAAATTTAACAAGAACTCTTTTGTTTGATTTTAAATGTTTTTATTAAATAAATGACAATATTATAGTATTGATTTTATCCAGTTAACAAGAAACAGATAGAAACTAAAATAAATAACAAAGCAACAGAAAGTTTTATATAAACAATATCAAACCTTAATTAATTAATTTGTTAAGTTGCATTCTTTGATTCTTTCATGTAGGTAATATTTGAATAGCACAAAAATAAAGGACCATACCATACATCATTCTACCACACTAATAATAACAAAACGTACATAAAATTTTAAAAAAATAGATAAATACAAAAAAACGTCACCACAAGAAGTAGCTCGATTTCATGTCCAGCCTCTTTTATACCTTCGGAAAATATCTACTGTTTGTGCGTTTCTGTAGGCGCTACAAGCTATAACGTAAACACAAATAAGACCCACAACAGCAATGATTAAGATCAAATTCGCAGTTCTCCATTCTTTCCTTAGGCTCCCTAACAAACCTGCTTTACATGAGTTGCAATTATAGCACAGTTGATTAGGGTCGTTGTTCCATATAGAGCAATCGACATCTCCTGTTGGGTTATTCGGGTTGTTCCACATAATCGGGTTTACGTATTCGTATCCACACACGCTGAGAGGCTTACAACATCCTGACTGATCAAACAGCATTAAAACAAAAAAATCAACAAATTGTAAATAACGAGTTATGTTTTCTAAATAAATAAATAAATTTGAAAGCTTTCAATATATATCATGTAAATTAAAGACATGAAGTATATAATTGCTGAGGAATTATTGAGATACAAATAAAAGAAAATGGGATGCCATGTGATGTGATGTGATGCTGAATCATGCCAAAAATTGAACCTTAAGCTGGCACTCATCATCAATTATACCGACAAGATTGATGAATAAAGAGTAAGATATGTAAGTAAGTAGGCCATAAATCATTAATTATGCCATGAATAATAATAATGAAATGGGAAATATACCAATAAAATTGATTAATTTCTGTTGATAATAATAATAATAATGATGAAACTTACGAATCCCATCTCGCCTAAATGAATTGAATGTGGGTGAGAAACAATTAAGAAAAAGCCGAAATGTTTTACAGGATATTCGATTAGGGGATTGAATTTAAAACTTTTTAAGGAGTATAACAATCATGTGTATGTATCTTAAAAAGATTATAAAATCATTAACAAATGTAACAACAAATAAATGTTCACTTATTAAAATATTGGTACAACACTGGAAATTTTAACAATATAAGAACGAACCGAATCTAGAGTTGGTTGGGTTTGTTTTCAAAGTAATACCTGAATCGGAGACATATTGGAAGCATAAAACTCAGCACCAGAATACGAATCCTGAGCCATCTTCCTGCAAATCGAAGAAGAAGCCAAACAAGCCCTAATGTTCCCCCAATTATCCGAATTCGTGATGTGATCGCGTAACCACTTCGAGTATCCCATCAATCGGTACTCCTTGTAACCCCGACCGGCGACCGAGTACTCACCGGACGGACGGGTTACGACGAAGCTGAGTATGAGGAGAATTAAGCCGGCGATGATGAGAGCCGCGTTGCAGAAGAGGTAGAAGGCTAAGAGGCCTTGTATGTTCCGGTAAGCTCCGATGAATCCTGTCAACGCTAGAAGGAGGAAGAGGATTCCGACGATGAGGACAGGCCACCGGAGCCAGCGGATGCATTCATTGTCGGTTTTGGAGGCGAGCCAGATGCCGGCGGTGATGATAGGGATGGAACACAGGAGTGCGATGAGGTTGAGAGTTGCTATGATGTTGTTGCTAACCGCCATCAAATCAGATAGACAGTGAAGTGAAGCACTGAGAATCGTAAACAAAATGAGATGTGTTGTTACTTGTTATTATTCTTATTCTTATGCTTTGCTTTATATAATTATAATAATAATAATAATAATAATAATAATAATAATAATAATAATAATAATAATAATAATAATATAATAATAATAATAATAATAATAATAATAACAATAATAATAATAATAAAACTCAATATGAAATCTGTATTTAATTTAATGTCAAAATTATTTATAAACATTGACACTTCATATTGTCGAGTTCTAGTGACGTTTGTTTTGTTACGTTAGGTACATCATAAACAACCTTTATTTTCTAAAAATACATGAATCTGTTACTATTTATTCAAACCTTATCTTGATCTTAGTTTGTTACGTAAAAACCACTTAAATAACACTAAAGGTTTCCGATCTTATCCGAATTAGTGTAACCCATAAGCCATTATGTACACATTGATGCAATTATCAATTTATTGATAATTATATTATAGTTTCGTCATACATTATTTTAACCGACAACATTGGTATTAATGTGAATCTATATATAGAGACACGTATTTTACTCATTTTTTCATATCAAATCTAAAGAAACATTATCATTATCACATACTTATTGATCATCAAGCTGTGTCAAATCTACGTAATCAAATCATTATCACGTAATTTGATGAATATGATATCTAGACTCTTTATTATTACTACACTTTTATTTTTTTTTTTGAACAGCGAAAATTTTATAAAGCACCAAAAACTAGCAAGAAGCTAGCCAAATTACATCACCAGGAACCATAACAAAACAAATCTACAACTCCACCTACCAAATACAACCAATTTACCAAGAAAAGGACTTCCATATTTCCCAATTCCATTCTCCATCCTTGAGCCGACTTGTGATCCATATAAAACTTAATCTCTTGACCTCTTCAACCAAGCTACAGATAGAAGGCCTAACCTTATTAAAGACCGCTTGATTCCTAGCTTGCCATAAGACCCAACATCCGACCAGAATTATAGCATGAATTATTTCTTTCTTGGATTCGCCAACCGGTGCAGACTCGAAAATAAGGAAAAGTTCGCGTAGTTCCAAAGCAAATACGGGGGGGATTTTACACCACTGTGATATAATAAGCCATACCTCTGAAGATACCTCACATCCAAGCAGCAAGTGGGCAGTGGTTTCTTCTTCTACTCCACATAAAGGACAACACGATTGAGTAACCGAGATGTTCCTACGCACCAGCCCCGCCCTTGTAGGTATTCTATCCATTTCTGCCCTCCATGCAAACGTGTTAACTTTAATAGGGACCCATTTACTCCAGTGAAAAACGTACTCCGGAGTTTTAAAATTAACATCATGAATTCTTTTTCTTAACGATGCTACCGTAAACCTTCCATCGCTAGTACCTTGCCACCGCCAACCATCATCGTTTTCTCCGAGAGTCTGCATCTTTAGTAAATCAGTACATGCTTCCAGCTCATCCAGCTCCGACTGGTTCATAGGACTTCTCTTCCAATTCCAGTGTAACAACAATTCCCCATTTGTTTGAGTCATCCGGTCCTTGATTTTGCACCATTTTTGGGCCTCCAATTTGAATATGTTAGGGAACTTAAAACATAAAGGCAATTCCCCAACCCATAAATCCGACCAGAAAGCCAGATTGAACACATTACCCAGGATACCTTGAAATAGAATTTTCAAGTTCACACCTTTTTTATTCAAATCAACTTCCACTGAATTAATGTTCTTCCATACTCCTGCGAGATTTTGCTTTACAGGCACAATCCCTCCCATAGGATGAATATTGTGTATTCCGGTGATAACTCGGACCCATAGGCTATCAGGTTCAAGTCTAAACCTCCACCACCATTTAGATAACAGACAAAGATTAATATCCCTGAGAGACCCAAGGCCCAATCCCCCCATACTCTTTTGTAACGTGACTTTTTCCCATGCAACCCAATGAATTTTCTTATTCTCCTGACAACCCCCCCCCAGAAGAATTGACTCCTTATTCTTTCTAATGATTCAATTACTTTGGTTGGAGCTTTATACACTGAAAAATAATAAGCAGGGAGACTATTTAAAACCGATCTGATCATCGTAATACGACCCCCAAATGACAAATGCTTTGCTTTCCAAAGTGACAATCTTTTTTCGAAAACATCCTTTACAGGTTGCCAATGTAAGCCTTTATTCATGTTGGACCCTACAGGTAAACCCAAATAATTGAAAGGGAATTTCCCCACCTTGCTTTGTAACCAGTTTGCTGCCTCATTCATACTATTTTCCTCTACATTGTTTCCAATAACATCACACTTATTTAAGTTCACCTTTAACCCCGACACCATATGAAAAATACGTAACAACCTTCTCAAATTAATGATATTTTTATGAGACCACTCTCCCAATATTAGAGCATCGTCCGCAAAGAGCAAGTGAGATAAACAAGGCCCATTATTTGGAAGTTTTATCCCTCTAAAAACATCCTCCTCACATGCCCGATTAAACATACAACTAAATGCTTCCATTAATATGATGAAAAGAAAAGGAGATATCGGATCACCTTGACGTAGCCCCCTAGAACATGAGAATTCTGCCGTAGGAGAGCCATTTACCAAAACCGAAGCTCTAGATGAATTCAAAACACCCCTGATCCACATCCTCCACCTTTGAGCAAATCCCATTTGGTTTAGGATGGAATCTAGAAAGTCCCAAGAAATGGAGTCAAATGCTTTATCGAAGTCAATTTTAAACAATAGAGCTTTCCTCTTCATCTTCTTGAGCCATGAAATAACTTCATTTACAATTAGCACACCGTCAGTAATATTTCTCCCAGATAAAAAAGCTGTCTGAGAATCAGAGATAACCGAGTGGATAACTTTCTTCAATCTAGAGGCAAGAACTTTGGATATTACTTTGCTTATACATCCAATTAGACTGATTGGCCTGAAATCCGATAAATGCACCGGATTATCTTTTTTGGGGACTAGAGAAATGAACGATGATCCACAGCCCCTTGAAATTTTACCATCATTATAGAAAGATAACAAAATTTTGAAGAAGTCTTCCTCAAGAAAATTCCAAAACTTTTTGATAAATGAGAACGTGAACCCATCCGGCCCAGGAGCCTTCTCTCCCCCACATTCCCATACTGCATCCTTAATTTCAGATTTTGAAAAAGGCATTTCAATTCCTATTGCCTCCCTTTCAGATAAAAATTTATTCAAAGGGCAATTAAATGTAGGCCTCGTACCAACAGGTTCATCAAATTTCTTACTGAAGTAAGACCAGATAGCATCCTTAATTCTAGATGGACAATTTGTCCATTCCCCATCAATTAAGAGTCCATTAAGCCGGTTATTCTTCAAGTTGGAATTAATGATACCATGGAAGAACGAGGTATTTTCGTCACCAAATTTAGCCCACTTGACTCTCGCTTTTATTTCCTTATTTAAAAATCAAGCTCTTCCTGTTCCTAGTTAAAGTTAGACTATTTTTTCTTAAGTTTCTTGCATAAAAAGAAGCCTTGCCTGTCTTGTTTCAAAAAATAAAAGTCTTGGAAGCTTGAAAATTTGAAAACAAGGTTTTGAACACAGCTCTAACAAAGTTTCCAACATTTTTGTTATCTATACTCTCGTATGTTACTTATTTATTTACTTATGTTAATCTAGTTGTAATGTCACATGGGTAGTTCTTGCATGTGCATGATAGATTAGGCTTTACGTTGGTGTATTTCCAGATAGTGGGTAGTGGAGTATGTTTCGTAATTGTTCTTTTCTTTCATGTAATGTAGTTCGTATGTTTTTCCTATCAAAAACACAACTCCAGCTTTCGAGTACATTCAAGTGTGTAGTAATCTTCTAGTTCGTTGTTCGTGTAATCATTTCTCCGGTTCAATAACCATTATATCATATGTTTTTAGCACCAACTTGCCGGTAAAAAAAAAACAAAGAAAAAAGAAACAAGTTGGCCTTCAGCTAGGAGATTTAGGCAAGTTGTCTAGAAAATTACAAATACTTGCAATTTCATACTTCCAACAGAAACTTTTCAAATATATCTTTCAAAAGGTCATCAATGTCTTCACTGTGGAACCTCAAAAATTAACAATATTAAAGCAAAATCTGGGAACTGGCAAGCAGTAATCTAATGCACATGAACAACGCCAGCTTGAGATAATATCAAGCTAAAAGAAATCTGCAAGACACGGAAAAACTAGCAGTAAGAATCAGTCGAAAGATTAGACACGAGTTTGAAGTCATCTTGGATGGCTTGTAGTCTATAGTAGATGCGGCACTTCCAACTGTTAACCAAATAATGGCTCGACTTGTTTATTTCTTCATTTGTACAGTTAGATATCTCATAGACACCAAATTGTTTACTCTCTTAAAACACATTAACATGGAATAAACATTGTGTTTTAAAAGTGACCATCTGATTATCGTGTTTACAAGGCGCAGATAAATAATTTCTAATGTTTGGTATACACAAAACTAATGATCTGGTTATTTAGGAGTCAGGTAATCAGTTTTAGGGTAGTTGCAACAGAACCGATTCTGGTAATCTGATAATTTTTAGATCAACTTACATGCAAATCCCTAAAAACTTAGAATTTTCTAGTTACTCAAAACAATTGATTCTCACAACTTCAAACTGCAAAAGCATATGTAAACACTATCTTCTGCAGCCAGTTTGAGTGTACGTGATTATCTGACTGTGGTTATTCCATACCATATAATCACCATTTAAGCACAATGCCAAACCTAAGTACGTTGTCACACACACACAAGAAGAGAAAACATACCACAGAATTATAGAGATACAAATACGTATACACTCAAGAAAAGCTCCAAGATCTGAATTTGCAAATTCCACGGCGATTTCCTTTAAGAGATTCACGTATGGATTGCACAAAAGAAAGCACAGCAGGAACAAGTGACAAGTCTTCGTGGCATTCCTGCATTATTTATGTTATTTCTTTCTCAAGTAATTTACTAATTTGCCACCCATAACTTTTTATGTTCTTTGAATGAATAACAACAATACTAAAAAAAGATTCAAAATAAATAAATTAAATTACCACATCAGCAAGACGGTCTTCAATACCTCCAAGGGCAGCATTAGGAGGCATGAAGATCTTCCTGTATGCACCTCTCAGGCTCCTAATCTATATTTGCCAGTGAAATGAGTTGCACTACCATAAGTGTAGCTCAAATCGAATAAATGAACAAATAAGAACAAGAGACTTTATTAATTTGCATGCATTTGATGAAGGCATAGCCATGACAGGGATACATATGTATAGATATGGCAAATTTAAACCATTTACTTACGAACATATTTGTTTATTTTATGTTTTATCTCTAACAGAGCAAATTAAGAAAAGTCAAAAGGTTTATCTGAAAAAGAAACAGGTCAAATGGTCGAACAGGCCACACATTATGCCAGTGACGCAAAATGTATTTTTGAAATGTATTTTTAAATGATAAAACTTACTAATTTGTTTTTAATCAAAAAATTAGATTATTAGGGAAATAATATATTTTTCAGTATAACCTATTAGAAAATTAAACATAAGCTAACCTCCGTAACTGAGAACCCACTTCTTCGGAGACCTTCTAGATTCAAACCACGTAGCTCTGCTCTGTCTCCAGCCACCATGCTGTACTTAGGGACATCTTGTGAAACCTTATATATGCCCGAACAAGAATTAGATTTCTACACTTGTATTAAGCAAAATACATGCAGGTGATTCTCAAGTAAAAATTAATTCAAAAATAAGAGAACCCCTTCAACGTGGTGTCATGTCTGGTAGGGGTATAGAGAACCAAAAATCAAGCTGAAACCAGAAAGACGGAAAAAGTTGTTCTGGAAACCATAGGGCCGGTTTACAGGAAAAAAAAACCTGAAATGATCATTTCAGGTTCAGTTTATGTGAAAAATCCAACCAAACGATTTTCATAAGAGTAAAACGTGGATTTTTTAAAATTTAATATATAAATTTATAAACTGTTTTAAACTCCAGTTCACCCTGCCATACACTTCTCATTACCCTATAACTCTATCACCAAACTGGTAGCTTTGAAGTATCTAAGAAAGATAATGAATGCAATCCACAATTTGCCATCAAAATGTTGTTTGGCGGCCTGATATGATGTGCGGTGTTTCTTGTTGAGCTCAAATGGTTTAAGCCCCAAAAACTGAAAATGAACGTTTTCAATGTCGTTGAAACTGAAATTCTCCTATATGGTTCAGTTTTAGGCAAAAATCAAAAGGACCAGACATCCAAAACAGCAGAACCAAACAAAAATGTCTAAGATAAAGAGCATTTGCTATAATATAAAAGATTAATGGCTGACATAGTATCTTACCACCGAACCCCCACCAATGAAACAGAAAGAACCAATATTGCAGAACTGATGAACAACAATGGCCCCAGCAGTGTGTGCATGGTCCTACAAGAAAACTTGTATAATCAAACTCAGGTTCAGAATTGTTCACATGCAACTAGATGTAAAAGGTTAGCAGTTTGGTTGTTTGGGTAATTAGTCAAAAATGGTCAGATTAACCCTGAAACTTTTTCACTCTTCTTCCATGAAGTAATCGATAGCTGATGTAGCATTGTAGTTTGTAACTATTATATGCAGACATTAATTGAAGCATTTTCAATAAAGAGATATAGAAGGTTTTAAGCATTAAAAATATATATTGGGTTCCTTTTAACTGTTGACCCATTTGAACAGTTCTATTTAACATGTTTACCCACTAGACATAGTATATAACCCAATATACCATTTGTGAATGTATATGGGTCAAAATTACCACGTCTACATGCCAGAGTGGAGTAAAATGATCCAAGGACTAACCTCCACCGATACATGGCCTGCTAAGAGAGTGTTATTTGCAAAAATGTTGTCACTACCCACTTTGCAATCATGAGCTATATGACAAGATCCCATGATAAGATTGTTGTCGCCAATTACCTAAGTTATACAATTCTTTATTTCAAGAACATGTATAACAAAACATATTTTTGTGGTAAAACTTAAAAGGAGCTTAACTCAAGTTTGTGATAGCCAAAGGGAGAAAAAGTATTCACATACTGTTCTGTCAGAAGGTTTTGAAGATCGATGGATAGAAACATGTTCTCTAATCTCATTGTTATCACCAACTTGAAGAAAGCATTCGCTACCTACCTGAGAGCAATAATGAATCATCAAAACATTATGAATCTGGTTGATAAAGAATTAAAATTGAGTGTTTTTAATCATAGAAAAACCTCCTATATCATTCTATTTTACCTTTTTTAGGATGCCACCTAAAGTATTCAACTTTTTCAGTAAGGCCACACACATGTAAAACTACAGTATAGGCCAGTGGCCACCAAAGTATTTATCTTCTTTTACTTATGCTGATTTGACCCCAAAAAAGTGACCATTGACAAAAATGCCTTGAAATACTTTTTGAGAAGACAACAATTTTAACCTATAACATGTTGACACCTCATCAAAGATATATTTTGCCTTCTCAAGATTTTTAGCGACGTTTTCATCACCCGAGATGTTTTTGACCAAAATTGACAAGAAAGAAACCAGATACATACTTTAGTGATCTATAAAATAGTATCAGTATATGGGTAGCCTTAATGATGAAATCGAATACTACACTAAGGTGGCTTCCACAAGTATTATCCCAATTCTTTTATATTTTTGGCAAACAAAGTATCCAAACAAATTTTAAAAAATGGGCAAAGGTTGCTCCAACCAAATCAACCCCGACGGGTCCATTTCGATCAGCACCAAAACTACTAGTTTCTTAACCTGCTCGACCCACCAATTTTACCAGCTGTACATCAGATAGAAGAACATAAACACATGAGTGAAGGGCACCAAGATGATATACAATCCAACAACCTCATACTTCATGTCCTGGCATTTGATGCCAACCACAGCATGATGACCAATAATATTGTTACAACCTATGATTGTCTTTCCTGGAATGTTATCTCCAACAACAGCCCCGCTGTTAGACAATAAGATACAGATAAGAATCTAGGGTAGAGGAACAATCATTAGACAAAAAAACTAAATGATCTGAACTCACCTCATCAAGATGCATTTATCTCCCAACTTTGTGTTTCCAAAAATATGACTTCCAGGATGTAGTTTGCAATCATTTCCCAACACTACCAAAGATCCCACAGTGCAAAAGGGGCCAATAGAAACACCCTGCAAACTAATAGAGTTGTATCATTATAGAGTTTACAGAACAATCTAACCACTTGATGATTTAATGTAATCTAGAACATGATAGTTGGACTAGTAAAGCAGAAACCAGGTTATCACTTATCATGAAAATTTTCTAGATTGTCGACTTGTCATCGCTTGTCACTGGCAATTTAAGCACCAACTTTTATTAAGTGTGAAAGCAACATAGACACTCACAAATGTAAAGTATTTCGTCATATTTTGGCAAAAAACCATAGTTTTTAGCTATAAAAATCCCTTATAGAATATTTGTAAAAAAGTTCCTAAATTTCTACCTGACAATTACTTCAATCACATATAACCATCTTGGATCGAACTTATAACTCAATTTTTACACACTTTACTCTTCTATGTTCCTAAAAGGCTAAAACACATTTGATAATGTATCACATCTCACACATTAATATATATATAAAGGCTTCACATGTTAGTCATGTCACTTCCATGTACCAATTTCATAGCCTACACGGGATTATAGCTAGGTAGTCGAAGGCACCTGCCTAGGCACCCAAGCCAAATGAGGCGCATCAATAACGCCCACACCCATAGCTAACACTGGGCTGTAACATCTAAAAATAGCCCAAAACCAGCCTAAAACAAGTCTAAAGCCCCTAAAATAGATAAGCCTTACACCTTGGAGACAGGCTCATCTTTTGCGCCTTCTCTCAGTTTAAATTCATGTTTCAGCTTCTCTAAACTAATCGAGCATATAACAAAATTGCAAGGTTCCAAATCAATCCCTTCAAAATAGTATGTATCAATTTCCACACAAACATAAACCCAATACTATTATAATGCAATTGATAATTACTTGCTGATCTCCATGTTATCTAATATCATCAAAAGTGATCGCCGATAGTTCCAAGCCATTCGTTAGTAAGCAACGTATATAACATTTCGCCATTAACATCTAAACATACCTGGCCTATGATCGCATTAGGATGAACAACAGATGTAGGATGTATGAAGCTAGGGTTTGGTCTGTCATCATTACCGTCTTTACGAGCCTTTGAAGCATCTGTTTATAAATTGCCTTAGTTATTTCATACACAGAATAAAGGAAGGGTAACACAGAAGGTGATTTACAGCTAAGAGCAGAGAGCCGTTGACGATTAAGTGACCGGAGTAGACCAACGGCGAGCCCCCGGCGGACTCCGAGGGGTGAAGCTGCCATTTTTAAAAAGTGGGTCGCGTTAGCACATACATCATACATGTGATGGAGGTGCATAAGTTGGTTATTTGTCCTCGTATCGTTATGTTCTTATTAAATCAATTCGGACTTTTACGAAGACGCCTCTGATTAAAAATTGGTTTATGTTAGAAATGATCATATTAGATTGGGTTTGAAATTATATTTTAATTTGTTAGGTTCGTATTTTACAGGTTTGGTGTTTATCTTTCTACTTGTAGATAGGGGTAAGGTGTGTCTTTATCTTTCCCTCCCCAGACCCGACTCTAAGTGGGATTTTACTGGGTACGCTTGTTGTTGTATTTTACAGGTTTGGGATCAGTCTGATATAGAAATTGATATCAAAGTTCGGTCTAGTTTGAAGAAGGAGCCAACTCAAACAGATTTTTAGTTTTTTTCCCACCTCTAGGTTTAGTATGATATAATCAACCCGCAAAAGCATGATTTTCTAATATTTTACAGGAAAAAAAAACCCAATAGGGTTTGGGTTTATATTTTTAAACCGTTCAATAAACTAGTCGTATTTGGTTTGTAGACTTGTAGTAAATTAAACGAGTCCATAACATGTTGACTTGTCAGCTTGCTTAAAACAATAAAACATTGAAAATATACATTTTTTAAAAAAATCAAACCAGTCCATAACATGTTACTTTATTACAACGTCTTAAACTAGTTTTATGGCCCATTTTACTTTATTACAACCCATTTTATGACTTAATTGTAAGGCACTCACTTGCTAGTTCTTGTTAGTAAAGCAACTAACCCTAACTCTTTCACGAACCACACAAGATTACTGATTACTACCCGATTTTCTAAATAGATTAGTTTAATAAGTATGTATATATTCAAAAAATATATATATATATATTAATGCACAAAAATGAATTTGCAGAAGTAAAAGAAATCATTACAATATATATATACTCTCACAATGTACAAATGCTCTACTGTAATCTAAATGCAAAGAATGATAATATTTCAACGATCTAATGAACCATGTGTACCAAAACTATTACACCTGTGTACATATCAATCACTTGATATCATCATTCTCCAACATCCATAACACCTGAGACATTCTTGGTCTCAGATGTGGGTCCCGTCTGATGCACAACGAAGCACAACGTGACATGCATCGAACCTCCGGCTCAGAGTAACATCCGCTAAGTCGTGGGTCAATCAACTCAGTAATGGCAGTCTGTTCAAGCAATGGTCGAGCCTGTTGATCAAAATAAACCGGTCACATGCATGTAGGCTGTAGCAACAACAATGAATGCTAAACCCACCAACGCAAGAGTGGTAAAAGCCTAAACTCATACCCATTCAGCGAGAGATTGTTGACCCTTTGGTCGGTTTACATCAACAGCTTTTTGTCCGGTAATGAGCTCAACCAAGACCACCCCAAATGAATACACATCGGTCTTTTCACCAACTTCACCACTCTCAGCATATTCCGGGGCCAGGTATCTATTTATACAAAAACACCTTAATTAACCACTTATCTATATATAATGAGTTGGTACAATTATAAACGCACAAAAAAAAGTGTGGTTATCTTTAATTGTAATTACCCAAACGTTCCAATTATTCTGGTTTCGACACCCGTGTCACCATCAGGCTGCCACCTGGCAAGTCCAAAATCGCCAACCTGTGTTCAAAACGATGTCATTGACTTTAAAAAGGTCAAAATGTATTTTATTGGAAACATGTATGATTTATACATACATACCAAAGCTTCGAAATCATGAGTTATGAGGATATTATTTGGACGCATATCACGGTGAACAATACAACCTACTCTGCATTCTTCATGAAGGTATCTTAGTCCTCGAGCTGCTCCGATTGCAATCTTATGTCGTGCAGACCACTTCAATGGCTCCTCATCACACCCTGCATATCCAAATTCAAGATCACTTGTTTTCAAAACCAACCGACCACCTACTAGAGACCAGTCTAACATGACTCAAAACTGGATAATTAATTAAGTATGTTGGTCAAGAAATAAATGAACAGAGGAGTTGTACCGGCGTAAAGATGAGAATCTAAAGAACCGTTGCAAATATACTCATAAACAAGCAACCGCCGGCGATCTTCCACACAAAACCCGACCAACATTACAACATTCCTGTGTTGTGCACAGCTTAAAACCTCAACTTCCGAGAAAAACTCATTATCACCCTGAGAACTAGCCATTTTATGCTGTTTGACAGCAACCATTCGACCATCTTTCAGAACTCCTCGGTGTACCGATCCAAACCCACCTTCCGCCAAGAAGTTAGCCTCCGAAAACCCACCTGTTGCATCTTCAAGCTCCGTAAAACTGAACCATTTAGGTGGTTTTCCGAAAACCGGTGCAGTGTGCCGACAGATCGAACAGAGGGGTGGTGATTTAGGCTGCAGGTGTCTCGTTGACTGGACTATCACCGGCGCAAATTTTGTTGATTTTTCACGACGGAGGTCGATCTCGGAGAATTTCACACCTAGTGCATTATCGATCGGATTGACTGAACTTTTCGATAACTCATCGGAAGAGCAGAAGCTCGTCGGCGGTGACGAACTTATGTTTTCACAATCGGAATCGGAATCGGAATCATCAAGAAACCCGTGTTTGTTTGTGTCCCAATCATGATCCGCTACCATAAATGGAGAAAACCCTAGATCGGAACTTGATAAGGAAGAGGTATTGCGGTCGTTTGTTGCGAAAGACGAGTGTTCGGGACTGCTTATGGGTGTGACATTTGGGACTTTGGTTGTATTCCAGATGTTTTCGTGTTCTTTGGAATGATCTGCGGGTGTTTCTGAACAAGAATTGATGTCTTCGACTTCGTTTGTCGGTGATCCGATGAGATTCAGGCGAAGTACTTTCGGTCGACCCTTGTTCATCATGACGACATTGCAGTCTAGCTCCTCCATGCATGCTTTTGCCTCTTTTTTCAGGTTCCTTTGACCAAGTAAACAGGAAAACAAGCAAAGTCAATTCCCAAACCCAAAAAAACAAAATATTCAAATGGTTTCTATTGGCTTAAACTATGGACGTCCTGCCCGTAATCGGATCCAAGTATCCAACTATGGACAGCCCGCCCCTAACCGCCCATGTTGAAATATATTATTACAGGGGGGACACCTATAGTTGGATCCGATTACGGACAGGACGCCCATGGTTCAAGCCAATAGATACCATTTTAACATTTTGGTCCTTTTTTTGATCAAAATGGACAAATTGAGAATTTAGTAAATCAAGCAAGCCTGGTTAATGTTTGACCGACTTGGTCAAAATGATTCAAAACTTTGAAGGAAACAAAATTAAAGGGTTTAGGTTTTTTTTTATATATTTTTTTCTACTCCTACTCAAAATTCCATCCGAATTTTTTTAATTTTTTCTATAAATACTGCTTCAAAAAACATATATAATAAAGTGATGCGTCTAGTGTTTGATTTTATAAAAGTATAATGTATAAATAATAGAAGAAGTGTACAATATATAAATAACATATTAAAACCTAAGTTAAATCTTGTTTGTTGGCCTCTGGAATCGTTAAACCCGAACACGTCTACATATATGTTTGTGCCAAAGACATTAACTTTAATTTTGACAAACTTAAAATCATTATAGGAGTGTTAATCGGATCATGTTCGTAGATTGAAGAGTCAACCTAACAAATACAACAATATAATATAACTAGCCTAGAAACCCATGTATTACATGGGTTGAACAAATATAATATGTTATAAACAATGATTTGTATAAAAATTTATATGTTACATTTATCAATTGTTGGTTAAATAAAAAATATGAATATTTAAAAATTATAAATAACAAATAATTATAAATATTTAATAATTTTAAAATTATACACATATAAGATATAATTGATAATTTTATAACATGATTTATAATTATTAATATTTTTACATTTAATTAGAAGATGACATGTGTCTCATAAAAATATTCTTTTATTAGAGTAGGTAGATATGAATTGTTTGACCGAATTTTTTATTTTTTATAATACTTTAAAATTATAACATACAAATGTATCTTACATTTTAGTAGAAAACTATTATGTTAACTTCTCTTTTTAATTTACAATCCTACATTCCTACTAAAAAATATTCTTGTGTCGTATTCAGATCATGTTTCGGGTTATATCAAGAATTGTCGCCCCTATTGAGAACCTTTCAGTTTGATACAAACCCAACCAATTTAACTAAACAAGTTTGTTGATTCAACTTGAATTCATGTAAGTTTCGTGTCATGCTTTTTGTTCCGTATCATAAATTCCCATCTTTAGAATTGATGGCTCTTTTAACCTATTTTATCTATGTAGTTTATGAAGGTTACAATGAGATATATGTAATTGTCCATTTTAATTAAACAAGTGTATACTAGTATAAATAATTATTTTTACTTGTAAAAGTAAGATAAATATAATAAAGTAATGTATATTATGTTATATATGAAAAGTATAGTTGTAAATATATATATAAAATAATAATATAAATAAATTGATTAATAATAAACATGTCAAGTGAACCCAAGCTCGAAATGAAAAAAAAAAAAATTAGGCAAGTTAAAGCTTTAGAAATAAAATTAAATTATTGCCGTAATAATATTCTATCTGTGGCAGTAAAACGTGTGTTTAATGCTAATAATTTTTTTTTTTTTTTTTTGGGAACATGTGTTTAATGCTATGAAGTAGTATAAGCACTCACTTATCCAAAACAACCCATTGTGTTTGTGTTTTCTTTGCTTCAGCAGCCACCTCTCCACACATGGTACCAGAAATCACCTTAATCTTCATCTTTATCTATCAAAAACCCATCAAACAAGATGTAATAACAAAAAACTAAACATAAATCTCTGAAAAAAATAAAAAATAAAAAACTCACTCTGCCAGAATCATATATATTATGTAATTGAAGCATCATTTGAGAGCATATTTCAGTGATGTCTTCCCTAGCATCCCCCGAAAGATTTTTCCATTTCCCGGTTGCGCAATCGCTATTGAATTTTGAAAGCTTCCATAACCTATGACCTGAAAATGTCAAGAATAGCATTTGACTTGAGTCAAGAACAAAGCCAAAGCCCCTCCCTCTTATTTATTCACCTTTATATTTCATTTAATTACCAAAGACTCCAATTTATTTACACCTTACATTTGTTTACCCAAACTGTAACGTATCAAGAAACACATGTCTAGTCTTTCATATTCAGAATTTTTCTAATCAAAGTTGATGATGAACGTAAATTCCACATAATCCATGTCAAAAAGACTATGACATCATGTCAATGACAAGAGCATTCATTATAAACAGTTAGATAAAAGGACTGATGAGCATAAAGAGTCGAAGCAAAAGTCAAACTTGCACTTTTGCAAGTTCTTAATAGAGCTTATAGATAGATTACAACAAAAATATAGTTAGTTAGCATATAAGTGGGCTCAAAATGGATTACTTGAATTGGGAGCAGGGATGACCACCAGCAATTTAGCACAATCACCAGGTTGAACAACATGGGTCAAAGCCCAAATCAAAGCACTTTTAGAAATTTCTCTTGATGCTTTCACAGCAATAAGCACAACTCTCTTTCCTATATGATCTCCAACTTTACAACTATTTTGCCTTTTCATCATTTTGCTATGAAAAACAACAGAATTTTAAATAATAATTTTGGCAACCTTTTCCAAGATAAAAGGTAAATCGAGAGCACTTTGGCCAAAATTAACAAGAAATCATTAACTTTCACTGTTCTTGCCCTCAAATTAGCAAGATTTGTCTGTTTGATCAAATCATCAAACACCCATCAACAGGTTTCGTTTTCCAATGTTACAAAACACGGAAATATGGTATCTTTTTTTCAAAATCAGAGCCAAAAATGGTATCTTGAGAGCACTTTTGGTCAAAAGTATCAAAAAATCTTTGACTTTCACTGTAAAACAGCAAGATTGACCCAAATTGAAAACACCCGATTAGCGAATATGTCTGTAAAATCAAATCATCGAATCGTTTACCAATGAACCAAAATATAAAAGTATGGTATCTTTTTACAAAATCAGAGCCGAAGAGAGCAAAAAGTTTCACAAGAAATGCATGAACATGAAAGAGAAAGAAAACAAAGAAAGCCTGCAAAAGCAATCGGATCACACTATTTGGACACTAGAGCTTTTATAATTCTGTGTAAAAGAACAAAAAAGAAGAGCCAAGGTATGAATCAGAAAACGTAAGTGCAGTAAGCTGAAGAAGAAAAAAAACAAAACCTTAACGGGCATGATGTTTAAAGTAGCGACAAGGGTGTCCCACGTTTCTGAATATTTCCAAAATTATTGAGGCAATAATAAGATAGGATTGGGAGCCTCTCTCTTGTTTACTTTATTTGATTTAAACTAGACACATTTAATGACACTCATTCCCTAGGACAGGATTATATCATGAAACTATTCTCTCTTTTTTTTTTTTTTTTTAACGGGAACTTTCATTAAAAAAACACTCAAAACGAGCCAACAAGACGCTAAAGCTCGATAAGGCATCAAAGATACAATCCACCAATTAAGTACAAAACGTAAAAGGAACATAACAAGGCAAAACAAAATTAAAAGGAAAAACTATATCAATCCTCCCAAGATAGGGCTTCCCATCTAGCACGCTTTTTAACCCAAAGAAAGCTAATCGTGTAAACCCACTGTTTTCAGGATATGTCACTAAGGTCTAGTTACCTGGACCTCCCATGAGACCCCACAACCACCCCAGGAGGAAACCCCACTGGAAACCCTCTGACCTCCCTTAGACCCATTTTTCGCTACGGGAGGTTTTCGAACCCGAAGCCTCCTATTTGGAAGAATCCCAAGGTACTGCTGAGGCAAAACATGATTAAAGATAATCAAGATCATAAGGTTTAAAGTTAAAAGCAAAAACTTATAAGTATTTAAAAGTATGAAAAAAAAATGAGCTACATATTATTTATAGAACAAAAACTAGAATAGACTCAGCATTGTGTTTAAATTAGAATAACAGGTGATGAAGAGAGAATATAGACCAAATTGAGATACTCGGAGAGACTACACTTGCATCTAGAATGCTAAGATCTCAACTATTATGAATTATGAACACCCACATCCTTTAGCACACCCCAATTAGTGGCGGAGCTTCTGATAATTGACAGGGGGCGAAAACTTACGTGAACTCAAAAAAAAAATTCTCATTCGATCGGTATGTATTGGTTAGTCGGGTTAAATGTACGGGTCAGTGATTTGGGTCAAACAATAAGGAACATTCATCTTGAAGATAATACGGTATTTTAGATTAAAAATGACTAATTTGATTAATCTAAATTTCATAGTTACCTTGAAAGAAAATCCTGAATACTAATATTAAAATAGGTTGATTTTGAAATAACTTAAGAAAAAAAAATTACCAACTAGAATTGTGTCAAGATTAGCCGGTGAAATGGTTGTAGCTAAGTGCTTGAAAAAGAATAGGGTGGTGGCTGGAATCTGTGGCGGTAGAATGGGGGCGGGCGGTGTGGACCTCTGATCGGGAACAAGAAAAAGAAAGAAAATAGGATAGGAAGTAAGGGGGAAATAGAAGAGGGATTTAAATATTTAGGTGAATTATAGAAGAACAAAAAAAAATTGAGGTTCTTAATAAGTGGGTAATTACAAAAAAAAAATTGTTTTTTGTTTAAAAAAGATGGTAATATAAATTTTTTTTTCAATCAGAGGGGCGAAGTTAATTTTTTTTTCAATCAGGGGGCGAAATCAAATATTTTTAAAAAATTAACCTTTTGGTCCGAAAATTAACCCTTCAAAGGCTCAAAGCTACGCCACTGACCGCAATGTCATTGCCACCTCGATCTTAACTCACCACTGCCATCACTTTAACCAGCCACCACCATGCTCTATGACAACTGTGGTGAATGTGGTGGTGGGATGATTGGGGCGATACTGGTAAATGGTGGCGACAATGGAGGTTATGACGGCAACAATTGAAGATGGTGGTATGTGTTGATGGTTTCTAATTCCTTCGTGATTGTTTTATCAAATAAATTGCATCACAAATTTCAATTTATTTGAATCTAATTTTAATTTTACAAGAAGTTTTAATTTCAAACATAGTTTTTTCAGATTAATTTGTTTGAGATAATAATGGATCCATCAAAAACAAACATACGTAAGAACAAACAAAGGAGGTGATTATAAAAATAATTGTATAAATTGAGATGACAAGTGATGGTTGGTATATAGTAAAAGACCTAGCTATGAATGAGTAAATGGTGTAATCGGCCACATAATCCATTTATCACATATATAATTGAAATTGAAATTGAAATTGAAAGCTATAAGGAATAAGGATCATCCGTCCCTTTCATATGATTCAAACGTCTCGTTGCTACATCAAGGCCCTATTTAATTTACAACCTCACCTCACCTCAACAACATGCCAACTTGCTTCCTTTTTTTTTTTTTTCTTCATAAAGTAGAGTTGTCACTGATAATCAAACTTTTAAAGTTGTAATATTTATTTATTTCACAAATGAATTAACGTTAAATATATCTTGAAATAAAACTAATTTGACCATATTTTATAATATAAACTATTTAACGAAAAAAAATAGAAGAATAAAATGATAAAAGTTGAAAACTTTACATTTGTATAGGCGAAGTAAATAATCGATCAGTTTTTGATTAAAATGTCATTACATGCTATAAATTAACTAAAGGAATCAAAAATGATGTAAATTAACAAGTTTTTGTTTGTTAATGTAGAGTCAAAACGTGAAATGCATGTAACTAACTACCCACCAATAATTTGCTTTAGTAACTAGTAATCTATATATTTTTATTCTTTTTTTTAGAAAGCAATTAATTAAGTTAAACAAAAAATTAATAATAAGAAGTTAATTTGCAATAATAAAAAATTAAAAAATCTGAAACATTAAACAAAGTACGTGATTCTGAAACCTCTAAACCAATTGAAAACCGATACATCATCATCGTCAAGATCAATCGTTGCTTTAATATATGGGGTCGTGTAATGCTCCGTTTCACGTGGTTCACTTGTGTGTACCAAAGATATTTTAGAGAAATAAAACATATATACAAAATTTAATTATTTAAGGACGCATAAATTATAAAACGAAAACAACATACAACGTGCCTTCCTGAGCTAGCGATTGAGGATGTATATTAGGTTATAAAACTCGTGTATTACTGAGATTGAAAACTAAAAATAATAAAATTAGATACAAATACAATAGTCGCATACATTAAAAGTGTAACAACAAATTATATTAAAGAAAAGGTATGAGTTGTTAATGATTTAAACTACATACATACAATAACAAATGATAAAAAGTTACAACAATATTTCATAAATTACAGAATTCTTTGTATACAACATTTATTGTTTTTATTTGTAATTTTACCATCTTTGTCTACAATTAATATTTTTAAACCTTCTCTACTTTAAACTTTCAATCCGTATAAATTCTAATTGTATATATAAAATCATTCTAAACATGTCATGTGTGTAACATGTTTAATAACAAGATTATGTTGTGTTGGGTAATTGATACATATTTAGTACATATTGTGTGTCCCATTGAACACATATAGACATGTTTTGAGAGAAATGGATGCCAAACCTATAGCAACCAGTTTGCAGGAGTTGGAACATGTTTGAAGGGGTTGAAATCGGTTTGAAGGGGTTTGAAACCGGTTCGGACCGGTTTGTAAATCGGTTTTAAAGACAAAATCCTGAACCTATACCAAACCGACGGTTCGTACCGGTTTGGCAAGAACCGGTTTGAGATCCACTGTCCACTGATGACCGGTTTGTAAACCAGTTTGTAAACCCAATCCGGTTTTTTGTTCACCTCTATTCCTGAGCACAATACTGGGCCCAAATATAAACACCAAGTTAACTTAAACCACGTTGGGCTTCCATGAGCTAATCGGGCATTCTATTTCTACTTTCTAGTAGCAGTTCTTATTCTTAAGAGAACTTTTTACGTGGCCACCATTCAATTCTCCATGTATTGCTGTTCCAGTCCTTCATCATCCAGCAACTTTACTTTACCGTCCCTCAACTTTGCTGCAACCTCAGCCAAATCCAACAACTCATATGTAGTCATCCTAACCTAGAAAAGACAAAACCTGATTTACCACCTTTTAACAATAGTTATTTTGATAGCTATGAAATTTGTTGAAAGAAAATAAGGAATGGACAGTTATTAGTTAAAGGTATAAAGTGGAAAAGCATGAAATAGTTCCGGGGCTATTAACGCCGTTTAATTAATAACCGCGCCTCTAAACTAATCACGTCGAAACGTTCAACCGGCACTGAGGATTGCGATGGTGAGAACCGTCGTCTCCACCGCACCGGCGTTGAAAAGAGAGAACTGTACACGCACGAAACATGATTATGCCTTCTCTGATTGGAAGGTAATCTTCGTATACTGTTTACTTACAAATTTATAATTTGTATTTGAAGTAGATCTGGATTTTGGAATCTAAATTCGAATTCAATTATTAATAATCGACAGGCTTCCATATAATTTAGAGCTTCGGTAATTGATTTGATTTTGGATATGAAGAAAAATGGAACAGTGAACTGAGTCCTTGATTCTTCAACATTTGATTACTAATTTACTACGTTGAAAAACACACAATTTTAATCGTATTATTTGTAAAAAAAAAAAAAAAAAAAAAAGTGGTTTTCTGTATGCACACTCTATCCATTTAATACACATGGTCTGTTTTAGCTAATTTTGGATAATTGTAGAGTTAGTTAAGCAGAAAAGCTATTAGATCTTGAATTTCATGCTTTGGGTTTAAACTTGATCAAATTTTCTTATATTTGGATTCAAAGCTCATGCGCTTCAAAAATTGAACTGTTTCTTTAGTTCTGTTTCTGATCTCAGGACAAACCTAGGCATCGAAGGCTCTAGGCCTGCAAAATCCAGGACTTAAGTCACTTAATAAGCAAAAAGGGTGCAAATGACGAGAAAAGCCAGATGCTTCAGACCAATTTTAGCTGTTTCTGACCGATTTTATGCAGAATGTTGCCGAAATCCTTACCTGAGTTATAGCTGCAATGTTGTCTTTTGCCTTTTGCGCCTTTGACTACTTAGTTCTAATCAACTGAATGAAAATAAACCTATACAAACAAAAAAATTAGGGAAAATTCCGAAAATACCCACAGTCGTCTCTGACTTCCCCAAAATGACCAAATCTGCTCAACTGTCCACCTTCTATGCAGGCGTGGACGCCTGCTTAATAATGCCTAAACGCCTCCATACGTCGCCAATAGGAAGAAAACACGTGTGCTATGAGGTCGCCAACGCCCATTTAGTCCCACGCGCACCCATATATTTTCAAAAATGGTCCCGGGCGTCGGTCCCACCCTGACAACTCTATCACAGGCGTCCGCCTGTATAGCGAATTTTTTTGCAGGCGTCTTTTTACGGGCATCAAAACCAAGATCAGACATCTCTGTTCTGAGCAGGCGTCCGCCCGCTTGGAACAGTCGTCCGCCCACTTGGAACAGGCGTCCGCCTGCATAAGGTTTTAACCATTAACTCAAATCAGGCGCCCGCTTGGAACAGGCATCCGCCCGCTAGGAACAGTCGTCCGCCCGCTTGGAACAGGCGTCCGCCTGCATAAGGTTTTAACCATTTTAAACTTAAATCAGGTGCCCGCTTGGAACCGCTAGGAACAGTCGTCCGCCCGCTTGGAACAGGCGTCCGATTTAATTTTTTTTTTAAAAATTTCCAATGCCCACGGGCGGCGCCCGGGACCATTTTTGAAAATATACGGGCGCACGTGGGACTAAATGGGCGTCGTCGACCTCATAGCACACGTGTTTTCTTCCTATTGGCCACGTATGGAGGCGTTTAGGCGGTTTTAAGCAGGCGTCCACGCCTGCATTGAAGGTGGATAGTTGACCAGATTTGGTCCATTTAGAGAAGTCAGAGACGCCTGTGGGTATTTTCGGAATTTTCCCAAAAAATTAACATACCAAGTAAAGTCGCAGTATTCACTATTCAGTGGGATCTTGGAGAGAGAGGGGTAAGGGCAAGCCTTACCCTTATCCCAATGAAATAAAAAAGTTGCTTGTGAAGAAACTTTTTGACTCAAATATGTCACAAAACTTTTATTTATATTACACAAACGCATATACACAAGCAAAATTCCATGCATACTGATGAGAATCCAAATCACACACACAATGGAAATAGGAAGAACTATTGAAATGGAAGAAACTTTTTGACTCAAATATGTCACAAAACTTTTATTTATATTACACAAACGCATATACACAAGCAAAATTCCATGCATACTGATGAGAATCCAAATCACACACACAATGGAAATAGGAAGAACTATTGAAATGGAAGAAGATGATATTAACGAACGACTGATTCAAGGAAATCAGTTCCAGGGTTACACCCTTCTCTCTGCTCAAAAGCAGGAGCCAATACATTCAACTAAATCTCTTCCCCCCCCCCCAACTCATAAATCTCACCACTATTTATAACCTACAAACAAACACCCTAAATATTAATATTACCAAACTACCCATATCTAGAATCTACCATTACTACTATTTATTACCAACATATTAAAATAGCTATAATCTCTATCATTACTCCCCTCTTATTTAAAAGTCTTGTCCTCAAGACTTGGGAGTGAATCATTTGTCCTGCCTTGCTTCTTGTCGTCCGGACATTTGTTAGCTGATCCATATCGATTACCCCAACGCAAAAAAATTCCTTTCTTCCTACGTCCTTTCCATTCTAAACGCAAAAGATATCGAGCTCCGCGATGATGATGCAAAGCCTGCCCCAACTCAGAAGTAGAGGAGTCACCTGATCGAATGGCAGGAAACGAACACAGAAGCTCAATTTGAGGGGTGGACCTAAGGTCCATATCCCAATCAGTCACATAAACTAGATACCCAGTCCCCAACTTGATACGAATTCTATCAAAAGAGCAAACAGGAAACCGTCGCTTAATTAATTTGGGTGTAGGAACACATTTGGGCTCCTCCTGACCCAACACTTGAGGCCCATTGCCTATTAAAGGCCCAGAACTATGTTGATAACGAAAAAGAGAAGGAGCGGCATTACTGTTGACGGAATCAGGGCGCCCTGTGTCCTTGACATCACCGGTAAAATCGGGAATCAACTCCGATTGTTGGATCTTAGCGAATTTCTCAGAAGGAATATGAATTTCTAAGCCATCAAAACACTGCAGTAGCTTGGATTGGAGCTCCGGCCATGTAATGGACTCCCAAATTTGAGTAATCACTCTGAACCAGTGCTGCGCTACCCCAACCATACGTAAATGTGCTAAACGAAGATGTAATTCATCAAGAGTGTGATTGAGGATTTGAGGTCAAAATAGAGATTTGCTGTCTTAATCCACCCCTTAGGGTCAAACCCAGAAAATTCAGGTAGGTTTACCTTCGTAACAGCCCACGGAAACTGAGATGAAGAGTAATCGTGCGAGAAAAAATGGATCGGAGTTTTAAAAGGATCGTTGAAGGATGAACCTGTACCTGACGATGAAGAAGCAACCGATTTCTTCTCGAATTGTTTCATCCAATTGAGCATCAACTTACGAAATTCAACTGAGTCTGTGTGAGCGTCGGAGATTAATTGTTTGATTCCCATCACGTCTGATTGCAATTGCTTGATCAGCTGTTCATGAACATCCAGTCGCGAATTTGTATCGCGTGTTTCCATGGCTACTCACTGCAATCGGCGGCAAATTGAACGACTAAGCTGGAGAATTCACTGACAATCGGCTGAAATTGAGTAACGATGACGGCTATTAGAATCAGTTTCGATGAAATTAGGATCGAATTGAAGGAGTCGACGGCAGGTCGACGGCAGAAGATGATCGTGATCTTGCGAATTGGCGATGAATCTGAAAAATAAATCGCAAATCGTTTGAAATTAAGGAACAACGGTGACGATGAGAACCAAGAATGATGAAATTGGGATCGAATTGAATGAGTAGACGGCAGGTCGACGCTGGTGTGAGGGAGGTCGGACCAACGATGAGAATCCAAATCACACACACAATGGAAATAGGAAGAACTGTTGAAATGGAAGAAGATGATATTAACGCACGACTTATTCAAGGAAATCAGTTCCAGGGTTACACTCTTCTCTCTGCTCAAAAGCAGGAGCCAATACATTTAACTAAATCTCTTCCCCCCCAACTCATAAATCTCACTACTATTTATAACCCACAAACAAACACCCTAAATATTAATATTACCAAACTACCCATATCTAGAATCTACCATTACTACTAATTATTACCAACATATTAAAATAGCTATAATCTCTATCACATACAATCAAACAATGTAACACACGTAGCAAACATAATACATATTAAATCCACGTTAGTTTTAAAATAAGGCATGTCTGATTATTCTAGGGTTATTCTTTCAACTAGAAATCACGAACTTTAACCATAAAAACTCTAAAATGAAAAAATCTCTAGCCTTTATCCTACTTCTTCAAGAACATCTATCACTAATCATGTCCTCAGAGATGTGCAAATCTAACATATTTTGTCAAACCTCCTCCTCTCATGTAAGGTTTTGATTTTAAATTTTTTATGTACTTATTGATTGAAACTTTTCTACAATTCACACCTTGCCATCAATCATTCAAACACCTTCTTAAGTCAATTTTTGTGTCCTTATCTTAGTCCCAACATTGCATATAGTTTTAGTCTATACTATACTTAAAATTTGATAAAGTGCATGTGTGTTGATATCTAGATCCTTGTTGGCGCTTGTGATTGGGAGGATTACTTACTGAACAAGGAAGGTGCAGAGAGATACAGGACTCACAATCTGCCAAATTCTTCTTCTTGCCCAGGGCTTTATGAACTTGGGATTGTTGTTTCAGTCACACAAAGGAATGGAAAGATTATTAGCAAACTTAAATCCAAAAATATAATACCTGTTTATCTTGGGCAAGCTGATAACGTTAGGACTAGGCTTCAGCAATATGGTAGAGATGGAGCTCATTTGGAAAATGGTTGGTCAAACAAAGAGCAATATGACCGAAAAGTCCTTGGTTTATTTTCTGACATATTCTCATATGGATTTGCCATCGCGTTTAGATGGGCTCCGGTAAGAAAGATGTTCTGATTTTAAGTTTCTTTTGTTATTGCTTGATGAAGACCATTAGTTAACAAGAAAGCTTCTAATAATAATATGATGCTGAAGAGGTGTTTGGAATTGCTTATATATACAACATACGGTCATAATTATAAGTAAAACCAAATAAATCAACTTACTGAAGATAGTTTTTTAATCCTAATATCCTTGGGGTTTAAATAAACTATGGGATCCCACACTATCCTTCATGAGTGTTAGAGTAGACAATAAATCTCTTAAATTATTTCATTCAAAGATTTTATATTATAATGAGAGCGTTGTCTAGTCACAATAAACACACAAAAACAAAACAAAAAATTAAGAAGTTTCTAAAAGGATACTATTAGTGTTTTTGGCTCAACTAACCCATCCTGTTTCAACCCATTCCCAAAAAGCTTTATATCAACCAGAACATGCGTTGACTTGTTTACCAAACCCTAAATGGCTTATCAAGTTGCTCAAATGGCTTATTCAAACTATGTATTTCTTCAATATACTAAATTGCTTACACGATTATTAAGAATATACTTTATGATCTAATTTTTATCTTTTGCAGATGGAAAGTAAAAGAGATGCCGAGAAAACCGAGTCCCAACTTTTGAAAACCTTTGATTATGCATGGAATCGAGGTATGAATGGAGAGCGTCGTCCTAGTGACATACATAAAGAGCTCAATAACACTATTTCAAATCACAAAAGGCTTCTTTTGGCATTCAAGAAGATTCTTGAATTTTCTCCACAGGAAGCAGGCCTTAGAATCAAAAGATGTGACTCGCCTGTTTTGGAAAACGAATCTAGTTTTTATAACAAGCAAGATGACACGAATACTCTTGTTAAAATTTTCAAATTTGGGAGATCACGGCCTACATTGGTATCAAAAGATTGCAATATGAACAACAATAATGTTGGTATATGTGGCGTAGCCTTGGGTCATGGGTCCATGTGTATAAGGCCACCTGTTGAAGGAAGGAAAAGATGTGTAGACCACAAAGGGATGAAAGTCAATGCGTATATAAGACCTCGCTTAGATCTGGAAACAGGGACAGTTTGCAATAGCCAAAAGGGTTGTAAAGATGCTAAACATGAGAGGATGATGGTCAACGAGACAAAGTCAAAGCTCTCGGGTGCAGGTTCCTTAACCTGTGCAGCTATTACACTTAATGGCTCCTGTTGTAGAAGAAAGCCAAGTAAAAATAGCAAGTTTTGTTGGCAACATGAAACAACTAATTAAGAGCCTACTAATTTTCCAAACCAAACCTATAAAAGTTGTTGTTCATCAACCAATGGATGTGAATTGTTTGAAGATCATATGGAATCTCATTCATCAGAGACATGCAAAAGGATACAAACCATATGATTCATTGCTTATTTATCTGATTTTTAATTATTTGTAGCGTGAAAGTGTGTTTAATTTTCCCTTTGCAATAAGACGTTTGGTGTAAATTTTTAAACATGCCATTAGTCAATCAAATAGTGTATAATTAGGTTTTCTAATGATGTTTAACCGTGTTGTAACATGTTTTTCGTAAAAATATTTATATGAATTCATTGTTATTGTGTTTTTTTTTATGAGAATAGATTAGGAAATAAATAAAATCCTTTAGTACGTTTTCCTAATTCCGATCAGTTTTCCAACCAAAAGAGCATCATCATTATTTCTCCGTCTCTCATCAAACCATATATGTTGTATATCTTCATCTCATTTTAATTAGATGTGACAATTTTTACCCATGTTAAAGGAAATTGGTTGGTTTGGGTAAACAATTATAGTATAATGGGTTGAAATGGGTAACATCATAATATGGAATGGGTTGAGATGGGTAGCACTTAAACACAATGCGGGTCAAGACGGGTTACTAAAAAGTATGTAAATGCAATAGATTCAAACATTTAAGAATGATTAATAACATATTTAAGGAGAAAATCACTAAAAATTATCCAAATGGACTATTTGTTTACTTATAACACATTTTAAGTTAAATTAAATTGATGTTTTTTAAGAACAATCCATTTAGACCCCAAATCATTTTGCTTAAAACCCGTTCTGACCCACACCCATCCTGACCCGAACATGTTCTGACCCATTACCAACCCGCCCATTTTGCCAGGCATAATTTTAATTTCTGTAATGCCATTTGTATTCAATATAAAACTTGACAAGTTACATCAAAACAGCAGGTAGACGGGCAACAAGCTGCGCCGCCAACCCTTTCTGAATTGCAAATCCTAACCTTCCAAACACAAACTCATGCCCCCTTGGGGTTGAACAATTGTTGTGGATGACCCGTTGAACCCTCGTCAAGAAGTGGATAGCTTCTGACGCTAGGGAGCCAAAAGTATCAAAGACAAAAGGGACAAAGACATGCTGGTTCTCTACACAAGCTTTATCGTGCTTATCCACTTTCTTTAATTTATTGATTTCCTAAGCGGGAACACATTATTACAACTCCTGCCTAATTGAATTTCCATCACCGACTTTGCTACCAATGTTGTATTCTATCCAATCAAACAAATAGAATTTCCATAACTACTTTGCCGGCAATATATATCTAAAATGTCTAGTAATAGTGGTTCCTTCGTGCGTCGTAGATATCTAAACACATGCATCATCCCGTATATCAAAATAAATATATAAATACACGTCACAACGGTTGTCACTCCAACATACACTAAAACAAAAAAGGGTTATGCCTAGTCACAAGATCTATAATCACTAAACACAAACATAAATATTTTTAACTAATGTGGAGATCCAAGAATGTCCATACAATTATTTTCCTATTTGAAGAGATTTTCAAAAATGTTTCACACCATTTGTATAGGTTTTACAAAAATAAATAAATAAACATAGAGTGGTTTACAATTATTTTAAACGTTATTTTAATTATTTTGTGTAAATAATGTTAAAATCATTGGGATGATCAACTTCAAAAGATAACTTTGAGCTGGGGACTCTTTCGGAGCAGCCTCTCTATCCCAATTGGGATAGGGGTAAGGTTCGTATCTATCCTTCCCCCCCAGACCCTACTGAAAAGTGGGAATATACTGGGTAAGGTTGTTGTTGTAGAGTGGTTTACACGTTTTGCAGCGATTATCAACCGTGAACACCCATTAAATCTATTTACCTTCGATTTAATCATTGTTAATGGCAATGATAGGGGTAAGGTTTGTGTCCATCCTTCCCCCAAGACCCTACTAAAAAGTGAGAATATAATCAATGTTAGTGACTTAGATTATAAAGATTTCTTGGAACTTGAAGACAACCCTTATTGTAGTATGTTTATATCTTCCCCCCAATATGCATCTCTTGTCTGATTGTTTCCAATTATTAGATTCTCATATATAGATATTATACCTCGTGTCATCAACAACTCATCACTAGATGGTCATTTTTGACGATACACTTTAGTTGTTTCTTCCTTATTCTCTATCACCGTCTTCTCTTTATCTTTGTTGTTTTTAATTTTGATGGTGATTCCTCAAGAATTTGTGAAATCCGGACATGTGGTGGTTGAGATTTTTGAAATTATTGCCATTGTAGAAATTGTTGATAATTGAAAAGCACTATGTGAATCAGGAGGTGGTTGAGCGATTTGTGTCAACTTAGAAAGCTGTTAAAATATAGATAAATCACCTACATGTGAAAACTGGCTGAATAAATATAGTTAAAAAACTGAGGAAATGAATGTTGTTGGCGTAAATTTTGGTCTTCATCTCCATTGTTGGGTGAACGAAAATGAAACTTTTGTATCAATTGGAATTGTGAAATTTGAAATAATTTGAGAATTTTGTGTGACATTTTAGTTGGTTTGAGTATATATTTATAGGAGAGAAAAAAAAGTTGTTAGAATAAAAATTATTTGCAAGAGTCCTTGGTTATTATTTTTTTAATTGTTCAACCCCTCTTCACATGCTCGCCCAACATGTATCCTCTTATACTTTCTCCCTTCATTGCACTCCTCTCAGGTATCTCGAGTTTTTTTTCCAAATGGGTTAGTTGAAAAAATTAATTACCAAAAAGGTATAGTTGAAAACTTATTTACCAAAATAGGTGTTTTTCTTTTTTGATTTGTTAAAAGTAATTAAATAAAGGGAAACATCCATTTTAGTAAATAAGTTTTAAACACCTATTTGGTAAATACTTTTTTCAATTACATCCATTCGGTAAAAAAAAAACTCCAGATACCTCCTCCATGCTAGCACGTGCACACCGGTCAAATAAACATGAATCAGATGAACAATAGGCAAAAGCAACACATTAGTAATTATGTACCAATGATGCATTGTCTCAATGGTATTCCGTGATTCTTCCAAATAGAATGTCTTGGTTCAAATCCCTCCCGCAGCGAAAAAGGGGTCTGAGGGGGTCAGGGGGTTTTCCCAGTGAGGTTTCCTCCTGGGGTGGTTGTGGTGGCTCATGTGAGGTCCATGTAACTATACCTTGGTGACATGGCCTAGAAAGAGTGAGTTCACGCGATTAAGACGTTCGCCGTTCAGGAAAAAAGTAATTATGTTTTCCTTAAATGTATATATAGTAATAAAATACAAGACACGTCACCTTCTCTAGTTGAAGATCTTTCTTCCTTCTTTATGATTTTATCATCTCTAGCATTTGCTGACCAGAACTCTGGTTCTCTCCAATGGCGTCATCACTTTCATCAATCCAATTCAAATCTCCCCTACCGAAACAACCCAAACCCAAATCCCCATCCCACCTTTCAATCCCATTCCCCACACCCCTCTGCACATCATCACCAAACAACCACACACGCACCACCAATCGCCGCCGTATCCCACCAATTCTTCACAAAAACAACATATATCGAAGGACACCCACTACCCCAACTCCGCCGATGGATGTAGATCTAACAACCTTATGCCAAAACGTTTCAGTTAAAGAAACGATTGAGTTGATGACTCAAGGTGTGCCCGCCGGATACGATGTGTTTGAGACTGTTTTGGATTCGTGTGAGGACGTTGAATTGGGTAAGAAGATTCAGCAGCTTCTCATTCGATCTCCGTACTATGGTAATGTGAATTTGAACTCTAAGTTAGTGAAAATGTACTTAAAATGCAACAGTATGAGGGATGCACGCAGGGTGTTCGACAGAATGCGTGAGCGAGAAGACTTAAACTTATGGAATTTGATGATTAAAGGGTATGTAGACAACGGTGAGTCCAATGCCATTTTATTGTTATACAACCAAATGAAAGAACTGGGATTGATTCCAAATGGGGATACTTTTCGATTAGTTTTATTAGCTTATGCTGATTCAGTTCAAGAATGTTTGAAACACTTCAAATCGATGAAGAGTGAGTACAATATAGTTCCAGAAATCAAACATTATTTAGTGGTTATTGATGCTTTGGGAAAAGCCGGGCATCTAAATGAAGCTATGGAGTTTATTGAAGAAATTCCTTTTGAACCCACAGTTGAAATATGGGAATCTTTGATGAGTTATGCTCAAATCCATGGTGATATTGAGCTTGAAGATCATATTGAAGCGTTTTTAGTTCCATCAATGGTTACTTCTGATAAACATTCATTACCAAAAGGGAAACAATCCTCGGTTAACATGCTTGAAGGGAAGAACAAGGTGAATGAATACAGAAACACAGATTTGTACAAGGAAGATGCATATGAGAAACTAAAAGGATTAAATGGTCAAATGAGAGATTATGGTTATGTGCCCGACACCCGTTATGTGCTTCATGACATTGATCAAGAAGCTAAAGAGCAAGCATTGATGTACCATAGTGAGCGGTTAGCAATTGCATATGGTTTGATTAGTACGCCTGCAAGAATGACACTTAGGATCATCAAGAATCTTAGGATATGTGGTGACTGTCATAATGCTATCAAGATCATGTCCAAGATTGTTGGAAGGGAGCTCATTGTAAGGGATAACAAGCGGTTTCATCATTTTAAGGATGGCAAATGTTCCTGTGGAGATTATTGGTAGATCTTTGAAGTGATTGTCGTGTAAAAAGATAATCAATCTTGGATTTTGGTTTTGGGTAACCAACTTATTTTAAACGATGAAAAGATCAATGTTTAAAAAATATTAAGGGGTTGTATAACTTGTACCCTAAGGTATATGTGAAGCACAATCTGATTAACATAAATTTCCATTTGTATATACTAGTTGGTATTACTATCTCTTGATTCTTTTTATTCTACCAAATTTGCCTTGATGTGTTTGCTAAGCAATTTGAAGGAAAAATGAATTAACTCAAGAACGGGCATAAGTAGTGTAATAAAAATATTAAGAGATCATTAATATGCATTGAAGAATTGTTTACTTTAATGCATTTAGCCATTTTAAAATTGATCATTAAGGTTTTTAATAATTCAATCACTTAACTCTAACCAAACACAAACACATAAACGTACATATTTTCTTGTTAAGAAAGAGGTTTTCTTGTTCATGTTCATTAATAAAAGATAAGTCGTTCATGTTTGTATGTTTGTTCTTCAGTACACTAAATGAACACAGCAGGTACACAAATAAACATACCGCGTGTTTTCATTCTTCATTTAATTAAATATACAAAAACTAAAACAAGCTTCCTGTCAAAAGGTTGTTAAATGAACATTTAGTCCATCTAAATCCCTAAGCATAGCTTTTAATAGTACATCAATGGCGAATATCACATGCTTGTTTTAAAACTGAATTTACAAGCAATCTTGTTCTTAATTGGAATCAATATACGCTTGAATAGATGTTACAAATCACATTGTTATGTATGTACATTTTTTAGATCTTGACATGTAACATATACCCTTCTGCATTATTCTTTATCTAAGCAATTATGAAGTATACTTGTATTTGTACTATATACCCACTGCTATAAGGCCTAGGCTCAGGTTACACAAGACTCTCATGTACAAATGTTAACGGCCTCAAGACTAACAAAAAAAAAACAGTTGTATGTGAGAGGTTTAAGAGGAAGATTATGATGAGGTAAAGTTTGATTTTCTACTCACATTTGTCTATGGTTTATGGCCTCTTCAACAATGGCTTTCTCTCGTGGCGGGATACTCAAGTATGCTTTCATAGAGTCATAGACAGTGAATCCAATTGCAACTGATGGTACAACCTGAAATTAAAAGATTGCATGCCAAATTAGAAGTCCATTTTGACTTGTTTACTTGAGAGTGAGTTCAATTTAGGCTAACAAGGTTCAATCCAATGTTTTCATGATCAACCAATCATCAAACAGGTCACCTTAGGTTTCTAAATTGCATGACATAATAAATAAATTAAAATTACGTGTGAGAGAGACAGAGCTAAAACAAAAGTCGATTCCAAGTAATATCTAAAACGAAAAAGGGTCAAAGAGATCAAAAGTCGGTCAAATTCTTTTTAATACACATAATCTTTTCTTTCAAAAAAATTAAAAACAAAGTTACTTGTTGGATTATGAGGTAATTAGCCCTAGTTGTTTATCTATAAATATCCTATGATGTAATTGTAATCTTCGTAAACTTGTGCTAATAAAGAATACCCTAGTTACAGCCTATAAAGGCAAGTTACATTGACCAAAGTACATTAAATCTAACAGTTACTATTGTAACATCTTGTGTTTTTTTAATCATCTAAATGCACTCATTATTTATATTAAAAAAAACTGACAAAAGAAGTGTGTTGGTTCAATCATCATATCAACCCAAGCCTGTTTTGACCCAACCTTTATTCAAAAAGTGTATGAAAAGCTTTCTCACCTTTAGGTAGTTGATGGTCATCCCTGAAAACAGATGCTTCCATCCTTCATTTTTGACAATCACAAAAAGAGTTCCAAATGTTCCTTTAAACTCTGAGCTGTTTAAAGCCCTTAATTGCTGAACCTGTGATAGTAAGGAACACCAATCTTGATTGTTAAGCATCCTGAACTTTCATTCCATGAGCATACACATAAATACATGTCAAAACGCAAAATCACGCTTGAAGATTACCTGCATTTTCCTTCGCACGACATCCAAAGGGTATGTAAAAGTTTGGCCAAGTATACCAGCGAATGCTCCACAAGCAAGTTTGACTAGCATGAGCCTTTTGTAATCATCAGGAACTTGCCTTTTCATTTCCTCAAAGAAGTAAAACTTCAAGCCAGCATAAGGTAAAATTCCAAAGAGTGATGGAACTAAACAAAAGATACAAAATTTTTAAAAACAAATAAAAATATATTTCGCATCATATACAAGCAAGATGAAAAAGAGTCTGAAAGCTTAAAAGGGGCAATTTACTTATTTACTTATGAATTGGTCGATTCAAGTTACTAATCAAATGAAAAAGGGCAATTCGTATATGTCTTGCTAAAAATTTAAAATTCCAACTAAATCATATCATCCTTTTGAACACCAAAGATGTGATATAAAGCTATACCATAGAGAATAAAATTAATGTCAGTTTATGTGCTAGTATAAACGAAAGCAAATAATTTTATACAGGTCATATTATTTGTTTATTAGGTAAGATGAGACTAGTTTTGCTGGCTCTAGACACCTAGTTTTGAGAACAAAATGACTCAAAATTCATACCTACACCACGGTAAAGGCCTCTCATCCCAGTCTCTTTATAGGTCCTTGTGAAACAATCCCTAATTCCTCTGAATGCATGCTCACTAACTTTGGCTCCTTTGACATTCAATTCAGGAGGATCCACAACCTATACTCTCAGATGAGATTGATTCTCAGTTAACTAGAGGTGGTAAAATGGGTGGTCTGACCGGTTGTATAACAAGTAAACAAGACAACCTTCTGTATGGTGTACTGGTCAAATGGGATGGTTTGACCAGTTGACCTGAGACACTTTTTGTCCAAAGTTTTTACAATTTGATAGATAAATAGTTTATCAAACATGATTACAAAATTTATAACATTCCAAATATAGTCTTTGTTTTTTGAATAGAATGGTTTATTAGATTTTATGCACCAAAAGTATACTTTCAAGATTTCACCCATTTAAACAGCTAACAAAAATGAATCAAAACCTCTACAATGTATCTCAAAAGGTTTTAGATTCGTTAGACAATGATGCCCGCCAGTGTGTGCGCATTCATATTCGAGTGTGTGAAAGTGAGAAAGATATTTAAAATTAAGTTGTCGAATACTAGAATGATAATTGTGTACCTGTACCTGATAAGCCAATTTAGTTCTAACTACATCAAGTGGATATGTAACAAGAAGAGCAGTTCCTCCAGATAGCGACCCTGCTACCAGATCAAGAAGTGTGTTGTTTCCCATGCTAGGAAAGTTGTAGCTAATTTGCCTTCTATATTGCTCATATGCCATAAAATGCAATGCTGCATAAGGTATGATCCTGGCAAGACTAGCTCCATTCCCTCTGGTTAGAATTAGATACAAAGATTTCAGAGTAAAGTTTCCAGAAAGATGCTAGCTTAAAAAGAGACTTCAGACTAAAGAAAAAGTGACAAAAGTTTTGATCTCTAACCTGTAAAACCCTAGTAGCCCTTCTGTCTTTGCAACCCTTGTAAAAGATGCTAACACTCCTGTATTATAAAATTCGCATCTCGTCTGTAATGTGACAATAAAGAAACATAAAGATTACATGTTGAGGCCATAAACATTGCCATTATGATGACTGCCCTAATTAAACATCTATGAGATCATTCCAACATTAAGGGAATTCATGTTTTTCTCATCAAAATCAATTTCTTATGCAACACATTTAGGGATTCTTGGTCAAGTTACAGCAATGTAAAACAACTATGTACAAATAGAACTCATTCTCATGACTTCATTATTGTAGCAATGTATAATGGAGACAAATATATATATATATACATATATTAAACAATTAAACCTAATTACTCATATGTTGCATGATGGAATTGTTATTCTATCTCTAAGATTGAATGGTTTAGTAAAGATTTTCAAAACTTTTCAGTTACGAGATTTAGATAATGATGCACAAACCTAATGTCAAGAACATTGTTTGGACAAAGGAAAAATAATACTGCAGTTCAAATTTTATCGCAAAGTGAAGAACATCAATCGAACTAAACTCAAGAAATTATAAATTCCTACGAAGAAATGACGAAAAACAGATACTAACCTAATCAGGAAGGGAAATAAAACAGCAAAACCATAAGGATCATGATTAAGTAATGAAGAAGAATTAAAAACCTGAAACAAAATCTTGAGACGTTCAAGAGGAGCAACAGCCGTCTTGGCAACTCCACCGGCGACGCCACCGGCGATCAACTCTCTAGCAAACAAAGGAATAGCTTCTAACAACATGGCATTGTCTTCCATGGCTTCTCTCGATCACTAAAAGGTCCGTTGATCAAAAGAATGAAATCAAGAAACGGGGGTTTTATGATACGTACGTTTTGTTTCTTACTGGAATTATAAGAATGAAATCAATGTTTGTTTGAAATTTCAAAGGAAGTTTGTTCGTTTTGAAATTTCAGGTCGGATCTATATGTTGGATCGGCCTTGGGTCTGAAGGCCCAGTCCAGACGTCCCGCGTTATTTGATCTCAAAATCGTTAAGAAATGATGGCCCACATCTGGTGCTAATTATATAAACTAGGCTTTTCCCCGCTGCGCGTTGCAGCGGGTTATCGCAATGCACCCTCGATAATGGTATTATATATCATTTGCAGAAATATAAGTTATATACCAAAATCAAATATCTCATCACGAACTATATACTAATTTTCCGTTAAAACATAAAATCATACAAAATTCATACAAATATGTTACGAAAAGAATAGAAAAAATACTCGTAAAATACTTCTCACAGGCAACCAATTGGTTGAATTAAAAAAACCTAAATTTCTAAGAAAACATCGATTTTCAATGAGAACAAATAAATCACAGTAGTTTTTTTTCCGAACACCACCGACCCTAGAAAGAACCACGTTTTTTCATTATATATATTCATTGTTCATAATATATATATATATAGGGTAAGGATCAAATAAAAAGTCTATTTTGCCTAAGAAGGCTAAAATGGATTTTTAAAATCTCTAAAACCGACCCAAACGAATTACGATTGAACTCATTTCGATGGCATTGGAACCGTCTCATCGAACCCTACAATATTCACTTTTTGATTTTAGCTTTACCAACTAGTTTTAGAGTTTGGATTTTAGGGCATGTTTTTGTAGCTTTTAGGTTTTATCTTTATGTTTAGGGTTTGTTTTTATAATTTTGGTTTAATTATTAGGGTTTATTGTTTATGATTTAAGGTTTAGGTTTTAGGGAATTACAAGCTGGTTCCAATGATGTAAAAATGAATTCAATCGGAGTTTGTTTGGGTCGGTTTTCGAGTTTTTGAAAATCATTCTTAGCCTTCTTAGGCAAAAAAGACTTTTTAGGGGAACCTTCCTCTATATATATATAGTTAAAATATAAAATCATACAGAATCTATACAAATATGTTACGAAAATAATAGAAAAAATACTCACAAATTAAATACTTCTCACCAGCAGCCAATTGGTTGAATTAAAAAAACCTAAATTTTTAAACAAACATCGATTTTCAATGAGAACAAATATCACCGTAGCCTTCTCCAAACACCACCGAAACCTAGAAAGAACAAAGTTTTTTCATTATATATATATTCATTATTCATAATATTTAATAATATATATACACACACACACACACACTATTTCAATATAATATTAATATTAATACTATTCATTTAGGTTGGTGTTTAATATATATATTAATTAGAGGTGGCCAAACCGGTTTTTTTCTAACGGAACCGGTTCTAGTTCCAAACGGTTAACCGGTTCCGGTCAACAAAGTTAAGAACCGGTTCCAACCGGTTTTATACCGGTTCGGGTTTGGCCGGTTTAAGGGTGGAACCGGTTTCGGTTTTTTCGGTTCTAATTCCAATTTCTCCGAAAATCCGGAACCATCCGTACCCATTGGTTCGGGTACGACTGGTTCGGGTTTTCAGTTCCGGTTCCGGACCCACTGGCCACCTTGTTTACCCATTTGTTTTAATGTCCAACATACAAATCATTCCCACCTCCAAAACAAAGATTAGATGAAGCGAGTGACAGCCATAAACTTTTCACGAGGGTGAAAGGAACAAGTTAAAAGGTGATGTGGGGTTTGATTAGGCTTCATGAACGGCTCATGTCTTTTAGAGGCCTAAAGTGAGTTTATAAGTTTGGGTTCTTTCTTGATTTTTTTTATTCTTCTTTAATTCGAATATGGTATTTTATATGCTATTTTAACAACTGATTTACTCTCTAAAAGTATTTAATGTTTTACTATTGCTACAAGTTCAAGTGGTAAAATTGACCCATATAATTATAAATGTGTTAACATTTGGTTTTGTTTATCTAAAATTAATCAAGCTTATTAAATAAAAAATGATGATGAATCATGAGTCTAATTGTAAAGAAATTAAAATTAACTTTGGTTATTATTGTAGAGATTTAGTTATTCTTTAAGTTTTGCTTATTTTTAATAGAGACTATCAAATTTAGATCAATTATTTTGATACAAAAAACAACAGTGTCTGATGATGCAAATTAACTACATAAATTATCAACAAAATAACCAAAATACAAAATCAATATTTAAGCTTAAAAGTAAAAGAGTAAAATAGGAGTGAAAAATCAAGATTTAAACAATTAATTAGTAATTGATATTTCAAAATTTTACAATGGTAAATACAATTACTAAGTAAATGAAGAAGCAACTCCTTTGATTTCTCTTTCGACAAATGATTTACATAAATTACCTTGTTTGTTTTCCAGATTTCTTATTTCTTATTTGATTTTTTAACCTATTAAACCCAAAATTCAAGCTAAGTTATATAAAATATGTACAAAATAAACTTAAAATATGACCCTGAAAAATTGGGGGCCTAAACCAGTTGTTTTAGATGCCTTGCTATCAGGATGCCCCATTTAGGCTTGCATGAATAAACAAAAAAATGATCTCTAGCGTTATAGACACTCTTAGTTTGTGGTGAATGAAACTTGCTACATGGAGACCCTATACGTAGACACATAAAACTTGACTCTTAGGTAATATAACTTGAACATAAAAATAAAAATGATCTAAATGTTTTTTTCCCTGCATGTTTGACCAAGTATTTCGTCTAAGCTAGGCAATACGGTTAATATTTGAACTACTCCCAAACAATATAACAAACACAGACTGCCGGTTCATTCCATAACAAAACAAGCAGATAATTATACGTATCATTGACCGGTTCATAGAACCTGAGGACGGCCAACCCTTGTTGAACCTCTATATATAAACAACCAAGTTTTCTACATTCAAACCACCGACCATAACCCATTAACCCCCAAACCATAATGGCTCGTGTTCTTGGAACCTCTGTGGTTCTCATGTTAGTTTTCACCACAGTCTGGGCAACTGACCATAGCCCGCTTCAGGACTTTTGTGTTGCGGATTTGAACAATCAAGGTATTGTATAATGATTTATTGTTTCATGTTTTAATCATGCATGATCTTAAACATGAAAAATGCTCATTAGTTATTCGTCAATATTGCTTTGTTAAGAGCTAGAATCAAGTTGAGCTTTAATAGTTTGAGCTTATAAAACAAAGTTCATTAAATTATTGTTATTATTTTATCAGTTTTTACTCATAAATACGATCTAATATTGCACTTCTAGATATATGAATCGCACCATTTTTGGGATGGGCATGTCACCAAGTTACGAGGTTATGGGTGTTAAGCTCATTTAATAGTCAATATCAGGCTCGAGATTCACATTTTGAACCCAAACGAAATTGCTCTCTATATAGTCTTTATTTATCTATAGTAAGCACACAACAATAAATATATAATATATGATATGTTACACCTAAAATATAATTATAAATATTTAAAGAAAAAATTATATGTGTGGACTCTTTTGACTTAAACGAGTTGAGTTCAAGAGTAGGCGAAGTCAAGGTTAGCCAGCTAACATTCGTGATTAGGATTGTCTTATCTACATGATTGGTTTTGTATATGTAATAGCTTTTTTGTTTATGACAGTATTGGTGAACGGCATCACCTGCAAGAACCCAAGTTGGGTACAAGCAAATGACTTCTATTACAGTGGTATGCACATAATGGGGAACACTTCAAATGCTATGGGATCAAGTGTGACCCCAGCATTTGTGTTCCAAATACCAGGGCTAAATACGCTAGGATCTCGCTTGCACGGTTAGACTTTGCACCATGGGGGGTCATCCCACCTCACACTCATCCTCGCGCTACTGAAATCTTGACTGTTTTAGAAGGCCAAATTCAAGTTGGATTTGTCACGTCAAACCCTGAAAACCATCATTTCTCAAAAGTATTGAACAAGGGTGATGTTTTTGTATTTCCAGTGAACCTTGTGCATTATCAACATAATGTTGGAAACACATACGCTGTTGCAATGGTGGCATTGAGTAGTCAGAACCCTGGAGTGATTCCTGTTGGAAATGCAATTTTTGGTTCAAAACCAGACATATCGACAGATATTCTTGCAAAGGCGTTTCAAGTGAGGGAAGATGTTATTAGCAATATTCAAACCAAGTTTTAGCTTTGGTTTTGCACTATAAAAAATATTGCAATCAATTTGGCTATAAATTTTACAGCTATGTTTTCCTTCTTAAGTAATATGCTTTATGATGTATCAGTGATGGATCAAGAACTATATCATCAAGTATTTTAAGTCATGAAACTAGCTTATATTTTTGTTACAACTGTCATAGTATTTAAAAATAGTTATCATTATGAACTAGAAAGAAATAAAAGCAAGTATTGTTACATTTAGGCGGTATTGGTTAATATTATTTTGTATCAATCCTAAATAGTTTAATAAGAAACCTAACCACCCCCTAACATTAGAATCACACATTATAATAACCACTTTTGGTGGATGCTACCAAAATGATTTGTTATAAAAAGAAAAGTATAGAACCACTCATGTTACATATATTCCTCTGAAGCAAAATGATTGATCATCAACAGCTTACAAAAGAGAGTATAATAACTTTTTTAATAAATAAAAAAACCATCATATTCCCATTTACAAAATACAATGTTTCTGTTTCATGACCACAAATGAATTAGGTCAATTATTTCAAAGAATATTTCCCCTTTATCCTCTATATCTACATTTATCTTATGTATATTAGCTACCCTCGAATACAAAACAAAAAGAAATAACAAAATTTTTTTACCAATAAGCTGTACGTGAAAACCGTGATCGGTTTCTTCTTCAAGGAACGATTTCTACCACGTGATGGTATTCAAAGAAGGAGATCACACCCGGGTTTTTATTGGTTTTAGCTTTAAGCCCATGCTTTCAGGAGATAGTAGCTCTGGGGCGATGCATGACGGGCTTAACGGGCTCCTTGGGCTATCTGTGAATGGGCTCGGCCTATAAAGCCCATACCCCATCAGAAAATACTCCATGGGTATCAACATTGCATGCGGTTGCTCTTCTGTCACCAATGAACCACATGCCTGTACCTGTATAAATGGAAGTCTTCAAACTTTGATCCATACAAGTTTGATTTAATGCACTTGACAAACTGCGATATCAAACATTTATATATTCATACCATATTGTAGTTAAATTTCTTTATTTGATAACCTAATTCAAAATTCAAAACCAATTTTTAAAAGATCCAAATTTTATTGAGATTTTGCATCTTTTGAACATCCTTTTATACATTTGAAATTATTCTCATTTGCTTTAGTAGAAAGGTATCAATCTATGATATTAAAACTTTAAAGTCATACTTCAGTGAATTTTACCATCATAAATCAAAGCACTTCTTGTGGGAAATAGAAAACACTGTAGTTCAAATGCCAAAACTAGTGATTGCAAATTTGAAATATTGCAGTTTCTTAAATCCTTGAACAACTTATTTTCTCTCCTTGAAGTGCCTCACAAAATAGAAAATTCAAACCTATATAAAATGTCAAACCTAGCAATTACAAAATTCAATTTTATGTTGCGTTTTCAACATGGTTTCAATTGTCAGAAAGGTTCTTGTATGATCTTAATATGGTTTTCAATCTTTATAACTGAATCGGTGAAGTCTGATTTTCAGTAAAGAAGTCAGCAGATTTGACTCTCAAAGTTAAAACTTAAAACAATGATTGATCATAATGAAAGTAAATAACATTACCTCAACTAATGCACTGTACCGTTTGTCCAACTTTCCAATCATGTGAAGGGCTTCTGAATGGAATGGTGAGCTGTCACCGACAAATATAAGTGTTCTGCATTTTAGTTTTTTTAAGTCTTCAGTAATATCAGGTCTCTTATCAATTGCTTGAAGATACCACCACACGTTAATGCTCTGTCTTTCATCCAATAACTGTACAAAAAGAAATGCAAGCATAATATTTAACTATAATTAATACAGATAAACGGATGCAAGAAATTTATGACTAACCTTTCTGCACGAATGAACTATATCTGATTCCGGGATTTCTGGATTACCACGAACTTCCTGGTTGATATAAAGATATCACATTAATTAAAATTCACATATAAAATTGTATTGCAATAAAAAAATATGATTAAAAAAATATGAAAAAATTGGAATGTACCTTGCTGAAGTATCTTTGAAGCAAACATTCTTTCAATAATCCACACATACCATAGTAATAGAGCAAATTCGACATGAACTGCACATCAAAAGTGACCATACAAGTATATTCTTGGATAATAAAAAATTGTTCAAACAGAAAATGAGTATACAATCACTAATTTGTACACCCTGTCTTAATGCATCTGATTACAATCATTCAATCACATAATAAGCTAATCACTTGTAAAAAGAACAAACCTTGTTGTAAAACCATTCAGTCCATGAAGGTGCTTTGCAGAGAGGAGAAACAAGTATTAAACCGGTAACTCTTTCTCTGTACTTTATCTGCATTGAAAAAATAAATAAAATTTGCTAAACTATAAGAAACAATTTATATACATGCCTAAATTACCAATAAAATTCCCGAGCAGTCGTACCGCAAAGAGAGAGAGAATGTAGGCACCCGCCATTGCCCCCATGCACATCACTGATCCAAGCCTAAAACAACACGAAATTCAATTTAAATCATTTTTTAGATGAATATATAATAATGGTACAAAGATAAATGGTAAATGACTTGCCTAAAATAATTGAGGACCTCAAGAATCTGATCACAAAGATCCTCCACAGATAGAATATAATCATCAGAACTTATGGCTGCTGCTCCTAACTGCAACAACTCTTGTACAAATCCCATAAGAGAATTTTTATGTTAATAATATAATTTAAAAAAAAAAAAAAAGATGTACATCATGAGAGTAATGGTGTTTGGATTTGTGTTTTGAAACATGATTAAATAACTAGCATGTATAATCAGTAATTCAATATCATAACATCACAAACAATTATTATAATTAAACATTAAAATAAAAATATGCCCTTTTAACCTAATTCAAAAGAACTGTACTCACAATTCATAAAGCATCTCACCCTTTGTACAAAAAGTTGCTTTTAATCATTTATCTATTTAATTCTTAATATATCATGCTTTTTAAGCCCTCAACATGAACATGTGATTAACTGATTATTACAACTCAATAGAATCATGTTTAAACACCAATTTTGATTATCTAATTCTGATTATTCAATATCAGGGAATCAAAGTTTAAAAATGTACACCCAATCAACCCTAAATACAAATAAGCCTGTTCACGGACCTCATGCCCAGGTGGACTAATGTGATAGATGCAGAAATTATGAAGAAGTAATGAAGCTGCTTCAGGACAGAAGAATAGTCCTTGAAAACACAACATATCTGTTCACAAAATCAAACCTTAATTAGATCAAAAGAAGAATTATATATCATAAAAAGAATCAAAAAGTTACTGCTGCTTACGATTTAGAGCTAAATCTGGATATGTGATCAAGGGTGCTTTTTCTTGGTCTCCATACACAATTACAGACACAGACCCACGACCAGTTTGAATAATATGTTCCTAAAAACAAATTTTGCAGCAAATTTAAATAACATGAGATCATGAGTCGTGTAAAACCATTAAAACTAATTTAATCAACCATATGTATGTGTTTAATCTTCAATACATGATTCTTAATCATTGTTTAATCCATAGTTCCACACGGAGATGGTTGAACAATATTATATAAAATCCTAAAGAAGTATGCAAAAACAAAAATAAACAAACATGTCGCCATTGGACTTTTGAAATGACAATGTAAGCTTATAATTTAAAGGGGAATTCTATAATGTTGGAATTCGATAATGACTGATAAACTAACAAGATTTTAAATTGCATTTTCTAGCTAGTAAGAAATGAAATAAATCAAATTTACACCAAGATTATGAGATACAACCTCAAGATAATGACAGCGCAACGCAGACGCTTTGAAAGATAGCAAGTTTTTACCATTTAGACAAGCATAATGGATTCAAAATCAAGTTATGTAAATTGATATGAAGGGAAATAGATGATATATTTCCAAACTTTTAGAAAATTCATTTTATTCAAGTTTGTATAGGTTCAACTAACAAAAAAAATCATTGGAAAAAATTTGGAATATTTGGATTTTTGTAACATCCAAAATATAGAAACAAACAAATAGAGAGAAATTAAAGATGACAGCTAGCAAATGTTGACAATTTATATAATTCAAGAACTTTGCTTATAAGAAGAATAATCTAAGTTAAATATTTCAAGATTTTGGCGACAGAAAATAAAAGTCAAACAGATCTACAATTCCATAAGTAAATTGCACTGCCAAAAGAAGACCTAAAAACCAAGGAAAAGGGATTTCTAAATTGGGAATTGACATGAATTCATTCCCCAAAAGTGTATAAAGAGTCCACCAATTCACATCAATCATAAAGAAAATTTAACAGACAAGTTCAAGGATCATGGTGAATCAGTACAACTCATTTGGGCATTTCAACAAACACCTTGCAATCATGACACAAGCTGGTGCATTTTCAAGTATTTGTTCCAATAACTCAAACGAAGGAGGAAAATAATTTCCAAATGGGTATTCAAGAAATCAATCATGGAACACGTAATATTGTATAAAAAACTGAAATTAAACCGAACCTTTCCACCAAGATATATGGTTTCCATATCGACAGAAACGGAATCACTTGAATCCGCCATGGCCTTCTTCTTCTTTTTCTCCACTCTCTCTCCTGTCTTTGGGTTATTGTTTTCTCTCTCTAAAAGCTCTCCTGTACCTCTCTTATCATTTATAAGCTGTAAACTTCGATGGCTTATATACGAAGCAATATTTTTTTTCTCCTCCCCCTCTCGTTTGTTTGTGATTGTATAGCAGTGTTTTTAACCTCAAAGCTGCATACAAATACAAATTAACAAAAAAGTAATTAAACTTATAACATGGCCATCTAAAATATTAATAAAATAATAGTAATAATAAAATATTCATTTTTTGTGGAAAAACAGTTGATAAACGTTCAAATATTTCCAACTACAAGTTATTTAACTTATGTAATACAAAAAAAAAAAAAAAATCAATTAAAAAGTATCAATAGTACTTAAAATTTATCTAGTTATTATGTATTTAAGAAAAAATTCAATTCGATCATATAATCAAAAATTATATTTAAAAAAATAATAAGAGAGTTGGTTTTTAAATAAAAAGTCAGCATTTTTGAGGAAAAAAATGAATCTTAGCTACTATAGTAGATTTTAAAAGTTTGTGTTTGGTTTGTTAACCAAGCTCAAGCTTAATTTGTTTATTATTTACTAATTGTTTAATTATTTTTAAATCTACGCGTTTGTATATATAATTAAGTTTATATATGCTTATAATTATTTTTTTATATATCACATAAGATCAACATCTTTTAAGCTAAGCTAAATTATATCAATTAAAGATCTTTTACATCATTTATAGAATGCCTAATACTATATAATGAACGGTTCTTTCCTTCAAAGATAAATAAATAAATAAAGTACGTTTTGATAATCATATTTAAAGCTGCCTTCTTCATTTTAGTCGTCTTTTAATTATAAGAAAATGGAGTATCATGTTAAGTATGAATAATTACTAATTAAAAATGACTATGTGATTCCTATTAATATTGTATTCTTTAGTCTAATAAATTTAGTATTGAGAAACCACGTTATAGATAATATTTTATAAAGGTAACTTGATTGTTGTTTGAAGTAACTTTTCAAAGTGATTGTTGAGATATCAATGTCTAAACTAAAAGTCTAATTTTGATTACATTTATAGGATATATGTTTACATTTGCTTTAAATTCTCTTTTTTTTATATATAATTCCTTGGTTTCTTATTAAAATTTAATTATTTTAGAGTTAAAATATCAATTAAATTTTATGACGCTATGATAAAAATTACTAACACGGTGAAACACAGTGTTTTTTTCTCGAATAATTACCAACATATTCTTATAAACCATATACACACACATATGTATAATTTGAGCATTCAACTTTTAAGATAACACCATGATGTTTCATTAAAATACGTAGTTAAGTCATGAAAACATGCATGTAATATATAATATCAAAACTAATCTTATTGAAGACAACTATGCATGCTTTGGTGTGTATGTAATCATGTTGTAAGCTTCATTTTGGTTACGTACCTTGGTTACCACTTACTAGTGTAAAGTGATTAAAAAACAAAAAATTCTTAACAACGTGTTACCTTCGTTTATAGTTAGTTAGAAATTATTCCATCATTCATTAAAACCCCCTCAAACAAATACTTATTATAACTTCAATGTGGATATCAACATGACACCCCCCAAACCAAAAGATCTTCAAAAGACAGAGGGAAAAAAACATATTTTGGGGAAAAAAACATATTTAGGATAGCACTCCTGGCACCTTAAGGTTAAATGGCTAAGATATGTGCTATTTAAATAAGCGATTGATGTGATTGCAACGATTATAGCAGTTTCTGACATGTTTTTTTTTTATATTATGATACACGGACTTGAAAATTAAAATAACACTCTTAAAATTATTTTTTCCATGCTGTATAATCACCTTTCATAATCTAAGTGGATAATTTTTATCGTTAGATCAATCCGAAACCAAAATTTGATTGTAAATTCAACAATTATTACGTTTACATGGTGGTTTTCCGAAGGTTGAGGTAGTTTCTGACGGTCACAAAGGCTTCGACGCTGATGGTGCCAGAGCTTGAAGATCAAAAAACACTCTTGAAATAAATCTTTCCACATTATGGAATTATCAGACTTGCATTTGTTCTCATCATTAAGAGGAAAACAACCAACACATTTTTAGAATGCGTTTTTTGCAAAACTTTTTATCATAAATTCATCTATTTGATCTATTATTATTAAAAAAATGTCTAAATAAGACGAAGGACTAGCGATTGTAATCAATTTCAACACCACATACTCGTGCGTGTGGGTTTGACAACATGATCATGTTGAGATAATTGTTAAAATGATAAATATTTTGAGCATTATGTTTCCTAAAAAGATAATATTATAATTAGTTATGAGTTAAACGAATTGTAATTTAATTTTAAAAAGTATTGATTCGGTTTATAATGAAAAGAAATATATTTTTATCACGAAAACATTAAACAACCTTCCACGTATAAAGTTAGTTAAGTTTTGTTCATTAACTTTTAATACAAAAGATAAAAATATTACAAAAAGATAAAAATAAAACTCCTTTAGAAGCATCAATAAGTTGCTCTAGCATTAAGTCATGTATCGTTGTCTACTCTCCTCCCTCATCTAAGGCGTGAAATACATTTTTTATTTCTTTAATACAAAATTGCGTATAATATAGTTTTTTGATACATGATTTGAGCCGACTCATGGCTTTTGTTTTATTTGTGTCCTGTCAAATTTTTTTTTCTAATTTATCATAACGTAACATATGAGACATAGTAGTGTTTTATATGTACGGCTTAAATCTTCGCAATGATCCATCATGACTTCGTATATTTTATTAATTGTATTGACATGCCGCAATACAGGGTTTCTAATCAAAACTCGAAAAGCACAAGTAAATTGATTGGTTTGAATTTAAGAACCGAAATTAAAAACGAAAATTAAACCGATCGTTTTACTTGTTGAATCTTTTAGACAGTAATTAAAAACAAATGATGTGATAAATATCATAAAAAATTTCCAACCAAATAATTTATAGATTCAATTAGAATAAACTTAAGTATTTCGTAACTAACTATTAAAGGGCTTATAACGAAATGATACCAATTGACTTTCAGAATGAGATGTCTTGATTTCGAGTCCGATCGAAATAAAAATGGTTTATATTGAAATAGGAGTTTTTCCGGCTGACACGTGACAAAAGGCGAATGCCAATTTCTTAAAAGAACACTCCGACGCCAGTGTTCCAACGCATACTATTGGATGTGATTGTGGGGCCGGTACACCGTGGCTTTAACTAGCCAATCAGAAGCAAGCAAACACGTGTACTAGTCTCCGAGGACAGTTTCGTCCAATTAAACCAAGACCCAACTGCTGTATCTTGCTGCTACTGCAACGCTCTTGGATCTTCCACACACACGCAAACACGCACAGTGACCATGAATATCAATCGAAAACTAATGTTTAATTCATTATTTTTTAGTTTATTGTTGTGCTCATCATGGATTCAAATCTCGTATTCTTCAAAACCTGCTGGAGTTGCTCGGAAAGACGATATACCGTTCATCAAATGTCAAGTATGCGAGAAGCTCGCTAAGGAATTATACGAGCAAGTTAGAGACAAGCAAGCTAAGATCTCTCCGAAAAAGGTCAATTTCTATCCGGTTTTATGTAAAAATTTCTTAATTCTTTACTTCGATGATTCATAAGTGAACTAGTTATTACGATATCAAATGTGAACGGTTTTCATCGTAGAGATGGAGGATTGGACATCTAGCATGTGGATTCTGTTAGTACTTGTGTGTGATTATTGTTTGTCAACTTCGTATCAGATCTCAGAGTACGATGTGATTGAAATTTCGGAGAATGTGTGCAATTTGAAGAAGCAAGAAGCTGACTGGATCCTGAAAATTGATATCGTAGAGCAAGGTGATAGATTAGAGGTAATTGTTCACTTGATTTTAATTGTTCTTTCCTGTCAATCACAAAGTGTGGAAAACTGGATATTGATTAGGGTTTACTTATATTAAAATACGATGATGTACTGCCATGTGAGAAGCTAGATAATAAATTTTGGTAGTTTATGCTATTCAATAATTTCATTTTGCAGTCCAATTTGTATGATGCGAATAGAACTGAATAAAGACTTGCAATATTGAGAAGACTAAAGAATAAAATGGCATAAAAGCATAGGATTGGTACAACTTAATGCCTGGCTTCCAATAAGGGCCCATTGATAGCATAAAGTCTCACGAAAATATTATGTGTTTGAATAACTAATTTCCATATGTATAGAAAAGTAGAATCGAGAATAATCAATAAAGACGTTGAAATTTGCTACTAGATTTGCTTTACAGCATCAAGCATTTCCATGTTCTGGATATCAATTGTTTGGTGTGGGGTGATAGATGGAAATTGGTATAAAATATGAAGTATAAACACATGAAACATTGCTTGATTCTTTTACTGTTATGTTTTATTTTGATTTGGGCCACTTGCAGCTTGTTGAACAAGATTCTGAAGGACAATGTGGTTCAGAATGCAAGACAATTGAACGAGCTTGTCAAGAGGTAACAATTACCCTTTTTACCTCATTATTTGTTTTTCTTGATTAGGTAGCGTAGATTGAGTTTGCAAAACAGATGAGCCTTTGGATTAAGAAAAATGCTTTTGCTTATCTGCTTATTTTAGAGTGAAATGGACAATAACCAGTTCTAGATTGCTTATTTCAAACTGATTATTTTTAGTGGATTAAAATTACGAGCTTGCCTTGTGGTGAAGTAGGTTGTTTTCAACCAGCTGATTATCTTATCAAGGATAAGCTGTTTACATAATCAATCTAAAATACCCCCCCTTCGTTCTTTATTTCTCTAGCAAAACTATGTATTTTATAATTTTTATTCATACACTTAATTTGTAGTGTTTCTGTTACTTATGATATAGTTTTTAATACTTTGATTGTTTTAGGTTATAGGATACCATGACACAGATGTTGCAGAGTACATTTACAAGAAGAAACCTACTTTGAGTTCTTTGGTTAAATTTCTATGCAACGATCTCACTAAAGCTTGTAACACCATGCCACCACCAGTTCCTAAGGTAAGTTTTTCCAAATACTAAGATGCTCCTCATTTCATGATTAGATGATTGAATAGATAAAGGGAAGCGGTTTGACTACTTGTCTCGTCAAATCTTGTAGCTGTAAATAATCCGTATCCTTTTTTTGGCAAATAGTAGATGGATTATGAAAAATACTAAAAACAAAATGCAAACCTATTGAAAGTTTCATGAATGTGTCTGGCAATAGAACAAGTTGCAAGTTTTTAAGGGGATTTGAAACCAATAAAAACATAAGCTAGTGGGAAAATTGTAGTTTGGTTCTTGAATGTAGTTTGTGGTTGATGTCAACTCCTATAATTACTTCAACGAGCTTCGTGTTTTTCGATTTTTTAGGGCCGAGAACCTGGGGAAATTTTTGTCCCGAAGTCAGCAAAAGAGGCTGAAATGGAAAAGATGTTGAAATCAATGGAGGGTATGCCTGGAGCACCTGGCATGAAAATGTATTCAAGGGAAGAATTAATGAGTGGAAAAGGCTTTGATGATGATGAAGATGCTGATGATGATGAAGAACAGTCGATCCCTTCAAATTTGGTAAGAATTTAATAATCTTAAAATGACGATTTCAACCAATTTTCTTAGAAATCTGTGGATTTATGACATCATGGGCCATGTAGTTCATATTAAAAAGGTGGCTTCCACAAAATACAATATGCTTTCACTTTTGTCTTGGTATAGGCATTATACCTTTTTTGGCACATATACGTCACTAAAGATGGATTTTCGGCTCTTTTGGTCATAACAAGTGTATTCTAATGATGATTCGATGATCCAAATGAGAAACTATTATGGCAATTCTACATATTGACCCAAATGGTACTCAAATGTATTATAAAAGGCACAATAAATAAAAACTCAAAATATTTGACTCAGATTTACTATAAAAAGTGTATATTTGGAATTTGGATGCCACCTAAGTTTTTATCTTTTTTTTTTTTTTTTTTTTTTAAATTAAGGGTACCTTGTATTGGTTGCAGCTATCTACATACATTAATAACAGCACAAAATATTGAATATAATTTTGTAAAGCATTAATTATTTATTGAAGGATGAAAAACTATACCTATTATTATTTAACCTTGAGAGACCTATCTTTGCATGCTATCAGAAATACCCATGTTTTTGTGTATTTTGGGTCGTATAGGGAAAGCTTTTGAGAGAAAAAGAAAGTAAAAACAGTAAATTGGACTGGAAGCAAAAGATCACGAAGGGGATAATTAATGCTGGTGAAGCAACAAAAAAACATGCAACTAAAATAGCTTTTAAGTTGCAGAAATGGTGGAGAGCAAAGAAGGCTACCTTCACACAGCACAAGTCAAAATCTGCTAAAGCTGAACTTTGAGATTTGCCTCTTTCTTCTAAACATAATTTTGTAACCTTTTTATTTAGAATTAAGTTGTATAATTTTTTTATAGTTATTTAAGATAAAAGCAACCTTTTTTCAAAAGGGCAAATTACATATATTTACTTATTTAAAATTCTATTTTGGCCATCCTATTTAGTATTTACTGTGTCTTTCTTGACTGGATTGCAATTGCACTCAAAAGTTATTAATAGAAATAGCAAAATGAGTGGGTTGGGCCACAGGTAAATATGAAGTTAGGAATATAACCCGTTTAACAAGATTAAACATAACATGTTTATTATCATTACACGCCTCATTTGTGGTGCACACGTATAATATGTGTTGGCCCTTAAGGGGTCAAAGTAAAATTGCACTAATTTTAACGTTATTTTACTTGTTTTGTGAAAATAACGTTAAAAAAGTTGGGATGATCAACTTCAAATGATAATTTTGAGCCGGGAACTCCTTCAGATTAGCCTCTCTATCCCAACTGGGATAGGGTTAATGTTTGTGTTCATCCTTCCCTCCAGACCTAACTGAAAAGTGAAAATATACTGAGTAAGGTTGTTTGTATGTTAAGTATCATTACGTTCTATGACAAGATTTGTTTGATACATTTACTAACAATATCAAATAAAGGTCACCAAAAATCACTATTCACAATACTATTAAACAATAATTCATAAAAAATTAAATGTAAAAGAAGGTTTAATTGTCTCATAGACAGGTTTATGATTTTAATCGTGTCATATATTTGTTGACATGTTTATGGCATGAAACATTTTTTGATTCAAACCCAAATTTGTTTTACTTTGAGTTGTATCATGTTATGTCAATAGATATGTGTTAAAAAGTATCAACCCTATATATAACAAGAACCAAATTATCGTTGTTGAATAATGCCAAGAACAACAATAGTAACAACTATATAGCCTAGCCTGCACATCAATATTCCAAAGTATAGAAGATGGATCTATAAACCATTTGTGAAGAACGTGAAACAACCCAAATGATAGTTCACTCAATTTAATGTTCTCTGAAGAAGAAAGTCACAACAACGAGATAAAAATATGCAATGATAATTTCCGGCTCCTGTGAACCAAAACAATAATAAACCATTTGTAAGATAAAACTATAGTATTTAATCAATGTTGTATCCCAAGAAGGTTCGACAGATAATTATGTTGTAAAAGGGGTTCTCTCGCCCCCTGACAAGGGCAATGTATCCCTCCATGGTTGGAGCCACTCCACCTACATGACATCTTTTTTTTTAACGACTAAGCTTACTCCCACCTAAATTACACCTCACACCTTAATTATACCCTTGCATGGGATTGAACCCATGACCTCCCATTCTAAGAGGCAAGCCTCTACCAAGTGGGCTAGTCCCACATTACCTAGATGACACCTAAGCACCACCACAACCACACACTCAACCACTTGATGATGAAAATGCCAAGTGGTTGGGGAAATAACCGTTGGAAGCCATAAAATTAAAATTTTCAAACGGGAAATAAACGTGGCCACAGCCGCGCCCAAGGGGGCGGTGTTCCATGCTCAAAAACGCCCTCAACCACGGGGCATACTCCATCATCTTAATCTCACCAATCCATTATCACTCCACGTAAACATTATCTAAACGTCAAATAAGCAACTAAACATCTTTTCCTCTTCACATATAGATATGTGTAACCATCTTCCCCTCATCACTTTATTGTAATTATTATTTTTATTTAATATTTTAGTATCTGATTTTTTATTTTTTTAATTAACACCTTATATTAAACGTTGAAATAAAATTACATAATAAAATTAAAATAAAACAACAAAATAAAATTTTAAAAAATTAGACATATTATGTTTTTTCATAAGTGTTCATTTGTCTTCTCGGTCATTTCACGTGCGTGCCCAGTTAGCGAATGTTATAAAAAAGGTTCGGGACATTAGGATCAGGTTGAGGACAATAACAATTCAAGAATTCATTAAAAATGGATTTTTTGAGTTGTTTAAATCCATAACCTCGATATAAACCATTACATATCAAATGGAGCGAATTTTTCTAATATCATGTTTAATTGGATGTGTGAACTTATTTATGTTGACGAGGTTGATTATTGTTTAGGATAAATGGTTGTTTAATGTTTCATATTAAAAATATGAATAAGAGGGGCGTTCCGAGAATCGAACTCGGGACCTCTCGCACCCAAAGCGAGAATCATACCACTAGACCAAACGCCCATATGCTTACTTTCTTTAATTTAGTTATATATCATGTATTAAATCATTGTGCTTACATTTTGTTTTTTTTTAATCTGATCTTTATTTTTATTTTGATCATCAAGCTTTCTTATTTTGTGAAAAGATCACAACATAATTACATGTATTATTAGGTTACTTTTGCTTGGTATTTATATTATTTTTTTTAATTGACCACAACATGCCCACTATTAGTTTTTTTTATTTATTTTAAGTTTTTTTTGTTATTAAATTTTCAAAATTATTATACATGTTATACCTATATTTTCTGCAACTTTTGAATTATAATATTTTTATTAAATTATGAATATATTATTACAACATGCTTCTTTATATATAAATTTCAGTATTTTTTTTTTTCAAACCTTAGTTATACTACTTTGCAACATAAAATTTATTCAAATATTATTTGTTTTGATTGATCGTGTTTATTGTTTTATTATAGTAATACAATTTTATAACAAGGTAGCTTTTGTGTGATTTCACACATTTCATTGTGACATGATTTTTCTTATCTACATTTTGTGTTCAAAACTATGACATGAAAACATCGTGTGTGTGTGTTTTATGCGAGTGTAGCAACACGCTACCAAATAACCAAAACCATTACATATATATTATATATTTTAGTCTTTAGATATAAAAAAATAATAATAAATTGTTGTATATCACTTTCCTTCATCCACTCACCTAAATAAAGACAGACGATTGCACAGTCACAGTCACAGTCGCACACTCACACTGTGTTTCCATTTCCCGCGTTTCCAACATTTCCCGCTTCTAGTCGAAACCCTAGTTGCGAAAAATGGGGACGAAACATCAATCTTCCGACACCGTCTCCGATCCCAAAAAACGACGAAGGGTCGGATTCTCCAAAACCGGTAACTTCCCCTCTTTTTTAACATGCTAATCACTTCAATTCATCCATGTTTTCAACTATTCTGCTCGCTTTTGATTTCACATAGATGAAGGCGTTCAACCCAATGATTGCATCAAAATCTACATGGGTATGTTTTTTTAACTTGCTGTTGACGTTATAATCACTTAATTCCGTTCTTTTTTTAGTTTAGAGTTCCTGATTAAACTTGATTGTAATGTATGTGAGATGATGTCTTTTATAGTTAATTTTTGAAACGAAATCGCAATTAGCTGCCGCAGCACAGTTTATGTGTATATTGATTTGGGGGTTTTTGGATGTAAGGCAGAAGTGGTTCAATTTGAAGTTGCAGTAATCCAATATTTAGTTTTTGGCTCAAGTGTATTTTATTGAGTTTCTGATAAATAGGGCCAATTTAGATTTATAGAAACATGGAGGGAAGAAGAATTCCCTACTGCTTTATAGCTTTCTGTAAATCAATCAATCAACGTACTCAGTATATCCCGCCATTAGCATGCTAAGGCAGGGTCTGAGGAGGGTGAGATGTAGACAGCCTTACCCCTACCCCGTAGTGGTAGAGAGACTGCTTCCAGTGAGACCCTCGGCTCATGATGCTTGATCAACCGTCTGAAACGATTTTAACGTTATTTTCACTGAATAAGTAAAATAACGTTAAAATTAGTGCAATTTTACTTTTGCCCCTCAAGAGCTGTCGACACATATATACATTATATGTGCGCACCGCTAACGGGGCGTTATAGCTTTCTGTAAATACCATTATCAAACACCCCTTAAACTTAAAAGTTTCTAAACTTTCTCTGCTGCTCACTTGGTGGTTTCCGGTGTCCTTGCCAATGGCAAAGCTTTATAAAAATGTTATTTTTAGTTAAAAATAGTGGTTTCGCGCGCTTAAAAATAACACGTATTCTGTGTTTCAAAAATTTCCGCCCCCTCTTACATCGCCCAAGCTCCGCCACTGGTCTTTGCTTATTGTACTTTTTATTATTTTCAAGTGAAACTAGGTCCGTGTTACATGGATTGAATAAACGTAGTATTAAATGATAAAAAGATGAAATAAGAAGAATAAACCGTTGGATAAAGCAAATATTAAATATAATGAGGGTAAGAAATATAATGTGAAAGTGTGAAATAAGGGAAGGGGGGTTAGTTATTTGTTTATCAAATTTAGATTCATTCTCCAACTTTATGACCTTTAATTTTATTTTAATAATGTGTTTATTTTTGTCCAAATTATTAAATCAGTTTCTAGAGAAGACGAAGTGGGATCTCAAGATAGCTTCCTCATTGAACCTGTTGACTTAAGTACCTTTTTTGAAGAGGATGGAAAAATATATGGCTACCAAGAGCTAAAGGTTTTTATAACCTCTTTTGTATATCACATGGCTTGCTTATATTTCAATATTTTTATTGTCTTTGCAATTGTGGATAGACTTACACTGAAAGCTTGAGTATACTCGTGCATACCATAAAGAAATTGTGAGAAATAAAAAAAGAATGATGTTACATAATTTTTTTGCTATTCTAGTTTGTAGCCTGGCTAAAAATCTTGGATATTATGTTGACTACATTATTGTTTGTTTCTTTGAAAATTGTACTTTGTGTAAAAGTGTTAAATACTTGTATAGTTGTATTGGACATGGATATTGGTTCATATGAATTGGCCTCTGAGTGCTGATTCAACAGTTTAATATTGAAATAAAATAATGCAGATCACTGTCTGGATCAGCAGCGTTTCATTTCAAGCATATGCTGATATTTCTTTTGAAAGCACATGTGATGTAAGTACATGTGTCTATTAACTTGCTTTAATTAAAAGTGCATATTTTCTTAAATGATCATTTTTAACATATAAATCTGATTTCATGTCTTTTTATGGTTGATTTTATGTCATTCTTAAAGGCTGGGAAAGGAATCACAGATCTTAAATCTGCTCTACAGGTTTTTATCAAATACACTAATAGTATCTATTCTTTCTTGACTTTTATTTTTATGCATTGCTGAGGTGCTGATCACTGTCACATAATTTTGTTTGCAGAATATTTTTGCAGACAATCTTGTTGAGACAAAGGAGGATTTCCTCAAAACATTTTCTACAGAGGCTAATTGTGTTAAGTAAGTTTCTGAAGCTTTTAATTAAATTTAATCTCAAAATCATTGTTGTTGCTTGTATATCTTGGCGGATTCCTGATGCTTCTCTTTCTCCAGATCTATGATCTCAGATGGAAAAATAGTTAGCAATGGGTTGGATGAACATTTGAAAGTGGATTGTTCTGAGTTGGAGGTGTGTTTTAGTGTTGTACACTATCCCCTATTTACCATTGTTATTGACAAATAATTTGACGCTAAATTTAGATCTTATATGTAAGGGCGTAAGATTAGTGATTCCAGCCGGTTGGGTAAACAGGTTTAGGTTGAAACAAGTAATTTTTAGCACCGGCTAGATGGGCCCATGAAATCTTTTGTCCACTTTTTAAATTAGCCATAAATAGAAAAATATGTTATTTATGATTAGAAAAGCAGAATTTTTACAATAATATTCTAAATAAACTTTGGGTTGCTTTCATCCTATTTGACCATCTCTCTTTTAGTTATAATTTTACTTTTCTTTATGCTTATTCAAGATAAAACACAACCTAATGTAACTTAGTCATAAGTAAACGGCTCAAAATTACCACGTCTAGGTCATAGTGTCTGATAACATTGTCATGTGTACCCTACATGCATGCATGCTTATATTGGTGTGTGTGTGTGTATGTTTAAGTGCAGTGGCTTATTGTTTTATTGTTTTATCAGGTCGTTCGTGTCAAAGGCACATCTATGGGTCTTCTTTATTGTAGATTGGTGCCACTTGTTCTTCTTCTTGTTGATGGTAACTTCCATGTGTTCTTGACTACTGAATAATAACATGGTCTTGCATTTTCTTGCTGATATAAATCTTAATTATCTAATTTGATATGGTCACATTTCTGTATCAGGTAGCAATCCCATTGATGTTACTGATCCTGATTGGGAAATTTATCTTCTTATGGAGAAAAAAAGTTATGGTCAGGATAATTTACAAAAGTTGCTTGGCTTTGCAGCTCTTTATCGGTTTTTTCATTACCCTGACAGCCACAGGCTGAGGCTTGGTCAGGTATATCAATTCTGATAAATGGTTAATACATTCATTGTGATTAAGTAATGATTTCAATTCAAGAGAACACCTATATATTTGTTGTAGGCTTTAAGCAATGATTTCAACTCAAGAGAACACCTAAATATATGTTGTAGACTTTTGAAATGTTTCCCTCAAAACCTATTTGATCTTTTAGATGCAAAGTATACCCAATTTGACCCTGTTTTTCTGTTAAATGTTTCTTGGATATATTTGTGACAGATATTGGTATTCCCTCCATACCAACGCAAGGGCTATGGAAGTTATCTTCTTCAAGTAATCACCAGCATGGCAGTGGCAGACAATGTCTATGATCTTTCAATAGAAGAGCCACTAGACTCTTTACAACACGTTAGGGCTTGCATTGACATACCTCGTTTACTTTCTCTACAAGCAATCCAGCCTTCACTAAACTCAGTTGTCACCCGTCTAAAAGAAGAAAACTTAGCCAAACGAACCCAAATGACCCGTTTCAGCCCACCATCAGACATCATTGAAGAAGTGAGAAAAACTCTTAAAATCAACAAGAAACAGTTTCTACAATGCTGGGAGATTCTAATCTACTTAGCACTTGGCCCCATTGAGAAGTATCTTGAGAATTTTAGGACTGTTGTTTTGGATCGAATTAGGGCTGATGTCATTGGTAAAGATACTGGTGCAGGTGGGAAGCAGGTGCTGGAGGTTCCAACAGAATTTGATTCTGAAGTATCGTTTGTTATGTTTAAGACGAAAGGGGGCGGTGATGAGTCTAAGGAAGTTGAGATTGAAGAAAGTGATAAGATCAAACAAGAGGAACAGTTGCAGAAACTAGTTGATGAAAGGATTGACGCTATAAAGTTGGTTGCAGAAAAAGTATGTGTTAAGAGCTCTTGAATAGTATGAATATTACTGGATGCTTATTAACGATGGCTTTATTACAATTTTAATGGTACTTTTTTACATGTTCTGAGGTTTTTTTAGTATCTACTTTGCTTGCAAGATTTATGTTTTTGGCATCATGCATATTTGCTTCATTTTCGTTGGTGTTCTATGGGTATATGGTTTCATTTTGATTCAACTTTGCATCATGTTTTATATTAAAATTGGGATTCCTGTTTAACTTAGCGAAATTATAAACCGATGAATCACCCTCATTGGTGATGGTAAAAGATCATTTTGTGTGAAAATGTTTACATGTGAAACTAGTTCATCCCATAATGTGAAACTGTTGAATGTCATGTGAATAGCATTTGAACATGCCGAAATTTGTGCTTCAATTCTTGTGATGAATTTAAATTTGATAGTTTTGCACCTTTTTGATGTGGTGAAGTGTTTATAATCTCTTCTGAGCTTGCAAGATTTCCAGCATAAATTTGCTTCATTTTGGTAACGTATAAATTACTCCCCAAAGCAGTAAAATATGGTTTCATTTTGGTTCAAAAATTTTAGATCTTGTTTTAGTTTTTAAAAAATGTTGCAGGTCAATTACTGAAACCGATTAATCCGTTGTATAACGAGATAGTCTATTAAGTTTATTAACTGTTACATCTTGATTAAGTCGTTGTATTATGGGATAGTATAATCATTTTCTAGACCTAACAAAATGTTCTTACGTATTTTATATACTATAATCATTTTCTTAACTGGAGTCAAAAATGCTCTTACGTATTTTATATACTATAATCATTTTCTAGACCTAACAAAATAATGGAAAAAAAAAAACAAGATGACTGATAATACTATCATGACAACACAGTGGTGAATATTACATATGAGATAATGAAACCGCCTAGATTTTATGCACACTATAACCTTCATCCTCTGATGTCAAGTTTGGACTCCAGTTTTCATATTCAGAGCCACCAAAAACCATCTGCTTAATTCCAACATGGCTGTAAAACAATGCCATACAACAAAATAAATAATTCACTTAATTAACGTAATTAACACATGCACACGGGACCCACGGCATGGCTAAGGAATCCAAGAGAGAATTATGGAACATACTCTGAACTTATTTGTGTCATTGCATTTATCAATATGTCCAACAGCAAAGGCTCACTGGTACCAATATCAACCCTGAAAGAAAATGGACCAAATTTTATCACTATAATGATATGATATATCGAAAAGATAAGCTCTCATCAATAGTCACTTGAATTGTACTTTTAAGACATGTTCCGTGAATAGATGACAAAAATGGAAGGTCCAAACAAGTTTGGGCCAAAAAATGTATTGTTGGTACTTTTCACGTGACATGAAACGTTTTTTGTCCAAAAATTTTCAAACGTTTATAGATAACTAGTGTGTCAAATATGATTATCACAGTTTAAAATTTTTAACAATAATATAAAATTTTTGGAGATTGGCTAGGAAGATTCTAATGCTTTATGCACTAAGACTACATTATGGGTGACTTTTGACCTGTTTGATCTGTTCTTTTTTAGCCAACAGTTTGCTTTTACTTTTTACACGTTTGAACAGTTTGTTAAATATTGACCCAAATGTACTCATTCATAAGTTGACACGGAAAAATCCCTAAGAACACGGCATATCTGGCACTTTAGATGAGGGTTTTCACCATTGTAGCAAATAATTCAAGGAATGCACAACATCGATGATTTTTTATCAAAAAAAAAAAAAAAACATGCGCATGCTTATGCTTTTCTTAATACAAAAATGATTGCAAAAAACATGGCTACAAAAAAAAAATCATGCCAAGGTTTTATTATAGATTACCATATGCGTGCTACATTGTCTTGAATCTCAAGGTCACTAATGTTACAAAATGTAGTCGGTTCAATGTTTGCACCTAGAATGTCATCATAACTTGGTCTCTTATCTGTAGTAGATTGTGATAGCTGCAAAAATCACATGCATTAAACAAATGTAATATTATTAAGCATTTGTTCAAAAACAGTAGGAATTAAAATATTCAATTAGGCCATACATACAATTTTAGAACTTACTTGCATATTCATAGAATTGCACCCGCCAAGACGCCCGATAATATGCCATGAACGAATTGTCTGCATATAAGATACATCAAACACCACTTTCCATGTGTGGAATCAAATATTCAAGTTGATCACAGTAATTGTCTGAAAATTTTAGTAGATATAAAGTAACTTACATCACAAATCATCTTAATGTCTTTATCCAATGGAGCATGGTAGAAGTCAATCCAAATAAACGAGTTATTAAACTCGAATCTGAAACAATTCACCTGATGCTATTAATAACCATATAAAAATGCAAAGAAGATATTCACATCATAAATAAGTTCATGGAACACTCATTTGTATCATTTTCGTGAACATTCTCCGTTTTGCTCCCTTTCATTTCAGCTCAAACCATGTAATGAGGTCTAAATAAAATTTTCATATGTTCTTATGTCACACTTTCTTTTTTATCATGAACACAAACATCACATATGATACATTACTTAACAATTTATAATGTAGATAAGATCTTATCATAATTATCTTTCTCAGTTATAACTAGATTATGTTTAGTTTGTAGTTAATCTTGGTTTACTCTTATAAATAGTCGATCTATAACACATAATACCTTACGGGCTGTGATCCTTACTTGTTAAATATCACCTTCATGGGTGTTGCAGAACCTGTTTTCTGCTGAATTATCTTGTCCCTTTTCTCCTTCATCCTCTCCTCTATCTGACATTTCAACAAACACTTAGCATGCACCCTCATTTCAAAACTATAGTATTCTTATCCCCGTTCTCTTTGATTTCATACAAACTATCATAACACACACTCATTTTGAAACAATTTCTAGCCATGATTATGCTTACTTTAGACCTTGCTTTAGCTGGATTATCAAGAGACGTTCCCAAAATTTCAGCAAATTCAGGATCCTTATCATAATTCATTTCTTCATCTCGACCCTTTGGAGAGAATTCATCCTCCACTTTATCCCAATCGATGTCAACCATATCATTATCATCATGTACTTCTTCGTCTTCTTCTGCTTCGAGTTGTTTAATTTGTGTCAGCAAATCCGTTGATTTTGGTAGTCGGTTTTCACCAATTTTAACCAAGAACTTGCATTGGTTGCGTGTGGAGCGTAATTTGATGAGCGTAGAAACACTTGGAAATGAGTTGTAATTGCTCAATTTGGTAGATGTTGAAGATATTGGTGGGAATTGAATTGTGCATAATTGCAGTATTTTCATGATGGAACAATTTGGGTTTAGGGTTTATCAGTGTCGATAAAATTTAGCAGATAAAAAGGCAATCAAGTTCCTAAAAATTTAAGGTAGGTGCATGTTCCTAAATGTTTAAGGTATGTGCATGTTCGGGTATTCATTAGGTTAGGTGGTGTTTGTTTTTTCAGAGGTAAAACGTCTGCAGTCTGCGGACCATGTCTGCGAAGCTCTTTTGGAGAAGAGGTGGACCAAACCTCTGCAAGAAGAGGTTTTGAGGGTGTTTGTTTTTCAATTTTTCAAAACCTCTTCCCCAAGAACCCCAACCCTAACCCCACCATCCCTGCGGCTGTTCACCCAACCCCACACCGTCCCACGGCTCGAATTGAGGCCACCGGCTGAACATCTCCGATCGACCCTAGGGTTCGATCGCACGACGGGAAGAAGACATCTCCGATCGAATTGAGGCCACCGGCTGAACATCTCCGAATGAACACATCTCCGATCGGGAAGAAGAGAAAGATCGGGAAGGGAGGAGAAACCCTCACAGCGGCGAGGAGAAACCCTAGGGTTCGATCGAACGACGGCGAGGCCCTAGGGTTCGATCGCACGACGGCGGTGGCTTGAGGTGCAGTCACGACAACGGTGGGTTGAGGTCTTCTCACGGCGGCGGTGGGTTGAGGTGGCCTCACGGCGGCGGTGGGTTGAGGTGGCCTCACGGCGACAGTTGCGGTGGAGGAGGAGCCATGGTCGGGAATGGGTTTGAGGAGACGTGAAGACTGAAGAGGATAACCTCTTCTTGGAGAAGACTTTGATCCATGTCTGCGCCAAGAAGAGGCCGCGCAGAGCTTTTTTAATGAAACGTCTTCGAGAAAACAAACAGCCTAACCTCTTCCCGCGTCTGCGCGGCGCAGACATAAGAGGTTAGAAGAGGTTAGAAGAGCTTTTTAACAATAAACAAACACCACCTTAGACTACCCGCAATGCAAGTGGATGCATTTAACACATGCATCCTGATCATCACTGCCACATCAGCTTTTTAATCATTATTCTTACATGCATTCTCTCTCCTCTTTTTAACCCCAACACATCCTTCTCACATGCACCATCTCTCCTCCCTATCACAATTTCTTATTACCCTCTATTAAATGAAATGGGCCCCACAACCGGACCCACCCCTCCCTAAAAGCAACGCATGTGAGGAAGTGCTTTTTCCCAAATGTTGCATCTCCTGCATCTGGCTCCAACGCATTTGCCTGGCATGCGTCCTCCACATAGGAAACGTGCGCCTCCTCCACATGCGCAGTGTGGACCGTCTTAGTTAAACAATTAGGTATCGAGAGAAGTTGTCCTACCGAGGTCAAGGGTTCTACTCATATTTGAGGCGCTTTGATGGATACCAGGTGAGGGGATAAATCTTGAGATTAATCTCGGGTTCTGAACCGATGGGGGCGTAGTTTTTACGGCAAAAATAAGAAGGCTTATGCGCATCAGGTGCAGCTCTTCAGAGGGTGGCGCCCGGTAAAACGGGCTATCGCTCCCTTGAGGAAGGGGTCTTCCGAGGCCTGCTGGCGTGGTGCATATGTCACGACGTTACGCTCGGTTGTTGCTGTTAAAAAAAAGTTAAACAATTAGGTTAAATATTAAATTACCAACATATTTAGATCATGCAATAATAAATAAGGCTGGTAAAACGAGTTTTAACGGGTTTAATAGGTTTCAGACGACGTGATTAATGCAAATATAAAACATGAAAACGACTTGTTTAACAATTAGTTTGATGATTTAAACACGACGGTTCTATATTTTATGTAACAAAACTAGAAAAATGATGAAGTCTAGCCTCTTAATTTTTTATTATTTAAAAAAAAAGTATAAAATCAAATAGTGATGTTTTTGTTAACCAGATCTAATCGTGTCTTAACAGGTATCCATTTTGCCAGACCTAAATTAACAAATACAATTTATCGCATATTACTTGATACAGATAAACATGGTAGCATATCATATGACAATAAATTCAAATATAATACGAAAATGAAATTTAATGATTACATAAACAAAAAAATAGTACGATTTTATTGGAAAAAAATTTGTGCCTTAACCTTAGCAAATAATCATAAAATAAGCAAGTAGTCCAATTTCCGCCGATTCAGAATTATGCTTTTTTGTTTAATTCCATGTTAGTTTAAAATGAATTATGTTTCATGTTCGTAATCTGTTAGATTTTGATCATTTAAACTCTTTTAACATTTAACCAGTCGGATCGGTTTATTTATAAAATCATTTATAATTGTTTATGAATATTTGTTAATTTTGTAAATCGAAGATTTAAATGTTTTTCGTTCGGAATTATTTTTTAAATAAAATAGATAGAATACAAAAAAAAATATGATTTGGAAAGAATTAGAACTCGTAATCTCCTAAATTTATTTCTATGTCTAACCTAGTTGAACGCAATTTACAATATATCATTTAGTTATTTTAATTTTTTTCTAAACAGTCTTGAATCTTTTGAAATGGTTAATTTATCCTAAATCTTTATTTAACATCAACATCCATCCACAAAGTTTCTATTTATGGTAAGTGTCATCAAACTTTACCAAATCAAATCAAACTCATTTTTACACAATCCTATACTTCTAGATAAACCAAAATACATAAATAAACATTCAAGATCATTCAAAATTTCATACACGTGGATTGATTGGAGTTGCGTGTGGTCATTCACACATGCATGTGGGTTTTTAGCCTTTGCATGTGTGATCTAAGTGTAGAATATCTTATAAAACTACCTTAGATGAGAAGATTCAAGTTGGAACAACTTCTGGTAGCTCAGGTGGTGGCTGATGATGTTTCTACAGCTTGGTGGTTGTCAGTAGCTTTCTTGAAGCTCCAATACTCCCCAAGCTTCCAAGGATGCAAATAAAAGGCTAATAGAACTTTCATAGGGGCTGGGAGTGTTTACCATAGTTTTGGTCGAAAGAGTTATGCTAGGGTTCGATTTTGTGGTAAAGAAAAGTCTTTTGAGGAAAAGGGGTTGCTTTTTATAAAGTTTTTAAGTACTGGGACTCGTCGCGTACCGCCAAGCTTCAAATTGGGGGTCTTGGCGTACCTTCAAGGACAAAATTGCCGGGCTGTCCATCGAGACACGGCGCGTACCGTCAAGGTGGGAAATGATCCGGTCGTGATGTATCGCCGAGTGTTTCGACAGAATTCGAAATTCCCGCTCAGGTGTCACACCCCGAGCCGGCGGGCTGGATCGACTTTCCCGTCGGGCGGAAGGTTTTCGGGGCGCGATATCGTTGTGATAATCGAAATGATCATATTGTTTACGTGGCAAATGATATATAATGAGAAATGCTAACATGACATTGATATATAATTGCAAAGTTAAATTATACAATATGTGTTCATAATTTAACTAAGTAAATCTACCCAAAAAGAATCATTCAGTTTCTATCTTGTATTTGTACAAGATTTATAAAAGATAATTCAAAGTTATGTCATTTAAAAATATGCACATCACAAAAGTAAACTAGGTCTCTTCTAAAGTCCACTAGCTTAATCCTGTTGCTTGAAATGTAGACATGTTCATCACCTGAGAAAACATGCATTTAAACAAAGTAAACACTAAGTTTGTGAGTTCATAAGTTTAGTTATTTAAAATCTTTCAGAGTTATTTACACAACATCTTATAATACACAAGTCTCAGTTATTCTCGTTTGGCACTAACTCATCCCCATGTCCTCTCTATATATACACCTACAGATAGGATATTGTCCAGTCAAGCATGCTTATATATAGGGCATACGTAGGGGACAAGCCCCAGCCGACATCCCACCAAAAACTTGACAGAACTCAATACCACCTGTATTGTAGCTATAGATATCCATTTCATCACACGTAAGTTTATTCACAATCAGAGTTTCTCATATGATTTACCATTACATTACCATGATATCAACATGCCACAATAGGTTTCTAAACAGTACAGTTATCCACAGTTATAAATGGTGGACTACGATAGATATTAATGGTGGTATGTACCTTTATGTTGTAAAGAGTAATACTGTCCACAGTTATTAATAGTGGATTACCACAGTTATAAATGGTGGTATGTACTTTTATGTTGTAAAGAGTAATAATATCCATAGTTATTAATGGTGGATTACCACAGTTATAAATGGTGGTATACTCTTTGACTTACTATTACTCACATCTGATTAGAAAGTGAGAGTAAGTTTGACACGTTGTTCTATCCCAATTGTTCTATAGGATTGAATTTACCACATTTTAGCCACCACAAAGGCAAACCACAATGTCCTCAATTCATTCATATTCCGTAGTTTTCCCGAGACCTCACAACTATCTGCCACCAGTCTGTGACTCGAGAGAGGTCAGTCTCTCAATCTACCGGTCTACAGGATAGAAGTGGTGAGATAATTAGCAGACATTATCATACTCTTATCACCTGTGTCAGAAATGATAGAGTTGGAATATGCTGACTAAAAATCAAAAGAGTTCTTATAGTCCTCATCCCATAGTCATCCACTCATAACCTCATGTTCATCATCACTTAGGAATCTCATAGATATAACACACATGTTCTCATAGAAATAACAGATCTAATCTCTTAGGATTAACTGAAATATTCTCATAGGAATAATAGTTAAAATTTCCTTATAGTTAATAAAATAATTCAATAGGAATAACATGTATTCCTCATAAGGATTAGAGTTGTAATCACAGAGGAATGATAGTCTTATCACTTTGAAATCATGGATATTGTCTCGATGTTATCTCATAGTCCTTACCATTTTGTAAACATAATGTTGTAAGAACTAGTCTTACTACACTTTGTTAATACTATTGTTTGATGATATCATGAAGTCATGTAGTCATGATGGTATCATCCTTGATATGTTATGTAATTGTCATCACACTTGATTAATTCCATATGTCATAATTGTCATTCACACACATGCATACACATAGATATGATAATAAAGATGAAACCTTTATCATCTTAATAGCATTTGTTTTGAAATAATGTACTAAAACTTTTAAGTAAAAGAGTTAGCATGTTTCTTAGCCCTGCATTTGAAATCAAAAGATTAGAAAAGGGGCATATGAACTCACCTTGTTGTTGTAGTGGTTGACTAAGACTCAAGAAATGCATGCGCTCACTTTTGTTGTACTGATGTTGTATTCACGGTCCTATGTTTGATTAAATGTTATATGAACTATGATCCCGTATTTGATTGTTCTTTTTGAAATATGAGTTTTTAACTGAGTTCGTGTGGTGAAAACGACCTATTCTTGTGATTTTCGTAAGAATGGATCATGCTAATGGGTGTTCACCCGAATGAGTCAGTCACCCGAATGAGTCATTCGCCCGAATGAGTCACCCGATAACGAGTCACCCGAATGGCTCATTCTCCTTGGCTCATTCTTCCGAATGGCTCATTCGCCTGAACGGGTTTTCAGCCATGGGAGACGACGATATCGAGTTCTAGTCGTATAGTCGTTTTGAGTGGGTTTATGTGAGTAAACTCATTCAGAAGGTGTATGGGTCGAAAAAGAGATGTTTAAAACCGGATAAACTTCGGTTTTTGTTGGGTTTGTAGAAAACCCTAAAAACCGAAACTTCTCTCTAAGATTTCAGGAGTTTGAGATGGAGATAGGGCCGATCCTTGGTACCTTTTGTGTAGAGGATGTTGAGATCTTCGTTTTGATGCCAAATTTGAACGATTTGGCTAAGAAATGAGGAAGATATGGTGATTTTTGTGGGTGTTTTATAGTGAGAGAGAGTGGACGGGAGTGTAGAGAGAGAGAGAGGGGTTGGTGGTGTGTTAAATGAAGAGGATGAAAGAATTAAGGGTTTTTATATCCCGGGTGTGTTCGGGTTCGTTTCAGTTGCTCGGTTTTTACGTTTACGTCGCGTTCTCGTAACGTAACGCGTGATTTACGTTCGTTTAATTAATATAGTTTTCTTAAAATCTTTTTAAGGTAATAATTCCTAATAAATCTTTTAAATTTCTTATTTTTATTTTACTGTTTTAAAACATTTATTTTTAACGTTTCGTCAGATTGTATCACCTTCGCGCGCATTCATTCGAATCGTCATCCGAACAAACACGACGATAACTTAACTTTCTGATTTTGTTTTCTACTTTTCAGATATCATTCCGAACGTGAAATGTAACAACTGTGTCGGAAACGTCGCCGGAACTATGAACGGAACAGTAACAGCACAGTAACTCAGGTACAAACTATGCAAACTACTGATGTAATGTCAAATACGTAATACTAAACAGTAAACTATTATGCTATTGTTTCTGAAATCTGATTAAACTTTACAGTTTAACAGTCAGAAACACATCAGACAACATGGAACGGTGATACTAATGCTTATTGATGTGCTATTATGTGTAAGCGTATGTGAGGTTAAACAAAACAAAACAATAACGGTTGTTATTACGGAATGCTAAACAGATGGATTATTCGTATAGGTGACGATCTGTACGAATGATTCTGATAGTTTAACGTTCTGAAATAATAACTTAACAATAGAAAACAAGAATCAGAAAGCAAAACCATCGTCGTGTTCGTTCGAATGACGATTCGAACGAAAACGCGCGATGGTGACGCGTTCTGACGAAACGATAACGAAATCGATAAAAGACACGAACGACCATAAATTCAAAGAAATAAGATAATTCTTATTTTACAATTTTGAAACTCATCATTTAATAAATTAAACCAAACTGTTTTAAGAAATCGCGAGCAAATACGCGAGACACGTGAAAATATTATAATTCGATATTTTAAATTGTACGCAACGATATTTAAAATAATTTCTAACAATAATTGTATCTTTAAACATCCTAAAAATAATTCTTTTGTTTAAAACCTACGAAAAACGCGCGTTACGTTCCAGAAACGTAACGAAAACGCGAACCGAACAACGAAAACGAACCCGAACTCACCCGAGGTATAAATACCTTGAATGAGATCATCTTTCTCATTTTCTTCTCCTTCTTCTCTCTTCCTAAAAACCTAATCCCGGATTTGGAGCTCCCACCACCATCTTCCACCTTCAAACTTGCATATCTTGCTCATTACTCCACCAAATCGTCCCATTTTTGAAGCCACATGAAGCCCTTAGTATCCTCTATATGAAAGTACAACCGATCTGGAAAGATAACCACTGAATCGCAGGTAATCTGAGTTTGAACATCACGATTTTAGGGTTTTCTAACCCTAGGTTCGAACCCTCCCTTTTTCCGGTTAAAACACTTGAAAAACCTTAGGAGGAACACTCACCACCACTCGAAAATGTTGTAGGAACAAGTTGGAGGCCAAACTCTAGTCGATTAACTCGACCACTACGGTTGCATGTGCAGGAATAGCTCGGCCGAATGGCCCTCAACAGATGGTCGAATGGGCTGAGTATGAGGCTTCATACGCCCATACTCCTTCGGCAGCCTCCATTCGAACCCTAACCATTCGACAAAACTCACATTCGGCAGCCATCACATTCGGTTGGCAACCCCATTCGACCACCAGCCCTTCGAATGAGTCATTCGCTACCTACATTCTCCCTCATTCGTTGCAACCAGTCGCCATCTACATTCGGCCATTAATCTCATTCGACCAGAAAGCTCAGTCGGCCAAACTCTATTCGACCACCCTCATTCGGCATGCATTTCATTCGAAGGCCACTACCTTCATTCGGTGACCT